>CM033040.1:7228219-7720719 GCA_019207045.1 Branchiostoma floridae x Branchiostoma belcheri | reverse complement strand
CGCTAGGGTTAGGGTTAGGGTAGTGCTTAGAGGCAACATTGCTAAGAGTGTATTCTAGGCGGTCAAACTTGGTATCATTACAAAGGTATGTTGGTACAGATTTGTAATCTGCAAACCGTTTTGAAATCGGGTGCTTACTTGCCGAGATATGAACTTTGAACTCTTATGTCATAAATGATAACCTGACGAGTTATGCTTACTGAGAGACAAAGAAAACATCCCAATGAATTTATATTTAGAATATAATAATTTAGACTTCACATATTATCCAGCCTACAGATGTTTGCGGCTATGCTGATTTGATTGTATCACATCCCCTAGATACCCCAAACTGATTAGAGCGTGGGAATAAAAAGTTGGGCAAAAATAGTTTCCTTTTTGGGGCATATGATATACAGATTCTTCCTTTTGTTCTTTCACATATTGTTCTTTGACTTCGACCTATAATTTTGAGATTTGATTTTTTGTTTTCTTTGCAGGTTTTGAACAAATCTACAAAATTGTGGCATATGGTTGAAGAAAACGACAAGACCCTGCGTGATTTTGGAGCCAGACTGGCCGAAATTACCAACCCCGTTTCGCTGGGCATCCTAGCCAATGAGACGAAAATCATGCAGCGATTGGCGGAGCTGCAATGGAAATGCAAGCTGGGGGATCCCGACGACCAATCGGAGGACTCGTCGGTTCCGACTCCTCTACCAGGTAAGAATAGAATATTTGCACTCACGTGACTGTGACGTAAGTATAGACCGATCCTGACTGTCAATCACAATTATCAATTCTACCAATGACAACATGACAATTAGCTATTTACCAATGAGAGACTGGGTGCAGGTCTGGGAAATATTTGAATGTTGTTTTCCTCAACATTTTGACAGATGTAGAAGGGGCTACGGGATCGGTCTATTGTCTGCCATTTTTAACGGTTAAACCTGGACATTTTCAGAAATTCGAATTTGTTTATGTAACGACAGTTACGTGGGAAAAAAAAGACATGCGAATTCAAGGTTGTAGCCAGCACCCGTCATTCCGTCCTTTGACGCAATTTTGCAGCTGGGGACGGGAAAAAAATTTGCCCATTCCATCCTCTGTGACAGACAAAAATTGATATGATAGAACTGTTTCCCTTGTGTTATTTTTCACCAAAACAGATACTGTTGAACAGTTTAGCCTACCAGCAAAATTTACTCCTCAAAATGCAGCAAATAGCATTTTAGAGGGTCTAGATTTCATAATTTTCCTGGGGAAACATACCCCGGACTCCCCTAGGAACGTTGCGCCTTGGGCGTTGAATAGGATTCAAAATCAAGGGGATGGAAAATGATTTCAAGCTGGCTACAACCCTGTGCGAATTTAAAGCCTTTGTTTCCTGCAAGTTTAACTATCCAACATGGCAGCTGTGTCTTCGATAAGTACGTCCATGATTCCTATTACGCATGTGCAAAAATAAAGGTCCATATAAACTTATCAGTTCTCGTCTCGACTCATGTCTCGACTCACATAACAATGTCCAGACGTGCTCTGTTTATGTCTTACGGGCCTTCAACTTTGACCTGTTACCCACAATTCCTGCCGCTGAGCATGCGTACTCGTAACCTTGAACGCGCTTATAGAATGTCATGAAAGTGGGGCTTTGGTGCTGCAAACGATTAAAATCATTGGATTGGGAAGTAAATATGCCCATGACTTAAAAGACTATGATAACATACTATTTTTCAGGAGCCTGTCCTAAAGGTTACACGAAGTATCGCAGAGTCTGCTACAAGCTGTTCAACGAGCGTAAGTCGTTCTTCGAGGCGGCCGAGACCTGTGAGTCCGACGGGGGCACCCTCGCCATGCCCCGAGACATCGGGATGAACAACTTCCTCATCTCACTCATGCACAAGGAGTCTATCTGCCACGGCATTTGGATCGGCCTGAATGATAGCAGACGGGAGGGGGAGTGGAAGTGGATTGACGGAACAGCCCTGGGGTTCTTCTACATGTGGGCGCCGGGTCAACCCAACAGCGAGCTAAGCGATGACGACTGTGTGGCCTACTCCGGAAACCTGTGGTACGATTTGAAGTGCCGTATGAAGGAGAGTTTCATCTGTCAAGTTATTTCACCAACTGCAGGTTTGTACAGTATCCTGCTTCATCAAGTAAAAATGTGTAGATTTGACAATAAATGGAAATCTGGAATAAATGTATACCGTGACGTTTCAGCAGAGTTTTACCAAAAAAAAGCTCCTTATATCCAGCCGACGTTTCGGTGAACATGCGTCACCATTGTCAGGGCATGCGCAATATTGACTGGATATGCTTTGTATGGGTTTACGGAAAAGGCTTGACTGTCTACCTGGGCTGTCTACCAGGGCTGTCTACCTGGGCTGGCTATCACGTCAGGCTACTTGGACCTACGAAAGCCCAGACAGCCCAGGTAGACAGCCCAGCCTTTTCCGTAAACCCGCTTTGTACTGCAGCTAGGTGTCGCTGCTGTAGTGTAAAGAATGCGATCCTAAACGTTAACGTTCATGACAGGAGTAGATTTTCTGATCCATAGTCAGCCTCCTTTATCCTCTCTGTTACACTGGCCCCATTCCAGCCTATTACAACTTCCTTTTGGGAAATTACCCAAAATTAAACGCCACAATTTTGATGCAAAACTATTCTTACATGTACATTTCGATAAGGCATTGTTTGCAAAGTAGATAGCATAAGAAACAAGAGCTATCTATTAATAACACCCCAAAATCGTGACAATAGCTTGTTCAGAACACGAGATAGCAAACCCGGAAGTTGCGCTGCAGTACCAAGGAATGCCGCTTGGGGGCCCAAAATCTAATCGTTTCAGCTTTTATCACACACTACCAACACACCAAGTATGAAACCAATTCACTTAGCCGTTCTTGAGTTATCTTGTGCGCGCACACACACACACACACCAGACACAGAGACAAACACAGGGTAAATTATAACCTCCATGACATTTCATGGAAGTAATTAGTGAAATGCTTCATTGACAAACAAAACGCATAAATTTACTTCTTTTCTTCATATGCTTCAGAGATAAAACATCGGATGTTCGCCTGGACGTGAAGACTACTACCATGGATGGCACACAAACGTCACGAGCAGAGTCAAACAACAAATCAAGTTGAACATATGGTTTCTTTTATGGAGAGTAACTCCATGGTACGAGTCTGTTTAATAACTAAACTAATTTCAAGTGGGTCTCACTGGAAAACTTCGTATTGTACCAGGCAATGGCGCAAACCAATCGGCAAAATTTTTCGCCTGAAAAAAATTACTACTTTGCTTGATACGCATGTACGATACACGTCAATGTGACTGCAAGGGAAAGTAAATAGCCTCAATTTCAGTGGGATACCCGCTGAAGGTTTCATGTATTATCACTGTTTAGGCGTGAAAAGCACTGATTGTCAAATTGAATATTGAATATTTCTTTATTTAATCTAAGAGATAGTTGCAGTACTGATTTTTTTTATCTGTTTGTGTATCGTTTTATCTTTCCCAGGCTTTCGTATTTTCAATCATAGAAGATGGTACTTGTCTTTGTTTAGCCAGCCCTTACGCACCTATCAAATGTTATAAGGATCCATACACAGCTTCTCAATTTATGCTGTCTATTAACATACACACACAAACGCACACACACACACACACACACATACACATAGGCCAACACACAGACACACACGCACATAATCTATACACACACACACAGAGAGAGAGACACACAAACACACGTAAGCTACACAGAAAATAAAAATTTCGCGGCCACTGCAACAACTACCCTAAAACACCCTTTTCCGTGACACGTCGACGTTTCTCAAAAGCACTTCGATAGAACGTACCATACAAGGTACATAATTTTTTATAAAGATAAAATCCTATCTATAGTTTCCAATTGATGTGTGGGAAAAGACATCGTATGTAACGGGTAAAAATCTGATGTAACGTTGACCAAACAGTTAATAGACATAATTGTGATTTTTTTTTTTGTAACTACAAGACGACAATCGACTCCTGTACATGTCTGATAACACATTACAACTGGAGTACCATGCTAGTCAAGGCTTAAAAGGTGTCTAGTAGTTGTTGACAATTGACTTTGCTACTGACTATTGATAAATACGACTGTCAAACAATACACCAGACAGACTAATCACAGAGAGAGAATAGTGTCGCGTATGCACATCACGTTCTGGTTCACGTCAATACTTCCTCATAGATACGGTTGCACACAAATACGTTGTGCTTGAAGTAACGTATACAGTATGTATAGCCTATTTTTCCATTCCCAAAATTTCTCTCCCCATGAATATTAACACGACGTCGACGTACCTTCATACGTTGGTGAAAGTTTACCAGTCTTTTACTGATTGTTTAGATTGAAGAAATTTTAACTTACGAGTTTGTGACTTTGAAAAAAGAGACTGTCGCGGTTGACTGCGACCTTGATACGCACTAAGTCACACGCGCCATGACACTTATCTAGTATCTAAGATCTCAGGAAACCTACCTGTACTTGTCTTATGACGAAATCCAGGGAGTTCTTCGCTCTCTATTATGATTTAAGGCACTTTTCAGCACCTTAGATGCCCTCCTTGGGTAGACGTAAACTTCAGCAGACGTGACGGAAATGACAATGCACCCTCAAGCCTATCTCATTTGAATCTCAAAAGGGTACCTGGTACATGTAGACAGACCTTTTAACATTAAGCATATCCAGTTTCTTTATCTTTGTTTTCGTTGCCATAGCAACTGTAATATACACTCGGGCATTGGTGTACTCAATAGCATGTTGGAACCTAATTGTGTATTTTATTTGTCATGTTTATCTTGGTCTGAACTTGATAGGAAAGCAAGTTGTTTTGGAGGGTGGGGCAAAAATGAACATTAGCCTGATTAGGGCAATGGCCGAAGATAAGGACAACTTGTATTTCACGTATCCCGTTGCATTCTGGGAGGCATGGACGGTGCATTATGGGTAAGGCATTATCATTACCATAATGATATAAACTATATCACAAATATGCCTTCAGGGTATTTTTTGCCAACCTGCGCTACTCAAAATGCAGAATGAAACGGGACCTTTGAATTTGAAAAAAAGTATAATGCCTAATTTTGTAACTTTTAAGATTGCAACTTTTCCTTGCGCACTATATGATCTGAAGACATATCCTTTCAATGTAACTATGTTTTTTTCTCTAAAATTCAGTTTCTGCTAAATGACTGCCTTAACTACTTGCTAATTTTTACTAATTGTTTTTTTTAGACACACCCGTGCATGGTAACTAAACTGTACATGCACGCCTGTAATGGGTAGATAAAAACTTAATCATGCGTATCTTGAAGACAGAGTGTGAAATGCAAGAATAAAATGCCCTAATTGCACACTTTATTGCAGGTATGGTCCTGGTATATAATACAGGCAACACTCAAGTTTGAATGGCATGTTCCATGTTGGTTTCTGTCTGACTGTATAGAGTAGTACAGAACACTGTCATGAGACCATATAGTACACTCTTATGACCCCATATAGAAGAACACTCTTATGAGACCATGTAGTAGGATACTTTAAGATCAATACTATTGTTAAAAGATGATATCCTAGTTCAGAGAAGCAAAGTTACACTGTAATTTCAAACACAGAACATTTTCAACTGTTTTTGTCAAGGAATGAGCAATGGATTGCTTCTTTGACATTGCTTCATGCAGATAGAACATACAACTAGAGCAGTGGATCACAAGTTAAACTTTGCTCATTCCTTGGCAAAGACTTAAGTCACGCAATGAAAAAATTTGTTGAAGTCCAAGTTCTGTGTTGGAAATTACAGTTCGGCATTGCTTTAGAGATTCTACGATCAAAGATGGTAGAATGCTAGTTTGTTGCTTGTTATATTGTATGTGAACAATTGATAAGCACAGCTATAGTCAAAATTATACAACATACCTAACATGGATAATATGAACTTTGTTGAATGAACACTGTAATATGCAAAGAAGTCAAACACTGCAGTGAATTCTCTGTATGTTATCGCATACATTTATTTGCAGTAATACTTGTGAATACTGACATTCAGATTCAGACATTACCAATACATATATGAGCAAAATCTGTATTTCTCTTTATTTCAGACTCTTATAACTAAATACTATGACTTTCATGTTCATTGCAAAGTTATGTAAGTTATGTAGGTCTAAACCAATCAAATATCAATGGCAGTAAGTTATGGGACCAAAAATTAAAGATACTCTGTGTAAGTTGTCTGATTAGTCAATTAAATGACCATTACTTTGTATGGTACATTGTATGTTGTACCTACCTTATGGCATTGGACAACAATAGTCAGTGCATCACATGAACTCATATAGAAAAGCTGCCAGAATGTTTAGTACATTTCTGCTAGGGGATTTTATAGGTACCACCAAGAAATGGAGGAACCAAAGTGTGAATTGTATTTGCGGTGTTCACAAATGCAATGAATATGAAGTGATGTGCTAAAATGTGCATCTCAATATTAATGCGAATGACATAAAAATTGACATATCCAGAATACATTCTGTCTTGCCCAAGTAAATATTGAGCACTTTTAAAGCAGAATCCTTAGGCTTAAGTTGCAATACTGATTAATAATGCTGATGAAATGCTTCTTGACATTAAGTTTAATATGAATGTTTCTTTCTATTGTTCTTTCCCAAATTCTAGGCTTTGCACACAACATCTCCTTGTTTGACTATACAAGTCTGTCTTGTTGAGAATATCTTGTAGAATTGCTTAGTCCAAACTCATGCTGTCGTCGTCTTCTTTCTTCTCAGAGTCCTCTCCCTCCTTCCCCCCTTCTTTTTTCTGTAAGGCCTTTGCAAAAGCTACAACATCTGAAAAGAGAAGAAGATATGAAATGACTGATATCGAAAATACTCTTATCAAAAATATATTTTTGGTAGTATTCCATGGTAGGAGGAAAAGGGAGGTACTTGTATTCACTGTGTTTTTTACCTTCAGTTAAATTTTGTAGTTTAGTAGTAATACAATGGAAACATATATTGGCTGCATCATGAATTTGCATTGCCGAAGCCAACAAAAAAAAAAACTTTACAGTACCTATAACTTCCTACGGACCATAGGGACTTATCAATTACAAAGATACACTTTAGAAACCTACATATGCAAGAACAGGGCTCGAAATGCTTTTTTCTGCATACCTGCACCATTGAAAATTACCTGCACCACTCTGAATTTAGAATTTAGGAAGTATGGATCATACTAAACTTGTTCTGGCACCATTGCAATATTTCCTTTATACTTAATAGGGGTAACAGTCAATGCAGCTAATAACAATCCACATACACCTACATCATAGGACATTTATGTATAAAACCCAGTACATGGACCAGTGCAGGTTGGGTGCAGGTAGACACCAGAAATACCTGCACAGCTCCAGTTTTACTTGCACTAACCTGCATATGCAGGTGGTATTTCGAGCCCTAAAGAAGTACATGTGTCTACCTCTTTATACAAATGTTTGGTCTTACTAACCTCCTTTAGCTGCAGCTTCTGTTGCCTCCTTGCCCAGGTTGAACTGGTTCATGAGTGGACCCAGCTGTCCTGACCGTAGGGCTGCACTGAACATGCTCACAGCCTACAACACATAACACAAAGATGGAAGTTCAAAATTAACAAGTGATATAGCATCGCCAACCATGGTGAACAAATAAAAATAACAGGGCTCGAAATACTTTTTTTCTGTATATATTATATGCAGTGGTGCAGGTAGCATTGAAAATTACCTGCACCTGACAAATTTCACCTGCACCACTCTGAATTCAGAAAGTATGGATCAAACTAAAATTGTTGAGGAACCATTGCTATTTTTTTCTTTTATACTTAATACTATTAGATAGTAACAGTCAATGCAGCTAATGGTAATAACAATCCACATACACCTACATCATAGGACATTTATGTATAAAACCCAGTGCAGGTAAGGTGCAGGTAGACACCAGAAATACCTGCACAGCTACAATTTTGCCCGCTGCAGACTAACCTGCATGCAGGTGGTACTTTGAGCACTGAATAACCATGGTGAAACTTTATGGCAGATTGTACCAGTTGAACATGATGATTTGTCAAAGGCAACAGGACAAGTCTACATGTATATGCATGCTGGTTACAGTCAGCTATCTGGGATGTGGAATGTGTACTGCAAGGAATGCTGGGATGGTTGAATCCCCTCCTCTGTAGTGCACTCATGGTGCATGTACATTATACAGGGTTACTGTTTTACTGCAGCCACAATCATGCAACTTTTGCCATCACAAACATTGCTTCTTCCTCTCTCTCTCTCTCTACCCCCTTACCCCCTTACCTGTTGAAATTGCGGTGCCTGTACAGTGTTACTAAGCTCCTCTGGTGTTCGTGGTAGTTCTGTTCCCTCTGGCATGTGCATCATCAGTTGACTAGCAAAGGCCTAGAAAAAAAGCAATTTTACAACAAAAAAACCAATTCTAGCAAGTAGCAACTTATTTATAATTTCTTTGAAATGTATATAATCACAGTACTGTAATCATATACACAATTTGCAACATTCTTTGCAAGCCATAGAGCCAGGTTCCAAAACAGCTGCTATGTTCACTATAAAAACAAGGAAGATACTGTAAATGCAGAAACTTTCGTGGTGGTTTAATATTCGCGGTTTTCGAGGTGGTCGCATCACCACGAACTTAAAACCAACGCAAACATTTTTTTCCATGGCAGTAAGAGACTACAGTGCATGGTGCTACCGTGAAATCAAGACCACCGCAAAAAGTCATTTTTCCTGCTACCGCGAAATTAAATCCCCGCGAACTTAAATGCATTTACAGTGTGTATTTACCTCGTTGTTTAGGATGGGCCGTATGTTCTCCGGAGTGAGAGCGTGTGACAGGTCGACCGCCGGAGGCTCCTCTGCTTGGGCTCCGCCCTCCCCAGGTGCTGCTGAAAAAAAATCATCCCATTTTCATCCTATTCTGGTTCTGAGTTCTACAAGTATGCCTAATAACACTTTTCCTAACTGTCCATCACAATTAGCGGTGCAGCCAATGAGAGCATGGCAATTAGCAGTTTGACCAATGAGAGAGAGAGGCTGCCTGTCAATTATTTGTATCTTTATGTCTTATTTTGCATTTCTGCATTTTGATGAAGGTGGGCAGAGTCATAGGATCAGTCTATTTTTGTCAGCAAAATAACATTAAAGCACTAACAGCACTTATAAGGTAGCTTGTTATCTGCTACATAGACATTTCTAACAAGTTTTAAACACTGCATATTTTGCTTTTATATCTGGTGATTTGCAAATCTGCAACTGGCAAAACTCCTATGAACAACAGAATACAGTATGCCCAAATCTATCATGACTGTTACTGTTAAAGTGTGGAGATATCAAAATTACACAGCTCAAACAGTAGCAAGACTGTGCATTACTGTCCTCAGCCAATCACAGAGACTTACTAGTATGCAAAACTAACAACCAATCAGAGAGCAGCAATGTCAGACATAACAGATAGATCCACTAATAACAGCTTATAAGATTATAATAGTCTGTAACCAGTCACAGTGACCTATGCAACACTACCAGCCAATCGGAGAGCAGCAATGTCAGACATACGGCACCACTAACCATTCATGCCAGCCAGGATGTTCTGCAGGTCGCTGAGCTGGATGCGTGGTGCATTAGCGCCCCCTGTGGCCGTGGCTGTAGTTGCAGGCGCCGGTGTGGTGGGAGTCTGACTCTGGGAGGGGAGGCTGGCAGCGGCCGTAGCTGGACGGGGGGTGGTACTGCAGGGGGGTATGGGTGGGGATAAGGGGGTTAGAGATTAGCTCAAGGTACAATTCATACATTCATTCAGTCATGAACAAATCAGCAACATCATAACACACATGAACACACTTGGTCCACTCAAATCTTGTGCCAGGGCTCTAAAACCTTTGTGCACCTAAAATTGGAGCTGTGCACATATTTTTTTTTTTTTTACTGTGGGTGCACCTAGATATTTTGTAAGCTATAAAGTAAAGGTATTATTTTGCACACTAGTATACAAAGTATTCTTCTTATATTATCAGAAAGCTCATAAAACCTTTGTTGTAGAGTAAGCTATAGGTATACAAGTTCTGATCGAGAAAGACAATAAAGTTTGCAATTATGTTTCAGTGATATTCTACTTTATTTTATGTTGTGCACCAAAAAATCTTTCTGTGCAACTAGCTTTTTAATGCACCTATTGCCCAAATTGAATTTCAAGCCCTGTAAATACATCTTCAAGACTTGATTTACAAGAAAAATGTTTAAGTTCTCACGTGGCAGTGGACGGTGTAGCAGACCCAGCGGTGCCGCCGGTGCTGGGGCGACCGTTGCCTAGCAACCCTCCAAGTCCTCCAGGTAGACCACCCATCCCACCTAGACCTGTCAAACAACAGATGAAAATACTTCTTAAACTACATTTTTGTACATACTGTCATAGAATGGTGCTCTTTATCTTTGCCACATTAAGTAAAGATGGAAACCAAAAAAAAAAGCATGGTTAGTATACAGTACTTACTTAGACTTAGTAGCTTCCACGTCATGCGACGCATGAGGCAGTTAATACAGTAGAAGCCAGTTAATTGCACAATGGATAACTGCACACTTCTGTTAATTGCAGCAATTAAACAGCTTCTACTGTACTTTGTAAGAAAGACATCTGGTAAAGATGCTTTACATCCAAGAAAAGGCTGCATCTCCGAGGTGCTGCTTTAATTACCTGTGAACATCTTTGAAGTGTTCTATACTGACTATTATAATTGTAAAAGTTTCTATTTCTGAGATTGGATGCTATCTAGATTTGGTTTCCTTCAAAGAATTTTTGGCAATGTCTCAGGGGCGGAGGCATTCTTATACATGCACTTCTAGTGGATTCTAATTCTGGTTTTCCTGACCTCCAAGTAACTGCATCAGTTGCTGTTGGTCCATGTTTCCCAACATGCTCTGCAGTCCACTGGTGTCTCCTAAAAAAGAAAGACACAAGATGAGATTTAAGAAACAACAGTTACTTGAGGATGATAAAAGCTACTAATACAAATAATTCTCTTATTGATGGCCTATAGTGGTTTCTTCCCATTAATGATATACGTAGAAACAACATATTAAGTTTGTCAGACTCCTGAATGAAAACTTGTAGAGTTTGAAGAATCAGATATGTTCATGTAACAAAATTAATATGTTGTTTCTACGTATATCATTAACAGGAAGAAACCACTGTACAACAATTGCAATTCAGCCCTTGGGCTGCAACAGTTATTAATCTAATAAACCATTTCTCATTTTTCTCTCAAGATTGTATTGAGAGGTCTTACCTCCCAGTGCCCCCAGGGCTCCCAGGTCAGGCATGCCTGCGGAGCCCCCACCCCTACTGTCGCTGGACCCCGGAGTAGGGGGGTTGTTCAGCAGCTGGTTCACTTTCTTCTCATAGTCTTCATCTTTGTCAGTCTTGGGCTCCTGAAAGGCAAGGTAAAATGTCAGGAACATTGGAACATGTTTGATGATTTCTTAGCACTTTCACCTCAGTAATACCTGCATTAAAATTACCATAAACCATCAAAATTACAGGTAAATATTGCCAAATATGCAAACCCTTATTAAGGACTCTGGCTCCTTTAGTCTGGCCACTTTTCTGGCTCCTTTAGTCTGGCCACGTGAACAAAAGACAGGGTTCTAGCCAGGATTTTATTTTAGCGTAGTGGGAATGGCATGGTAGCGAAGCGACTAATCAGGAGATTGGTGTGGAAGGGGGATCTTGGTCCTTCCACGGTGAGATTTGAAGATGTAGGGTTAAATGTTAGGATTTTTGGTTCAGTTTTGAGTGGCATATTATCATTTTTCATTGTTCAGACATTGATTAGTCATTGTTGAACAAGCAAATGACAGCAAAGCACCACTACACTAGTTAAAAATTATCGTAGTGGCCCTTATTTTAGCGTAGGGGTCACAAATTTTAGCGTAGGGGCCCACTACGCTAAAATGCACTAGCTAGAACCCTGAAAGACTGCCTTAAAATAAAGGTAAAGGTAGTCCCATAGCCTTTCTGAGGCCATAGGGGTAGTGGGCTGTTATCTAAGAGGCTGTTATTCAAGTTGTGACTCTTAGTCACGGTACTGGAAAGCAGAGCCGATTCCTCTTAATGTCTTATGCCTTTTTACCTCCCCAACAAAGGTCAGGTACCAACTTTTACACCTGGGTGGAGTGAGTCAGTAAGGAAATTTGTGTTGAGTGCCTTTCCCAAAGACACAACATCTAGCCAGGAATGCCAAGAATGAAACCTTTGTCCTCTCAATCTCATGTCCGCTGGCCTAGCCACTCAGCCACACAGTGCCATGACATTGTCTTAACATGCATGTCACTGATTACTGAAGTTTCCTTTATTTCTACATTTAAAACTGTGACTGTTGATTGAGAATATAATTGGGCTTGATGTAAAACTTGCCTGCATCCAGAAGAAGAACTTGCGGTTGGAAGACTTGAACTTCAAGATGAAGGCACGGCCTGTGGTGCATTGTGGGACACGCTTGTACTCACAATCGTCCGGGAAAATGATGAGATCCTGGAAGAGAAAGTAAGTTATTAATTAAAAAATCAAAATGACTTATTTTATCAAATGCACTGAATTCTATGAACGAGAATTTGTTCTTTGTGCATAAATCGGGGTTATTTGACAACAGGTAGGGAAAGGACACCTGCTTTTTGCCTACAATGATGTCATTGCGATAACTCGAAATATGTATAGATGGAACTTAATACTTCAATAATATATATATTCTTCAAAATTAGACTTTGTGCATTTTTCGAAGAGAATGGCTTTTGGGACACTATTTGCACATCCTTATAGGTATGCAGGTATTTATCAATAAATAAATAAAAAAATAAAATGATTTAATGCAAAAATGAAATATCCTGTTGTAAAATTACAATACACTTCTGTCAGAAGATTTTTTCATAACTAAGATAGTTACGTGTTCCCTAGTCTATGAGTGACACGCAAATGCTTATGGTACTTTCATACGACGACTTAAAAAATATCTCTGTTTTTGGCAAGTCACACTGTGCCCCCCTCCCCCTTTCAACAGCTTATTTCCGTGACTCAGCCTTTTCATATCAACGTTCAAAATAAAACGTAGCGGCTTCCGTATCCTCGAATTGCCATGATAAAGACATCCTTGTTGAAGTGAAATATCACACTGTCTTAAGAAGTTGCAGATTTTCTAAAAGGAATCAAATAAAGAAATCTTACATCTTCGACTGTGCCGCTTGTGCGATCCTTCCAACAGAAGTGCATGAGAGAGTCGTCAGTCTGGTGTAGGTACACGGTCCCCTTTCTCTTGTCCGCTGTCACCGTAGTCCCTTTTAGATTCATTTTCCCCGCCCGAAACTCCAGTAGATACTTACTACTGGACCGAGACGACGTCTGACCACCGAAAAGCGACATTTTCTGACCAAAACTTCGCAGAAATATCCAAAACTTTTTCAGACGATTTTGTATCGTTCTTCGACCTGCGAAATCTCGCGATATCTCGAGAAGGACAAGTAATCTCGCGAGAGTTCGTTTCACCTCGTCCCCAGAATTTTGCGTAAAAATATAACTTTTTGTCATAATCTATCATATCAGTAGAAAATCATAATAATTTTTATCGTCATAAATGAACATTTATTCATTATTTGCTACATTTGTTGAATAATAAACGTCATTGTGAAAACTGATTGGTACTGCATTCTGGGACGGAGAACTCGTCCCTAGGGTAGTCTGAAACGAAGAAGAACTGAGAAAAGTGTGAGGAAAAAGTCGGCTGTTTTGCGACGCGTCGCAAGGTAACGATGACAGAAATGTTCCTAACTTACTACTTGTGATCTTCTCTGAGATGTTTGACATGTTCTTAAGATGGTTTTGTTCAGTGTAGTGCATTTTGAAGGCGACAATTTGATAAACGATTCGGGTGGTTGGAGACCTGAAAGAGTGTTGGCAAGAAAGACGCCCCCCTCCCCTCACCAAAAGAAAAAAAAAAAAACTGCACTTTTAATAGCCAAGTCAACCCACTACTTCTCTGTGGCAAGATCTATATTCATACTATCATAGTAGAAAGCTCTTCATATCCAGGTTTACGTCATTATCCTTTAGATTGCTTTTGATGTATCTCAGACACCTTCCTCATCAGAGCTTCTGACTGGAGTTCTGCTTCTTGCCGCTATATGTTCAGAGCTTGTACCTTTTCTATGATAGTATGGGTACGGGGTGTGATAAAAACTGTTATGTCTTGAGACAGTTTATCACTTACATTATCCAAAACCAAGGAGGTTAAAATAAACAAACAAATGGACACTAATGTCAGTTAAATACTGGAAATCTTAAAATGTTGTTGGAGAGCACTGATTCATAATTTGCAACATGCATGTATGGGCCAAGTTCTTATGCCACGAAGGTCTTGTTACCGGCCGGGCACAGACACAACAATAATCGCAAGTGCTTGTAGAAGGCTGCAAAGCTACTCTCAGGGACCTTTACCTTTGACTTGGGCATGCACGGTCGTATCCGTAAATTGGCTAATTGAATATTCAGTGAGGCCTAGGAAAATAATGTTGTGTTACCATACCTATGCTAGAAAAAATCTGCTGTCTCTAGAAGTTTTTGGGTGGGCAGTTTCCAGTTTTTTTATTTAGTCCGTTCCTGTTTAAGTAGAAAAAGTTCAAAAACTGTTCGTCCTATCTAATGAAGCGCTGAAGGATAAATGTATCCACAGATTTGTTACGATCATGCACAAAATTAAAGCTTGACATTGAAAATATATAATTGTCCTTATGTACATTTGTAGTTCAGATTTACTAAGTTAAAACTGTATTGTATTCACTAGAGATCTGAAAAAAAAAAAAGATTTTAAAAAAGAGGATTATTCCTACCTACTGACCCTTACTTTTTCAGGACTGACACTTACAACACTCTTTTCTCTTGGCCTAACTAACACACGACGGCCTAACTAACACTCGACCGTATGTGTTCCAGCTAGAAGACCATCCAGTATTACACCACTATCCTGGGTACAAGCATGAGTTTCACTGAGAAACACGAAGAGATCACCAAACAGGATCCATGAAGAATATTCAGTAACTAACGTATGGCCGTATGTGTTCCAACTAGAAGCCCCTCCCGTATCACACCGCTATCCTGGGTACAAGCATGAGCTTCACTGAGAAAAACACGAAGAGATCACCAAACAGTACTCAGTAACTAACGTATGACCGTATGTGTTCCAGCTAGTAGAAGCCCCTCCAGTATTCCACCGCTATCCTGGGTACAAGCATGAGCTTCACTGAGAAAAACACGAAGAGATCACCAAACAGTACTCAGTAACTAACGTACGACCGTATGTGTCCCAGCTAGAAGCCCATCCAGTATTACACCGCTATCCTGGGTACAAGCATGAGCTTCACTGAGAAACACGAAGAGATCGATCCATAAATCCTCTTATTGAATATTCAGTAACTAACGTATGACCGTTTGTGTTCCAGCTAGAAGCCCCTCCAGTATTCCACCGCTATGCTGGGTACAAGCATGAGCTTCACTGAGAAAAACACGAAGAGATCACCAAACAGGATTCGTGAATTAGTTTATTGAATACTCAACAAATAACACAAAACCATATGTTTTCCAGCTAAAAGCCCAACCAGTATTCCACCGCTATCCTGGGTACAAGCATGAGCTTCACTGAGAAACACGAAGAGATCGATCCATAAATCCTCTTATTGAATATTCAGGAACTAACGTATGGCCGTATGTGTTCCAGCTAGAAGCCCATCCAGTATTACACCGCTATCCTGGGTACAAGCATGAGCTTCACTGAGAAACACGAAGAGATCACCAAACAGGATCCATGAAGAATATTCAGTAAATAACGTATGACCGTAATTATGTGTTCCAGCTAGAAGCCCATCCTGTATTACACCGCTATCCTGGGTACAAGCATGAGCTTCACTGAGAAACACGAAGAGATCACCAAACAGGAGTGGATGGACCGGCTCAACTCCCTCCACATCTCCCGTGCAGACATGAACCGACTCATCATGAACTACCTAGTGACCGGTGAGTTTTCTTCCGGCAGTTCAGGTAAGGACGTGGTAAAATGGTGGTGGAAAACAGCGGTGGAGTTTGCAGGGTTTAGGACATGACAGGGTCAGGGGGCCTTTGGGGGTACAATGACTGTTTTATGCAAAATACTGTGAATGCTCGGTCAATGCTACATTCAGGAAGGCATTGTCTGCATATTATGATGATAAATTTAGTATGCTGCCTTTGTTATTTGTTTTTTTGTAAAGCCAAATTCAGGCACCCATTACGGTAGACGTAAATGCGCTGTTAACTTTGAGCCGTCCGACTCCTAGGTAGTAAATTTCCGATATGGCAGACATGCAACAGAATACAGTGTGGCGTTCACAGAAAACATTTTTGATATGAAATAGGAATGGATGATACTTTCTTTGTACATTTGGTAATTTTTTGGTGATACAATGCATGGTTGCCCTCTTAACGATACCCACAGATCCAACAGATCTTGAATTGTGTACATGATAAACAAGTTAGTTTCAATGCAGAAATGACTGTAGAACAGTGAAGTTGTGTACTGTTTGTCTTGCTGATGAATATTCATGAGCTTGCCTTATTTGACACAAGCCAATCAGCTTTACCCAAAGACAATGTTTTAGGCAATTCTTTGTATCTCCAAGAGTGTTATATGATTGTATCAAGAGATAACATGCACCAAGCAACAAATTAATATTCAGAGTAAATACATACTTCAACGGAGTTAATCCTTTAGTATGCCTGCAAACTCCTACCTTGTTTTCTGATTAATTTTGATGGTGACTACTAACAATCCCACATCCTATTTCAGTTAATGTCTTACATTGTACATGTATGTTTTTTTGGCAATGCCTCAGGGGCTAGCCAAATAGTATGTTTTACATGTATGTCTGTTTATTATAACTGTGTAATGTGTATTTTATACTCATACTAAAAGAGGTTGTTGTCAATTTTGTGTGTCTGTTCAATATTTCTGTGATGTTTCATAATGAACAACACACATTAAAACATTTATTCTCCTTCATTCATTAGAAGGGTTCAAAGAGGCTGCTGAGAAATTCCGCGTGGAAGCGGGAATCCCGATGAACATGGACACGGAATCCCTGGACGAGAGAATAAAGATCCGTGATGCCATCCAGAAGGGGGAGATAGAGGAAGCCATGGCATTGGTCAACAACCTCCATCCTGAGTTGTTAGATGATAACAGATATCTCTACTTTCACTTGCAAGTAAGTTTTCTTCTGTAACTCAATAGGTAGACAGTTTGACTACGGTAAAATGTTAAACCACAAGAATTGTCCCTACTTACTGCAAGTCTTAAAATGTTCAAGATGGATATGTTAATTGTTATGCAGTGACCTCTTCATAGAAAATATGAGTTTCCAATACCAAGTACCGAAAGAAGCAAGTTAATTGCATGACAGATTAACATACACTTCTGTTAATTGCACATCCCCAAATCCCAAACCTATGCAGTCCAGCTGGATGATTGCACAAAATACAAAATGGGGTGTGCAATTAAACGGCTTTTACTGTACTGTAATATACATGTATAGCAATTTTAACTGCAAGCTTAAACCACTATGAAAACCTCCCTTTCCTTTGTTCTGTGAAAGAACGCCACTGCAAAAGATGAATTCACAGCATGTAGTGAAAAGTAACTGTTTTTTAATCAAAAGGTTGGATACATAGTGTATCTAATAAAATATTGTAGATTTGAAAATGAAAAAGACATGTTTCTGATATAATAGTACATACCTTAAAGTTTAATCATAGCTTCTTTCATTGAAAATCAACTGTGGCTCATTAATTGATGTTGACATTGATTGACCAATGATAGTGCTGTAAGCTACTAATCTAATTTGTTCTCCACCAATCAGCAACAACATCTCATAGAACTGATCAGGAAGAAAGATGTGGAGGGAGCACTGCAGTACGCACAGACACACCTGGCGGAGAGAGGGGAGGAAAACACTTGTTGAAAATGTTGAGATTGATTGACCAATGATAGTACTCAGCTACTAATCTAATTTCCTCTCGACCAATCTGCAACAACATCTCATAGAACTGATCAGGAAGAAAGATGTGGAGGGAGCGCTGCAGTACGCACAGACACACCTGGCGGAGAGAGGCGAGGAGAACGCTCATTATATGATGTTGATTGATTGACCAATGATAGTGCTGTAAGCTACTAATCTAATTACCTTTCGACCAATCAGCAACAACATCTGATAGAACTGATCAGGAAGAAAGAGGTGGAGGGAGCGCTGCAGTACGCACAGACACACCTGGCAGAGAGAGGGGAGGAAAACACATGTTGAAAATGTTGAGATTGATTGACCAATGATAGTACTGATAGCCACTAATCTAATTTTGTTCTCGACCAATCAGCAACAACATCTCATAGAACTGATCAGGAAGAAAGATGTGGAGGGAGCACTGCAGTACGCACAGACACCTGGCAGAGAGAGGGGAGGAAAACAATTGTTGAAATTGATTGACCAATGATAGTGCTGTAAGCCACTAATCTAATTTCCTCTCGACCAATCAGCAACAACATCTCATAGAACTGATCAGGAAGAAAGCAGTACAGACACACCTGGCAGAGAGGGGGGAGGAAAACACTTGTTGAAAATGTAGGGATTGATTGACCAATGATAGTACATAGCTTCTAATCTAATTTCCTCTCGACCAATCAGCAACAACATCTGATAGAACTGATCAGGAAGAAAGATGTGGAGGGAGTGCTGCAGTATGCACAGACACACCTGGCGGAGAGAGGGGAGGAAAATGCTTGTTAAAAATGTTGAGATTGATTGACCAATGATAGTGCTGATAGCCACTAATCTAATTTGTTCTCCACCAATCAGCAACAACATCTGATAGAACTGATCAGGAAGAAAGATGTGGAGGGAGCGCTGCAGTATGCACAGACACACCTGGCGGAGAGAGGGGAAGAAAACGCGGACGTTCTGAACGAACTGGAGAAAACGCTCGCTCTCCTGGCGTTCGAGAACCCGGAAGACTCCCCGTTTGGCGAGCTGCTTCATCCGTCTCAAAGACAAAAGGTGGGGAAAGTCTTGATTAAAGTGATATCATAATGGATACATGTGGTTATCATCCAAATGCTATTATAAGTAGTGACAACACAAACACATTATTTGTGAAATAAGGACTTGTTAAGATAATGGCTACAGCTATTTTTTTCATGCATATTCATATCAGGGTTCTCCTCAGAATTTTTTTAGAACAGTGGAGGGGCTGACAAAAATAACTCGAACCAACGCGCTGCACTTTCATGAAAATGGGTTCATTTTGCAATAACAGGGTGTCAAATACTACAAGCATAATATATAATATAGTGATTCCTTTGTTGTGAAGTGGCAAAAGGACTATTGTTTTGATCGTTGCCCATTCACAGTTTTTGCAGACAATGCCGACTGGAAAGTGTGTTACCACTTGGCACAAAAAATCTGTGAATTTTTATTTATTTTAGCAAAACTAACCAAGAAAATAGGGAAGAAACACACTAAATTTCAAAAGTAATATAGTGGAGCTGGCTAGGAGTATAGTGAAAGGCCTCCGTTATTCCATCCTCTGGGGAGGACTCTGCATATATATATTTAAGATAATGTCTTTTTAATGAAAAGCAAAACAGTCAAACTTGTACATAAGGACCACCTTTAAATTTCCAATGTGATCAATTTTGGTGGTTCCTTAGATTATTTTTCCCATCGACACAAGCATTAAAAATCCTGTCTTACATCCACTGAGTGTTCTTCTTGGGCAGTTTTGACTAGTTTTTATCTCACATTTCCTGCAACATAATACAATCTATAATGAAATTGTTCTTTAATATTTGATATTAAGAAAGATAATCACATGCAATTTTTTTTCTGTTTGCAGGTTGCGAGTGAGCTGAACTCGGCTATTCTAGAGGTAGAAAACAGAGAGTCTACCCCAAAGCTGGCTAACATGCTAAAACTCCTGCTATGGGCTCAACATGAACTGGACCAGAAGAAAGTCAAGTACCCACACATGACAGACCTAGCCAAAGGAGACATAGAAGACCCCAAATGACTACTCTTTAAACTGTTAATGTAGATATCTTTGTACAAAAGGTAACGTTCACCTATTAAACACTGTAAGGATGTTACAATACAGCGAATAAACTTAGATTCAGGAGTGACACCTAGGCCACATTCGTTGTAGGTTGGCATATCAGGGCTCGAAATACTTTTTTCTGCATACCTGCACTGGTGCAGGTAACATTGGAAATTACCTGCACCAGACAAACTTAACCTGCACCACTCTGAATGTAGGAAGTATGGATTATACTAAAATTGTTCTGGAACCATTGCTATTTTTTCTTTATACTTTATAGGTGGTAACAGTCAATGCAACTAATAGCAATCCACATACACCTTCCTCATATGATATTAATGTATAAAACCCAGTACATGAACAAGTGCAGGTTAGGTGCAGGTAGACACCAGAAATACCTGCACAGCTCCAGTTTTACCTGCACTGAACTGCATATGCAGGTGGTATTTCGAGCCCTGCATATGATTTTGATGCCGTAGAAATTTCAAGTAGGCTGTGCCAGAACCAACCTCTGACAAGGATTTCAAGACAGGCTTTTCGGTATCAAGACAGAAGAATTTTGTACAACATTGCACAGCTATCTCAAGTATGCCTTTAGTTTGCGATCATATGACAGTTGCACAGTGTATGTGACCAGGTCTTATTTGACTCACATTTGTAAATTATCTTGAAAATCTGACAAAGAAGTATTCAAGAAGCTACACCATCTTGGTAGAAGGCAACTTGCAACACTTGAATTTACCCTATTTCTTGAGCCTGAATACTCAAAGTAAGTTATGTGTCAGTTTTCAGGACTATGCTGGCTCTAAGGAGAAGAATTTTCCACAGGAATTTGGCCATCATAGCATTTCATTTGCCCACAGAGTTGGTGGAAATGTTACCCTCACTTCAAGGTCTCCCTCCCTCAATTCTTTCCCCTACCTTTGCTAAATTTTACACATGTATCTATACAGCGAACAAGCTTCAGCCATATTCATTGATTGCAATCTCACCAAACTTAAAAACCTTTCCAGACGCTATCATGTTTTTGACCATATCTAGCACATAGAGGGCTTTGGTCATGTGTATAAATTGAATGATGGCCAAGAGAATGGCAGGCATATTTCTGTGGAAAATTGACATCTAGAGCTCATTATTTCACCTCTGCAGTGTAAGATTTGGATGGGTGGCTGGATGCTTGTAGTACATGTACATCGCTTCAGCCTTATTTTCCACAGCTTCCCTTGTAATACAGTAATCTCCAAGCAGATCCTACCGTTCCGGTAGCCATCCACACTCCTCTACCAGCTTTTGATACTTAGTAAATGCGGGGATTTAATTTCGCGGTAGCGGGAAAAAGAACGTTTTGTAGTGGTTTTAAGTTTGCGGTAGCACCATGTACTGTAGTCTCTTACTGCCACGGAAAAATGTTCGTGGTGAAGTGGTCACCGCAAAAACCGCGAACATTAGACCACCGCGAAAGTTTCTGCATTTACAGTATCTTATGCTACCATGGGATCTGCTTAGAGATTAGTAATGCAGAACTTAATAGCAGTTTTGCAATCATAACTCTAGATCTGCCACATGATATTACATATTTCTGTTTTGAATGATTAAACGGGGAATTTATATTCATAATAAGCTGACTGAATGTAAAGTTGTAGATAATATTTTGTACATACTTTGTATCTACTACTATTCTTGTGCTTTGTATGTTGGGTTACACTTGTACTGTATTCTCTTTGATTGTAGAATGTTTAGTGCGAGACTTGGTTTTGTTACCCTATATTTTATGAAAAGTTCATGATTATATTATTACTATTTCAGAAGCATGTAATAGCAATCTTACTCAAAAATTTATTTATTTATTTGGGTAAGAAATTTTTTTCAGAATTAAGTTTAAGAATACAAGTTCGCAAGTTCCATCTTTCTCAAAATGTACTTCAAGAGCAACTCCCAAACATTGTATTCACTTAACAGTTAAACACTTTTGTGTGTCAAAGAATACATAAATATAGTTTCATAATATGAACTCCATGCATTTGTATGTTGTTATGCAGGTAGTAAGAATTTCATACCCAATTCTCAATAAAGTTCAGCTTTTTCTTGTACATGTACTATCTGTACTCTATACTTAGTTAATAGTGTTTCAGGTCATAATAGTATGGAAAGATTCCATATAACAATGGAAAATATCACTGTAGTACTAACAAGTATATGCCTACCGTACATCTTAAAACTTGTAGTTTTATCTTTGCAGTGACATCTTTACTGTAAATTCATGACAACACGAATATGCATTTTTTTCTTCTATTACTGCAGTATCACAACTGAGAACATACCCGAAATTTCTGTTTCCAAGCTACCACTAGATAAAACCACTGCAAAAGTAAATGGATTTACAGTACTTCCATTATTAGGGGGTGGTCATAATTTGATTTTTTTTCATAGACTAAGAGGGCATGTAAAAATGACACATGATAACAGGAGTGTATATGAAGTCAAGATGTATTTGCCAGTAATCCTAAATTGCAGCTTGTCATGTATGGAAAACAGAAAGGTTTTCTAAACAGTCTACGTGCACATCATATACCTCAAATCCTGTACAACTGCAAAACCAATCCCTGCCCTCCAGACCTGCAGATTGTGTTGTGCAATAAGCATGTTCATAGTTTGAAGTGTGCATGCACAAGGTCAAAGTTGAAGGGCTCTAACTTGTAAACAGTTCTTGTCTGGGCTATGGTTAATACAGGTCCAGATGTGTCCAGTTTTGGTCTAAGAGGCCTTCAAGTTGTGCATGTGCAATTCATACTTTGAACAGGATAACATGCTTGCATTGATCCTGAAAAAATTGGCTAAAATTTGTCCTGGGGGGGTGCTAGCACTGGCCAGCTATCAGCCAATCAAAAGCCCAGGTGTTCTTCCAGTTCAAATCACCAGCCAATCATGTGCAAGAGTTAAAAGTACAGGGCCTATCATATGTAGGAGTTACCCTAGAAGGCTGTTAGACCAGGACAAGTTGCTTGTGTATTGCAATACAAGTTGTGGGTCTAAAAGGGAGGATTCTGCAACACAAAATGCTACAAGCATGCTGCAACTATCTGCACTCATTCTTGCACAATTTCCCTCAGTACACCCTTCATCAAATACTGCCAATTGATTATCAAGCTATACATTTCATAGATAGCACTTAGCAAAGACAACTTTCAGTTCAACTGAATAGCTTAACACATAGTTGCTTTTGTCATACAAAACATACAATGTTTAAGGCAGCAAGATACATTATAGGCAACAAAATTGAATACATACACTGATTTTCATCGTTAGGAAAAGTCTACGAAGGATAACACATAACACAATTATATTACATCATTAGGCTTGCTCCTGAGGCTTCGCCAAAAAATTACATACATAGAAGCCTGACTGCAAAACATGCCACAAATTTACATATCTTCAAGAAAATTACTAACCATCTTCCAAAAGCTTTGAAACATTTGATACATCAAACTATTCCATAAAATATCCAATAAAACAAAAATTCTTAAATATTTAGCGATTCAACATCGATATCAATTCCAATCAAATTATATGCAATTTTGGAGAAAACATAATGTGTACAACATGAGTGTTACAGTTGAATATTAGCCTTGAAGAGTGGAGTTTTGTGTAGATTTAGAAGATGGTGTCTGAAATTGACGCTTTATAACTTTGACACAGTTTAAATGTTTCCTTCTGAAAAACAATTATTATTCTTCAAAGAAAATGAGCAACATTTTCATAAATTCACCCAACATTGCATTTGTTGCAGAAATGAAATAAAATTTAGATGTTCCAAAATCATTGTTTGACGTAAAAATTATTCAACCAAGTCTTCCTGAGATGTTGTATTGTAGAAGAGCAATAATTTGAAACTGAAAATTTCTGGACCTCTTAATATGATGCTTACAGACATTGTAAACTTAAGCATCTGTTTTTGAAAAACAGAGGAAAAAAATTCCTCACTATTTTATTTCTTGCTCCATTATCGCTAAAATTAAGCCTTTAAAAGACCATAAATTAACAAGCAAACACTAAAACAAAACATACATGTATGATATCAATGCAACTCCAAAGCTTTCTGCGAATGAACCGCAAACTTTGATTACAACTTTTCTACCTATTATTTTAAGGAAGCGATCCCAGTGCTTTTTGTGGGTGAAGAGTTAGTGTACTTTTTTTTTTACGTAATCGTCTAGTGCGAGTCCTTCATGCTATTCGTACTTTGTTCCTTCATTAAAAATGTCAGGTTTAAAATGTGTCGTTGATTCGAAATTCCTGAAAAGTTTTTATCAACCAGTCTGCTAAGAACTAGTTTTATCGAGTTCATGATTAATGTTGTGCTTTCTTGTTCAACATTTCTATACCTTGAAAAGACATTCTATTGATGGAAATCAGCTTGGCTATGGGAATAACATGGTTACTACTTGTTGTAAGATAAAAGAAGCAAATATTGGTTGCAAAACAAACTAAAAAAAAACACCACAGAAATGATGTCTTCATTCTGTAGACCTTATTGTAACACGTTTTCCCAAATACTAAGTTTTCTAAAATGATCTTCACCTTCTGATTCAAAATATTCATAGGAATAGTTTTGATTTCAATAAAGAATATGCAATTTGACAATGGCAATACAATTGCAATTCTCAAGTAGTACATTCTATTTGCCTTGCATTGAGTAGGTTATGAGTTTGATCGCTGTCTTTGTCAAATGAAAGCAAGTTGGGCCAGTCGGAAAAAAACAGACCTGAAAAAATCAGTGCACCAGGTTTTGGACCAATTAGACAATGAACAGATTATATTGACAGGGGTTTACACATCCCAGAAAATAAAAATTTAGAGCAAAGTAGAGCAGACTTTATAGTCATTTCTACCAAGTTTCTTCAATTGATGTTGTTTACATGAAGATAGGATTTTAAAACAGAGAGATTTCTTTATAGCAATATGGACAATTTTTTTTAGTACTGCCAATTCACAAGTATTCATAGACAGCTAGGTCCAGGTTCGGGTTCGGACCTGGACCTGAATCGGACCTCAGAATATTTTGTAAACCCACAACTATGAGTGGACTAGCCCCTTGCTGTAGTGATTGTACATAGCTGTGTGGTCCAAGGGCTTTGAATTGGAGATGGGAGCTGCCATAGGCACCAACTACCAACTTAAACTTTTCATTTTGACGAAGTCCTTCTCACAGCCAAGCTACCACCATCCTGTTCTACATGTTAGTTACTGAGGTTAATACGGAGTATGGGTAGTGAGTGAGAGAGTGTGAGACCTAGTTGTTTGGATGTATTAAAGATTTCTCTGGGTTGCTGGTGTCTATACTGTCTTGTCCTGAGCGATGTTTTTCACTGGTGTTTTCGCTGGTGTTTTTCATTTTGACAATGTCCTTCCCATAGCCAAGCTACCACCCATCCTGTTCTACATGTTAGTTACTGAGGTTAATACGGAGTATGGTTTAAGTGAGTGAGAGAGTGTCAGACCTAGTTGTTTGGATGTATTAAAGATTTCTCGGGGTTGCTGGTGTCTATACTGTCTTGTCCTGAGCGATGTTTTTCACTGGTGTTTTCGCTGGTGTTTTTCATTTTGACAATGTCCTTCCCATAGCCAAGCTACCACCCATCCTGTTCTACATGTTAGTTACTGAGGTTAATACGGAGTATGGGTTAAGTGAGAGAGTGTCAGACCTAGTTGTTTGGATGTATTAAAGATTTCTCAGGGTTGCTGGTGTCTATACTGTCCCAGTGGGGAAAGATGAAGGGGAGGTGGTCTGTCTTGTCCTGAGCGATGGGGGAAAGGCACCGGGCGAGAAACTGGCTCCCCTCCCTTGAGAGGTGGAGCCCGTCCGAGAGAAACTTACGCCAGTCCTGGAACAAAACAAAAAAACTGTAGTTATCATCAAACATGGAAGAAGCCTACTCACTTGATAGCTTGCTAAAAGGTACAATTAGATATAAATATTGTGATGAACAAAGCACTAACTTCAAATTAAACTGACAATGTAAACATGCAAACATTTGATGGACATGCAGCCACTCTCTGATTCGTTGAACTGATAACTGCTATGCTGTCATTGGTTGAACTGCAATTTAATAATTGTGATGGACAGTCAGGATCAGTCTATGATCTAGGTGTGTTATAGCAAGCCCTTGAACATCAGATGGAAAAGAAAAGATTTATTGAGAGAAAAACAGGTAGAAAGATTGAGAAAGAGAAAAAGAGAAGAGGGAAAGATAGCAAAAAGTAAAGAAGAGTAAGACAGGAGAAAGTTAAAGAAAAGAGGGAAAGAGCTAGAAAAAGATAGAAAGCTGGAAAAGAAGGAAAGAGCTAGAAGGAAAAGGGAAAGGGAGGAAAGAAAGAGAGAAAGAGATAGAAATGGCAAGAGACAGCCAGAAAAAGAAGAGAGACAAAAAGATAGAGATGTAGTGGGAGAGATGTACAATACTATAAGTAGAATTACCTTCTCATTCTGCATGTAGGTGTACAAGTCGACACATGACGTCTGTTTCTCCACTGCCACCTCACAGCACATCTTAGCATACTGCCCAGTCACTGCATTCAACCTGTTCAACTTTAAACCTGAAAGACATAACATAACATATTCATAGTCCTACTCAACTCCGGTGATCAGCTAAGTAACTAGCTTCCATTGGGGGTGTCTTTTTGAAACGGATGTAAAGCCAAAATTTTGAAAAATCAGAAATCTGGAAATTTCTAACACATAGTGCAGCTGTCAGATATGACAGTCGCTTTCCGAGCTATCCTAGGATTGATTTCTTGTTCATTCTTCTGTGAAGCGTAGCTGAAGACTTAAAAAAAGCTCTTTCACACAGTGTATCTTTTTTTCCATCAACAATGTGTTAAACTTTTGCATCAAAATATTGCTCAATGCCACTTAAAAGGCTGTCTGAAACCAAAGTAGGACATTTTCTTTCTACATTCAACAACGATGATAGTACTAGTCTATTAACATAATTGTTGCTGGGATAAGTGTGATTGGCAGGTCAACGTCAGCAGTCAACGCTGACTGGTTGATCATCATCACTTCAGCACCAAGGAGAGTACTGATTGGTCAAATCACATTACTTCAGAACCAAGGAGAGAACTGATTGGTCACATTGCACCAATATCCAATTTTTGTGTTGGAAATTGACTTCTACCAACACAGATGAACTTTTCAGGGTTGTGGAATGTAAAAGAAAATTATGGATAAACTAAACTTTAACTAACAAACACTACAAACAAATTTTCAGCTGACTCCATCAGCCTTGTTCACAAAATGGACGCGGAACTGTAGCTTTTTGAGGTAAGTCCTAACTTATTTGTAATTTGTTGGTACTTAGTTTAAGTTTAGTTATCCATAATGTCATTTAAAGAAAATGTTGTATTTTGGTTATATCAAGTCTTGAAAGATCATAAGCTCTCCTTACCCTTTTCTTTACAAACCTTCCTCCACTCAGCCTCATCCAGAGGAGGTGGGGTGATGAGGATGATCTTCTCTGGACCGATGCCCTGGCCCTGGAGGTAGTGGACCATGTTCCTGAGGTTGTTCTTGTAGGTTTCCAGTGGTACATGTTGTTGTGGGTTCTCCTCTAAAAATGGGACAAAGGTCAACTGTCAAAGTTCATGCTAATGAGGTTTCCAGTGGTACATGTTGTTGTGGGTTCTTCTCTGAAACAATGTTAAAGTTCATGATGATGAATGGAACAAAGGGGACATAGGCATTTACTAAGTTGCTGAGGTTGGTTTAGTAGCTGTACAAAATGTAGGTTTCCAGAGGTACAAGCTGTTGTGAATTCTCCACTAAAGCAGCAAGGGAAAAAGGTGTCAAAGTTTAGGAATGGTTATCAAACAAGGTAAAGACAAGGTAGTTTTGTGGTTAGTGTTTTTGACTTACATTATTAATTACTTACAGTCTAAACGTTCTAGGTTTGTAACCCTGGCAGAACCTAATATGGTGTCCTTTAGAAAGCTATTTTTCCCCCTTTTTCTCACTTGTCTCAGGTGAAAATGAGTTATTACCAGCTTTGGTTAGGGACGTCCTCTGAGATGGAATATAAAGCCAGAGGTCCCGTGTTTGAATCTTAGGCCACAATACATATTGAAAGAGTAGGGTCCATCCTGGAGTGAGTGACCTAAACCTTGTATATGTTATACTTATAGTCTGGTGTTTCCTGACAATGTATAGTCTGTACTGGTGCATTTAATGCTTAAACTTAAAGGCACTCTATGGTTATACCAACAAACAAACAGGCCGTACCTTTTAAGGAAGAGTCGTTAGCACCAAAGAATATAATGACTAGTACGACATCTGAGGCGTTCTCGTTGTTGATGACCTGTGGTTGTATCATGTTGGCCCACGTTGTGTTGTAACCCGAGAATCCTCGGCAGATGATGTCACATTTCCTACGGAGAAATAGACAGCCTGCAACCTTAGCTAAGTTAACGATTACATTATTGTATTAAGTTACATCAAAAGATGCATATTTCATGTTTTATTGATACAATGTAGATATGCAAATTGAGTTTTGATCTACAGAATGAGCGCTATTTCCAAACTATATATGTAACAAGTGAAATACTATAATAGTGAATTTAAATTTTACTTTTTTCTGCTGGCAGGTATGCAAGATCTTTTAGTTGTTTGTACTGTGTTTGTTTATATTAGTCAAAGGCCTTTAGCATAAATAATATTTATTATAGTACCTTGTCCGTCATCTGATTGTTAAATAATTACACTATAGATATACATGGTCCACTTTATGCTTGTATATTGTACCTTTGTAGAAGTTCTTGTAGTGCTGCGCCCCATCCTCCATCGTTAAAGGCATACTGTATGAACACACACACACAAACAAATGTAAGTCTAGTATATACACCTGCATGTTATGATGCATCAGGAGCAGGCTTTTCTCTTCAGTTCGCCGGCTGACCAGGTGTTTTTTTTTCTGAGGTGGAATCAGTATCAATCACAACAAAATGAATAAAATCCAAACAGATTCAGTGAAAAATATTAATTTTCTGCAGTCCTAAACATTGAAAAATATGATTTGCATGTTTTATTCTCCTTTTCGCGCTGATTCAGATATAATTTCGTTGGCCACACTACGTGGCAATCCAATTATTCAATGGAGTCATGTTGTAGTATGAACTACATACATGCCTTTTCACGTCTTGACTCAACATTTAAATCGATATCATGCACTAATGTAATTCTAAGGGTTTGTGAGTCACCACTTAAGGATAAGACAATCAAATCTTGCAATCTCTAAAAAAGGTTCGTAGCGACTGCGATAAAATATCTGATTATTTCTTCCCAATGGACAACAAAAATACCCCCCCCCCCCCCCTCTTCTTAGCCGATGGGCGATTCCACTCATAAAGAGGACACAAAAATAATGAACGAACGGCGCATATACCTTTAGCTAGCCTCAAAATATGCAGGGATATCATATCCATATTTTGCCGACTTACCTGGGTTATTGAGTCCCCAAATAAGATGACTTTTGGCCAGATTTTCAAGCCGGGTTTTCTCTGATCACAGGAGGCGGCCATCTTGATTTTTGCTAGGAATGCTGGGAAATTCAACCACCTGTCGTTTTGCCACCTGTTTCTGACGACAGACGTTTGGAAATTGCCAAAATTCATAAGTTTTGGTGTTTTTTTCTGTCAGTTCCTTTCATTTCTTTCCATTCTTTGTCTTTCAATGTAATATCTAAAGTATCGGAAATGGTAAAATTTAAGAAAACGTGAATTAAAGACAAATTTAAAATACCTTGCAACCTACTGACGTTTGCTATGACCATAGTGAGAACAAACGTTTGGAATTTGCTTGATAACGTTACTTGTTAAAACTCACATATTTTGGCGGGTTTTTTTTCTGTCAATACTATACATTTCTTGCCATTCTTCTGTTGAATACAACATTTCATGGAACCACGCAAGTATGAACGCTAGCAAATTGTGTGAAATTGTTGCAGGTAAACTATTTGTAAAGAAAAAAAGCTATGTAAAAGCCAACTGTTATGTTTTCTTCTGTCAGAGAAAAAAGAGAAATAAATTCCAACAAGCCCAGCTGAGTATAAAAGCCATAAAATCTAATAAATGTAAAACTCGCTAAGAAAAATTACAACTGACACACTAGGGCATTGAATATAAGTCTCGTGGCATAGCTTACTTTGGCAAAGGGGGGCGAAGGGTCACAATAGAACAAAGTAATAAAAACACTATCAAATGTCTACACCCCCAAGAAGGTCTTTATGTGTTACAGTCTAGTAGAGTGATCTTGTGTTACCGTAAGTATACAAAATACAGAGACTCTTTTAGAAGGTTTTGCCGATGTTTGTTGTGAATTTCTGCTAAAGCACACCTTTTTTTAAGAACAACAAAAGAGATAACGTTATATTGAAAACTAGCTACGACACAATTTTGCAGGATACACAACGTCAACATTGTGAAATAATGCAATCTTATACTCAGTTAACTGTAACTTAAATTTCGGGCTATGCTGTATATATAAACATTTGAACACTACGTATAAAACTACTTCGTTGTAAATTATTTATTTATTTGAAAGGCATACAAGACACAACCAAGATATTTTCTTTGTGAAAATCTCAATTTTCGATCATTAGAAAGATTTAAAATGTGGGGATCGTTATATTCTAGGCATTGAAAACAACACATTAAACAAAGACAGGTACATTCAATTAATTCACGAACCTTTATTGGTCACATGTAGACATAAAGTTCATCATTATTACGTGACCCACATCCAATCATCAACAAAAAAGCTAGAATATTTATAAGTAAACAAAAGCCTGTCATAACAGTAACACTCTTGTCTCTTTTTTGTAGTAAACAAAATTAATTATGATATGCCATATTGACATTATGTTCGTTGTTTATCCATTTCTTTCAACTGCCCTTTAGATTTGCGTCCCGATCCATGAATGTACGGCCAAGGACAGCAATTCTACCCCGCATGCCATTTAACAGCGAACATAAAGGAGTTTGTCAGCAACACCATTACAAACAGTCGCCGACAATAAAACCCTGAAACGCAATATCACCCTGACATTTTTCCTTGCCACGAAGAAATGACAACAACACAACGATTTGGGTCCACTTTTTGCTCAAGATTTAGGTAAAGGACGGTTTGGTTTTAGACGATGGAACGAAAGCCTTTGAGATTAGAGCCGTTGACGTCATCTGGGGATGTACTAGGCGGTTTGTCGGGAGACTCCGAAGCGGGAGGGCTCGCGACATCCGGCGGGTACACCCTCCCCCCTCTACGGCCCACCCACCCGAAGCAGGGGCTAACACCCATCGGTACCGAGGGAAGACTTCTACCTACTAGACTCTCTCCCGTAAAAGATACTGGAGGGAAGGGCATCCAACTTGCCGACTATTCTATCCTACCGGTAAGGACAACTTTTTCTTTAAGGCGTGGCTAAATCCGTCGTACGGTTGTCGTACACAACCCACCGTATGTACGTACGTGCTGTCTACGTGCCAAAACGTGGGCAATCTTTTGGGATCCGTAAGTGGTAAGTACTGCCTCCGTGCGAGCTCGTAGGGAATCCGACAGATTTTGGAGCACACAGACACGCCGTAGAACTTTACGTGCAGGTAAAACTTTGTGTGCCATCGGGCTGCGGATTCGCCCCCCGTACGTGCCAGTGCGGGCGACACACCTGCCCTGTACAGCCTGAACGTTTTCAGAAATACGTGGCGGACGTAGCCTCCCAAAAGGACAAATTGCACGTACGGCGGGTTGTGCCCTTAGCTTTAGCAAGGAGTAGATTGGGTAGGGTACAGATGTTCTTTGATGATAAGATTAAAAAGCTTCGAGTATATCTGACAGGATCTCTTCCCTAAGGTATAAAAGACGTTCACATTCATTTGCGTTAAACGCTTCTTGTCTCCTGGTCCGAAAATTTTAGACAATTGGTGTTTCATTTGTGTATTAATAAATTTAGTATCCCTTGTACTGTGAAGAAATTGGTCAATTTCTGTATCTGAAGTAGAAAGGTACCTGCATATGGTGGTTATGTGCCTATATGTGAATAACGTGCAATTGGAGTTTGATTCGAAAAAAAACACTGTTTCGCTTTTTCAAGTAAAAGAGCACTGTTGCTGTTTTTCAAGTAAAAGTTTACAGTTCCTGTTTCTCAAGTAAAAGATTACTGTTCCTGTTTTTCAAGTAAAGCATCGCAGTTCATGTTTCTCAAGTAAAAATCACTGTTCCTGTTTTTCAAGTAAAACATCCATGTTCCTGTTTTTAAAGTAAAACATCACTGTTCCTGTTTCTCAAGTACAAGAGCAATGTTCCTGTTTTTCAAGTTTGATTAAAAAAACAGCACGTCACAAGTTTGGAACGCTGTTCAATTTGATACAAGTTGGAAACGCATATAGATTTCAAAGACGTGCATCGGGTTCCGTATTGAATGACTGTCGATCCAGTTGGTCAAGAACTTGCTAGACTTACACTATTGTCTCTCACTCTACGATTGTTTTGTTACTCATTTGTTTTGAAGTAAAATTTTGTTCCGTTTTTTTTTTTGTACAGAGATCGGGTGAAAATCGCCTTGGAACAAATGCAACGTATACGTAAGTTCCACTTCTTGTTTTTCCTTTATAGGCCACAGCAAATAGATTGTATGGATGACATCTCATACAGACTTCAAATCTAATGCAAGAGAATAAGATTTAAAAAAATGCCTAGATTCTAAAAATAAAGACCAGCATAAACGTTGTAACATGAATTTGAATGACGAAAACACTGAGAATTGTATCTAGCAAGTAATCATTCCTGTATTCAAAAATATTGTACGTAGGGATTGATTCTAGCTATAGTGACCATGTGGTAGTCTAGTATCGCTACAACTTCATTCTATGCGTCCACGCTATCCACACCAATGCTACTTCTACAGCTACAATCATAGCCACTAGTATCACTTGTATTATTACACTAATGGATACTACTTATATACGACTCTTCTCATTTCTTTTTATCGTAGTCGTGATCGTGTCTTGGTAACTTACTGCCAAATATGATATGCTATCTAACATTCTTGTCATCGCAGTTGATTCTGTCGCAGTCTGCTTGAAAAATCTTATATACAAAAACCCTGCGACGATCGCACGACGAATATGACTTCGCCGTATACGATAACACTGTCTTGTCTGTATACAGGCAGGGGAAGAACGTAGAAGTCTCGGGTCTGAGTTCGGGATGGACTGGCAAGAGCAAGATCGGACCGATCAGAACCGGGGCAGGCACTGCAGGGAAAACACCCGTCAAGGTCATAGTGGCAGCTGCGTTAGGAGCAGTTATTCTTGCAGGGGCTCTTTTGGCCGTTTTCATCATTATCTCAAGAGGTTGGTATCTTTTAAATTGTTAACGCTAGTTCACCTTTATCTGCGGGTAACCTATATCCGTTGTTTTTCAAAACAGTGTATTTAGGCACATCAAGTCGACGGGTTGTAGTTTTAAGCGGCAATGTACTGGAAATATTGAAATTGCAAACCAATGTTTGTCAACGTGATATCCCCCAATACCATGTTTTTTAAAGCAACGGATATAGGTTACCCGACGGATAAAGGTAAACTAGCGTTATATATTATGACTTTTTGCGTCTTGAATATATCAAGAGAAATGATTAAATCAATGAAACAACTGATGCTGACATTGATCTTTTATTTCTGTAGTAGCAAATTGAAGTTTAGTTCTTTGTTGGTCAAAAAGAAAGAAGGGAATATGTATAACACTAATATATGCAAGGAGTAAACTATGGGTACCAAAGTAGTCAAGGGCTTTTTAGAAAATTGGTTTAGGATAATGTACGTGACTATACTTGAATCTGTAAAAGTGGTTTGGTGAAAAGTGTACTTTGATACACATTGTATCGGAACATGTGTACGAAGATCTTTTCCTTCAGCATATTTAAGTTTCTTTACTACATGATATACCCTTATTGTTTCTAAGCTAACGTTACTTCATTTATTCTGATGCCATCACCATGGTGGTAAATTTAATGGAGACTGTGGTAATTTTTTTGAGCAAAATTGAGAAGAATCTATTTCTTAATGATATAACGTATTTCCCTTATGAATGCTGCTGAGTATCACAGAAAATTGTGCATGTTGAATTTATTTACCAGCCTGATTAAACTATATGCGGATCATGTTTTCTGTTTACAGACGAATGCAGGTGGCAACTGTGTCAGAATAACGGCACGTGTACCGATCTTGTCAATCACTTTTCCTGCACATGCGCATCAGGGTTCAACGGAACGTTGTGCGAGACAGGTAAAGCTAACAGATTTTTTTTATCTAATAACATTTGACGCATGAAATTTATCCTACTGGCATAATCTTTACTTCGGTGTACGGCGTTATTGTTAAGTTGTGTCTTTTTGATTGTCTTTTTTGCTTGTTTCCACATTATGTTGTTGATATATGCCAGTCGTGCTCACCACTTAGTGAAAGGAAGTTAAGGTCACAGTTGCTATGGTGACAGGAAGTGACTTTTAGAGTTGCCAGAATTGCTGATTTATCAACCTTGTGTGACAACCGATGGATATTCCATCTCATTATATCAATAGAAAAGCTCACTAATACATGGAGAGGTATTTCTTCGGTCTGTTTGCCTGTCTGTTTTGATTGATGGTTGTATGTCCCAAATATTCTGATATACGAAATTCTCTGAACACAAAGCTGTCATCTTATACAGAAGGATTTATCTCAATGGACCTGAAGTGCAAATTCAAATATGCATGACAGATATAGGAAAATATATCAAAAAAAGGTTTAGACATTAGAAATTCCTCCAATGATTGTAAAAGCCTCCAATAACTGTATTAAAGAAACTTATCCCATACTACAACTTCTGTATTAGTTATAGATACGCGTTAAGTTATATAACTGTAGTTATGTAGATGTCATACTTTGTACCCCGTACAATTGTTGTGCAATAAAAAAAAACTGTGATATGGTAGACTGCAACATAATCAAAACCCCACAAATACCCTCACAGATGTTGACGAGTGCGCCAGTAACCCCTGTCAGAGCGGCGGCACGTGTACTGATGGTGTGAACGGCTACAACTGTACCTGTCAGAGTGGATATGCTGGAAGCAACTGCGAAACGGGTATGGTAATGTGTGTGTGTGTGTGTTTGTGTGTGTGTGTGTGTGTGTGTGTGTGAGTCTCTCTGTCTCTCTATCTCACTCTCTCTCTCTCTCTCTCTCTCTCTCTCTGTGCATGTGCATGGGCGTGTTTGTGTGTGTGTCTCTCTGTCTGTCTATCTATCTCTCTGTCTCTCTCTGTGCATGTGCATGTGCGTATTTGTGTGTGTGTGTGTGTGTGTCTGTGTGTGTGTGTGTGTGTGTGTGTGTGTGTGTGCATGTGTGTGTGTGCGTGTGACGGTGTGCGTGCTTGCTGGTGTCCATGCATATTTCTAAATACATGTGTATTCGCAATATAGTGTTGCTAGTTTTGTCTGTTTGTGACACTTGAATGATTCGCCAAGTAGTATGGAGACGGGGGTGAAGTCTGCCATCACTCATTGCCCTGTTTGTGTTTCAGATGTTGACGAGTGTGCCGGTAGCCCGTGTCAAAACGGAGGGACGTGCCAGGAGGGGGTCAACCAGTTCTCCTGTATTTGTGCGGGCGGTTTCGACGGAACGTTATGCGACAACGGTAGGTGCTTATTCAAACGTGTCCAAATTAAAGTATAATGTTAAATGTATCGTGTATGTATAACTTTTTAAAAGAGTTTACGTCCATCTCATACATGTCGGTGTATAGGGTGATACCCATCTCCATTTCTACACAGTCCTTTTGCCACTCACTTATACAAGCAATGAATTCGCAATTTTTATTGACACGACAAAAGTACAGCGACTTTCGTATGGTACATGTATACTTACACCTAAACGCACATAGATACAGCATAGAGCTAGATATGCTTAATATAAAGGTTGCATATCTCTTTTGTCCATAACGGCTAGAATGTCTGTAGTATAACACACGGCGAAGGAACAAATGACCCGTTCCTGAGGCGTCGTCAAAAACAGAAGCGAAGGAACAGTTAGGAAGACTATCATTTACTACAAAATGTAACTGATTGGCAACAGAATAAAGAATTAGAAGAGAGCCAGATTCCAAAATTGTCCGTTAGCGTATATGTGTGTGTGCGTGGAAGGTGGTGTTCAGCACCAAGCACAGGTCTCATACAAGGAAGGGTTGAACACATTTCGCGAAACGAGAGTTTTCATCCCACGGAGGGGCATTTGGAACGTTGGCACGCTCTTTACGAATGTTGTATATTCTTTTCCTCAGATATTGACGAGTGCGCCAGTAGTCCATGTCAAAACGGCGGCACGTGCCAGGATGGTGTCAACGAGTTCACCTGTACATGTCTGCCCGGATATGGGGGAGACCTATGCGGTTCAGGTATGTCTACTTGACCCTGCTACCATGACTCCATCCACCATTCTCCTCCGCCTGTCTCTGTCCTCTGCCGCTCTTATGGCTTTTGCTAAACTCAACCCGGTCCATTCTTTTATGTTGTCTTCCCATCGTTTCCTCTGTCTTCCTCTCTTCCGGCTTCGTTCGACTGCCCCTTGTAGTATGATTTTTGCAAGCCCCGACGACCTTGCCGCATGACCAAACCATTTCAAGTGCAGCTTACGCTTTTTCACTGTTTTCAAGAGGTTGTCATGTGGTCCTATGGCTTGCACTACTTTGTTGCGGTCTTAGTGACACGCCCAGAATTTTCCTATAGCATCTCATTTCCATTAAGAGGATTCTTTTCTGTAACTTGGTTGTCAATGTCCAGGTCTCACAAGAACATACGTGACATGAAAAACACAGCAAGATTAATATGCCCTTCTTTCCTTTTGCGAAGACAATGACGAGTGCGGAAGTGATCCTTGTCAGAACGGAGGCGGTTGTGTGGACGGGGTGAACCTCTTCACTTGTAACTGCGCGGATGGGTACGAAGGAGACGTCTGTGAAACAAGTATGTCTTCGTACAATTTTCTGCCGATGTCAAATGAGACATGTAGTTAATTCAGATAACCTAAGTATGATGTTTATCCAATCATAATATACAGTGTCTGATGATAATTTTGTTTTCCTTTTTTATGATCCGATAGTCGAACCTGAAAATTTATATATTCTAGAGATCCCATATGGTTAATAAGTACGCGAAAATTAAAACGCTTACCACAGGTAACATTATAACTCAACAAGCCTTCGGTCAGTTGTCTAACCATTTTTAAGGTGGAAATGACCCAAAGCCTATGCCACGTGATCTGAACGGAGGTGTGACGTTAGCAACTGGTCAAATATGTCCGGAAGTTGGTATCGGCCCCCGTCTCGGTGTACGCTTCGGATCACTTCACATGTACAAGGATCAGAGGACTGATCGAAAGCTTGTTGGCTAGAGCTGTACCTTGTTTACTAGAAGAGCATTTAAAATCTTCACAATGTTAATCATTGGCACATATTAATAACTTTCATTCAGACATTCAAAATTGACACTTAATCTCTGCATCCCAGATATTGATGAATGCGCTAGCGGCCCCTGTGAGAATGGAGGCGTCTGTGTCGATGGAGTGAACGGGTTCACATGTGACTGTGCAGACGGTTACGAGGGGACACTCTGCGCAACAGGTAAGGGCACGGTCACATAGGTCGTGCGATCGTCTTACGATTTTGATGCTATAGGATTTTCAAGCAGGCCGTGACAGAACCAACCACCGACATGGATCCAAATCAGCATAAGATATTTTGTGCACCAAGACAGTTGACCTTTGCAGGAGACGTACATATTTGTCCACCAAAAAGCCCGAAGATGACGATCGTACGACGACCGCACGACCTATGTGACCACGCGCTAAAGCGTCAATGACAAAGTTTCCAAGAACTGTGTGTTTTAACCTTACTAGCCTGGGCCCACTTCTTCGTAGAGAACGCTAGCTCACACTTTTAGCTCTGCTGTAAGCCGACGAAAAAAATTGAGCCAGCCGTAACTACGAAGGATGGTACCCAGGCTAGAACCTAACAAGACACAATCTACGAATAAGGCAATAACGTGACCCACAAGCAAGAATCATATATTTCAATTCAAACGTTTCATAGTTGACCACTCAATAAAAATTACATACTTACTGTGTTATTTTACAACTTCATTCTTTAAAATTTATATATATTTAAGTGTAAGTGTATATAGAAACTCCATGTTCTGAAAGTAACCAAATCCCGTAAATAGTTTATGCGTAATTCGTAATTGTTCATAAACATATAAACTATTGGTTACAATTTGATGTTTGCTATCTACAGACATAGACGGCTGTTCACCCAATCCGTGTGACGCTCAAGCCATCTGTTCCGACAAAGCCCCTCCCGCCGTCGATGCGGATTGTACATGTAACACCGGGTACACAGGCGATGGACTTGCAAGTGGTGGAACTGGATGCACAAGTAGGTATTTTTATCCTCGAATAATTTCATTATGTTGGTAATTCCCAAGATAACGGGTTCTAATGCACAAACAAGATGTATACATACACAGTCGGCGTTTCTACGACTGTCTGTGAACCTTCCGCAATACTGACTGTATTTTGTGGCTACAGCAGCTAGGTGTCGCTGCTAGCAATGCGGTCCCAAACGTAAAGTATGGTCATATATACAAAGTTGCTATTTTTCAGCAGAGAAAAAAAAGAGGGAAAATAAACAATAATCAGGATTAGGTAAACTTGTTGTACCAAGGAGCTTTTATCTGATAAAAGCTCCTTGGTTGTACATGTAATATATGTTTTTTTTTTGTGAGATCTACTTTCAAAGATTAATTTCTTAAATCTTGAACAAGACCTCATGAATTATAATTAGAGGCGACCTCCTCCAAACGGTATGTCAATAATAAATATTTGATGTTACCATTTGCAATTCTAGACATAGATGCCTGTGCGGCTAGCCCGAGCCCGTGTGATGCGAACGCCGACTGTTCTGACAAAGCCCCTCCCGCCCTCGATGCGGATTGTACCTGTGACGCCGGGTACGAGGGCGACGGACTTGCAAGTGGTGGCAGCGGGTGTACTGGTATGACATGTTTACAAATTTGTTCAATCTTTTCATATTTAATACAACAAGGCCAGCCAAGAAATGGTCGATATAAAAGGTAAAGATAAAGGTAATCTTGTAGCCTTTTTGAGACCGAAGAGGTTCAATCTTCACATAACAACGCCTGATGATGAACAAAGGTGTTCTTTGTTGGTGTTCCTACTGATACCCCCTCCCTTCTTCCATTAATTAAGCCCAGCTATATCCCTCAGTGACGACTTACTGTGGTGCTGCAGTTCTTAAAAATACAGACAGGGGACCCAAAATCACCGAGCTTCGTTGCCGTTGGAAACCCAATAACTTTTCACATGCCAAAATTCATACAAACCAATCAAAAGGATCACGTGTTGTGTGTGAACAACCGAAAGCAGTACCTCCGTCGGAGGTGAAACTCCTTCTCGGAGGTAATGATATTCTCTGTTGATGTAATTATAGTAACTTATTGCCCGTATTTCGTGTTGACTATCTACATACAGAAATAGACGGCTGTTCGCCCAATCCGTGCGACGCGAACGCCGTCTGTGCTGACAAAGCCCCTCCCGCCGTGGATGCTGATTGTACCTGTAACGCCGGTTACGCAGGCGATGGAATCGCAAGTGGCAGCGGCTGCACAGGTATGCTGTGCTTGTTTTCCTCACAAACCTATAAACCCATGTTTTTTTTATTCCAAATAAAATAACTCGTCGATGTAGGTTACACATCCAGGTAAAAGGATACTCCAAAAAGTAGTTACTCAAGCAACTCGATATGATTTTGGAAATGGTCAGGCGTTTCAACTAGCATCCACTAGAGATACTGACGAAAAAAAGTGGATGTTAGTTGAATTGAAACATCTGACTTTCCAAAATCATATCTAGTTTGCTTGAGTAACTGCTTTTTGGGGTAAAATAACAAACTCTACAGCTTTTTAGCCGTCCCTTTGAATTTCTTAATGCAGCGGATGCACAGGTATTCTGTATTTTTTTCTCACAGACTTGTTAACTCTTGTTTTCATCATCTATGATGTGATTATGAAAAGCAAAAAAAATTAAAGTGACGTTAATGATAGTATATTATAAAATGTATCCAGTAGCTTGAGTAGCGTTTTCTAGTGCATTTAACCTTTATTGATATATGCACTGAAAATCTGTACTTAATCTTTACGTACACTCCAGATATTAACGAATGCGGTAGCAACCCATGTCAGAATGGAGGCGACTGTGTCGATGGAGTGAACGAGTTCACATGTGATTGTACGACTGCGGCCGGTTACGATGGGACACTCTGTGACAACGGTAACGCGTCAACGACGAACACATTTTTAAAATATATATTTATGGATGTTTATATGTGTTACTTGCTAGACACAAGTCAAGACAGTATGACATAAGACAAAGAAAGTACTAATATATTTCAAACATGTTATAACGGACCACCAATTGAAAAAATACATAACGCATTGTGTTCTTTTACAACTTCATTTTTAGATAATATATACTTAAATGTATTTAATCCTTAAAACGTCTAAAATAGAAACTGCATTTTTTAAAGTAAACTGCCTCACGCCCGCGGCGTAAACAAGCTTCATATCCAGACACCATTCACATCGAGAAAAGTCCCTTTTCGATAAGTATGGTCAATGTGTTACTGTACATGTCCTCATTAAAATTATATTTCCATTTAATGTCCTATCCGAGGTACATTTACACCTGAGTATAAGGAAAAAAAGTGGAGTGCATTTGCCAAGGGCACAAAAGACACGAAAACGGGACCGTTTTGCATTTGTTCAAAACACTCTTATGTTATGTTATGTGTGACGCCACAATTTCGACCGTTTATATCAACCTATCCAAATGCCTACAAATGAATAGCTTTTGTATCATATCATGTATCTTAAAACATGTTTCCTAACCTTTATCGACATGGGAATTAAAAAAAATATCTTAATCTTTACGTACAATCCAGATATTGACGAATGCGACAGCAACCCATGTCAGAATGGAGGTGGCTGTGTCGATGGAGTGAACGAGTTCACATGTGATTGTGCGACTGCGGCCGGTTACGATGGGACACTCTGTGACAACGGTAACGCGTCAACGACACACAAAGTTTTCAAAAGCATATATATTTCTGATGTTGCATTTGAACCTAACTAGCCTGGGTACCATCCTCCGTAGTAACCGCTTGCTTACTCTTGTAGACGTACGAGACTCATAATACCCCTGTCACATTATCCACGATCTTCGGACGTTTCGATGGAAGATTGACAGAGGGTTGTGCGTATTTTTCACCTGAAAACCGTCCCTGTCACATATAAGCCATACTTTGTACCTTGTACAGTTGTTATTAAAGTTATAAGTTAATAAGCAATAAAGTTATTATTATAAGCGAGGCTCGGGCGATTGCCGCAGCATCGTCGTCCGATCGATTTTCGCCAAATGTGACATGGGTACTAGGACTCTAATTCTGTTATATACTTTATCTGACTCTTGTCTCTTTCCACATGACCTCAATGAAAAGTGGCTTGTGGGTCGATTTTAGCTTTCATGAATAAAACAAAAGTTTAAGCAAACAATCACCCTTTTCGCTCAGTGCTTAAGCCGCCGTCAAAATCCAAACGAACGCTGATCGATTTTTTAGATCGGCTAGCAGAGCTCCCCGAATTTCAAAATCGCCCGAGCTTCTTCCGAGCCTTTTCGCTAAAAATCTGCCCCATTAGGAGGTCTTTGTACGAATCGATGCTTTCTTTAGGGATAGTATAAACGATAAATGTCTTTATCACTGTCTACAGACATAAATGGCTGCGACAGTACGACGTGTCACGCGGAAGCCGAGTGTACAGATAACCCTGCCCCTGCCTTGGACGGCACGTGTACCTGTAACGCTGGGTTTGATGGCGACGGTCAAACATGTACAGCTACAGGTATGTTCATGTTCATTTCATAATACCCGCCTCACATTATATACGATCTTCGGACGTACTTCGCGATCGCAGGAAGGTCGGCTGATTTTAAGATCTTAAGATGGTCTTGCGTATTTTTCGCCCAAAACCTGTTCCCCTCACATATAAGCGAGCCTCGTGCGATCGACGGTGAATAAGTCTATGATAATGAACCTCCCATGGCCTCTTGCACGCGGACAAGGGAATACAAAACGTTCCTCAAAAAAGGCAAGAGATCAATAAATGTTGCTTGTTTTGTTGTCGGAATCTTTTTAACCAATGAATGGAATGCGCGCGGGCATAATAGAAATGACACAAGAAAGGAAAATGTGTCACAAAGCCAGCCTACATACTGCCACAGGGGCCACAATGTTAGAATTACCCTCACATTCCCAGAAATTCAATATTTGTAAACAATCGGAAGTCGGGTGAACGTCGCCCGAACGTCGCCCGACTAACGGGCGTTCGCCATCCGATTTGCGTTCGATGATTAATAACTATGTCTGTGCTCGCCTATCGGTCTTCAATCGTTGGATTGACGCAAGACTATTGACCGATACCCTTGCGAGGTACGCACGATTTGCACGCACGATCTGCGACTCGGTAACAAGCTGTGCGATCTCGGGGATCTCCTGCGACTTGTCGCTTATGTTAAGAACATGTTTCGCTGCACCGCGACCGTCGTAAAACTCCTGAAAATGGCCAGCGATCCCTAAAAATCGCAAGATGATCGTGAGAACACCGGACGTCTTACTCACGAAAATGTCATTTAGAGCTCGTAAACTAGTGTTCCGATCGAATCGCGCCTAATATGAGGCGGGTATTATGGATGGTATCCACATATGCATCAATTTTCAGAAGAAAAAAAAATCGACCATACTGTAAATCGTACAAAGCAGCTATGAATTGCTATTGTCTTGTTACCTCCATGAAAAATGAAGACTTACTGTTTTTGAAGTGTCTGTTTGTGTTTCCGGATATTTGTGGCCATCATAACATTGGAATATATAAATGAATTGTAATGATATTTGGTATATGGACAGGAGTTAGGCAAACGACGACCAGTGCCTATTCTGGGCCCCCTGGTGTGTGAAAACTGGTACTGCAGCAGAACGTTCGGTTTTGTATGTTTTGTCCTCGACATGTTGTGGTCTTGTTTGACACTCAAGTTTGTTCATTTCTCTTTAAACTTTGACAGCTACAACTGCAGCTGCAACTCCATGAAGCAGAGACAACACGTTAAACTTTCTTCATCGACAGACCAGCAACCATGACACGAGCAAGGCCTATGAAAATAAATGTTCCTTTTCCAGTTAAAAAGGGCGCTGTCGGGCAGTTCACAGTGTTTTTTGTCACTTTCGGGCATGGCACCTACGTGGCCCCGTGGGACATCTTGCGGCCCCGGGGACGACTGCTCGCAAGAGACATAACATTTTCTATCTGACACTTGAGTTATGGGATCTAAAACAGACTTCTATGATTCATGTCTCTCTTTGGACAGTTGATGTGAAAATATTGTGTAGTAATTAAGAATTGTATTTCTTTGTTTTAAAGATTTCGATATACCTCTGCTTGTACCATATATATCAGACTGAGTAAAATACATCATGTTGAGAATACAGCCTATTTGATGCTTTTACTGTATTTGGGAGTATACCTCTGACACGATACCTCTGATTGTGAATAAACAAATGATATGTGTGTATATATGATCAGCTATTGAATACTTTAGATTAGTTGCTTGAATGTGTTTTTTTTCTCAATTCATAATATTTGATGATACACCAGTTTACGTTTTATGTGTATATTTCGAGTATACATTACATGGATATATGTTGCTTATTGTCATGACATTTTTAATACAACTGTGTAAAAATTCTTGTGGAACTGAAACACCATTCCGAAATAATGATCGTATCAAGTTTACTATGTCGTTCTAATATCTTTAAAACAATGTTTCAAATGCATATAAAGTATGGTTATGCAGATTAAACTTCTAGATGTACATATCTATTTCATATTCATATCTACACAGACTATCTTTTACTACAAACACATGTAATATATAAAAGTTGTACTCCTATCTACTGACAATTTTAACCACATATGTTATACATGCACTGTAAACGAGCAAATGTTCGCGTTGATTTTATGCTCTTTTTTTGTGACATCTTTAATGCGAACTTAAAATCACAGCGAACTTTCCAGTACTGCCTCTGCCCGCCACCCCCTTGTTATAATAATAGACTTAATATGGCAAATTAAAGTGCTAACACTCTAATTTCTTCCAACCCCGATATTAAATCCCGCTTAACCTTCCCGTCTTACAGTACTGTTTGTTAAGGTTACATATTTGTATTAGGGTCGAAGTCACATTATTAATTAATCATTAATACAAAAGGAATAGACATAATTAGAGCGATGACATTTACGCATAGGTCCTACATGCGTTAACTAGTACAGCTACGTGTAAATGAATAATTTTTCATTCGATATAGCGGTATTCCTTGTACACAGGTCAATATATCACGCACGGATATTCATAGCAGAATTATAATACTTCGGTCACATTTCCAAACCGGGGCCCGACTGGGCTGTTTGCAGAAACAAAAAATATGCGTTATTATCAAGAAATGTACACTAATTACAATTACTTTTATGTGTTTTGTTGCCTTTTATATCATTCGTTTTGTTACCCAAAACTGCCCGGCCGGTTGGAAATTGGCCTTAATCTATTGCTAGCATACAACCACAAGGGGCCAAAATTTACACCACCTTTCATCAAAAGCTTTCGAATTCTGTAAAAATAACATTTCTATCTTTGGGTTCTTACGATATTACGTTGGATACGCGCTCGCTAAAGGTGGTATCCCACTGCACTTTGGGCACCGGTGCGGCACTGTTGTTTTATTTTCGTCGATTTTTTTAATAATTTAGATATTGCGTAATACTGATACGTCAAAGTATGACAACAAAATACACAAAACGTAAGATTCGTTGAGTAATCTTTCGAACCCCGTAGTGCCACACCGGTACCGCAAGTGCAGTGAGATACCACCTTACACGTACACATACGCAAACAGGTCACAAATTATAGCCTCATTTTAAAGTAGACCACGAGTGCACCCTTACGCCTTAGCGATAATGGTAAAAATAACAAGATTAATTTCCATCCATAGCTCGCTATCACGCACACACATAGACAAATAGATCACAAATTATAGCCCCATTTTTAAATGGGGTTACTAGTACCCCCTTAGCGATAATGGTAAAAATAACAAGAGTGATTTGTATCCATAGCTCGCTATCACGCACACACATGGACAAATACTGTAAATGCATTTAAGTTCGTGGGGATTTAATTTCGCGGTAGCGGGAAAAGGGACTTTTCATGGTGGTTTTATTTTCGCGGAAACACCATAGACTGCAGTCTAATACCATAATAGAAAAAAATGTTCGCAGTGGATTTAAGTTCGCGGTGAAGTGGTCACCGCGAAAACCACGACCATTAATCCACCGCGAGCATTTCTGCATTTACAGTAGTTCACAGATTATAGCCCCATTTTTAAAGTAGATCACGAGTACGCCCTTAGCAATAATGGTAAAAATAACATGGTATAAATTCCATCCATAGCTCGCTGTCACGCACACACATAGGCAAACAGATCACAAATTATAACCCCATTTTTAAAGTAGACCACGAGTAAGCCCTTAGCCGCTAGGTTAGTTAATGGTAAAAATAACAAGAGTAATTTCCATCCATAGCTCACTATCACGTACACACATAGACAACTAGATAATGAATCATAGCCCCATTTTTAAAGTAGACCACGAGTACGTCTTAGCTATAATGGTAAAAATAACAAGAGTGATTTGTATCCATAGCTCACTATCACGTACACACATAGACAACTAGATCATGAATCATAGCCCCATTTTTAAAGTAGACCACGAGTACGTCCTTAGCTATAATGGTAAAAATAACAAGAGTGATTTGTATCCATAGCTCACTATCACGTACACACATAGACAACTAGATCATGAATCATAGCCCCATTTTTAAAGTAGACCACGAGTACGTCCTTAGCTATAATGGTAAAAATAACAAGAGTGATTTGTATCCATAGCTCACTATCACGTACACACATAGACAACTAGATCATGAATCATAGCCCCATTTTTAAAGTAGACCACGAGTACGCCCTTAGCGATAATGGTAAAAATAACAAGATTAATTTCCATCCATAGCTCGCTATCACGCACACACATAGACAAATAGATCACAAATTATAACCCCATTTTTAAAGTAGACCACGAGTAAGCCCTTAGCCGCTAGGTTAGTTAATGGTAAAAATAACAAGATTAATTTCCATCCATAGCTCGCTATCACGCACACACATAGGCAAATAGATCACAAATTATAACCCCATTTTTATAGTAGATCACGAGAACGCCCTTAGCGATAATGGTAAAAATAACAAGATTAATTTCCATCCATAGCTCGCTATCACGCACACACATAGACAAATACTAGTAGTTCACAAATTATAGCCCCATATTTTAAAGTAGACCACGAGTACGCTCTTAGCTATAATGGTAAAAATAACAAGAGTGATTTGCCGCTAGCCACTTCAGACCAGCGGCCAAAAACCCCACAGACAAAACACAACACGTCACACCCGAAGTCCGTGCTTTGTACTCTAATGTGTGGATAAGTATGCCCCGCCAGTGTTGCGTGGCATAACATGTTTGTAAAAGACTGGCACCCTGTTTCCAGTCGTCAGGGAGACCGGGTTATTGCCGTTATATTTGTTTGGCGGGCGGTGGTATTTGCATACGAGTTAGGGGCTGGATTTTGGACAAGATGGCGAGGCTTAGGGTTGGAGTGTGTTGACGGTAAAGTTACGTGTCTGCAGCGTTGTCAAGCCCGTTTTTGAGGAAGAAAAACGCGCCTTCTTTCAGACATGAACGGATGAGTCTTCGTGTACCATTGTCGTTCTTGTACGGGACATTGCGTGCTTGCAAAGGATGACGTGCGAACGAAAAATTGGGACAAGCTTGCTGAAAAACGTTAACGTTCTGATAACAAATTGTGGAGTATCGACAGCGATTGTACGAACCACAACGCCGTTTGCTAACCGTTACTGCACTTGACTTTTTGAAATTCGTACCTCCACTTCAAAGGCTACGATTTTGCTGCAATATCTTCGCTTGGAATTCAACCAGGACTCTAGAATCGTCCCTGGATGCGGTCGAGAGCGCGTGAAGGATTTCTACCTACACTGTCCGGATTTTAGAAGACACGGAAACTCCTGGATACTTCTGTAAACTCTTCCGGATTATTCCGTTGTCACAAACGCGGTGGATTTACTACAAACAACACTGGATCATTATTTCTATACCAACGTTTTTTTGTGTAACACCACCGAAGAGGATTTATCCACCTGTTTACAACATATCCTTACCGAAGACTTGTTTTTCCAGATTTAAGCAAATTATTAGCACCTAATTACAAGTGAAAGCCTTTCTAGGTAATTATCAAAGGCGTGGATCATAAGGATTGTGTTCGAACAATTCCTCATAATTACGAAAATAATTTCTTCAATGCGCTAAATACCATACCCTGGAGGCTTTTGAACCTGTGAGTGCGTCGTCCAGTTCTTTGACTTTTGACGGTTTTGTTTGCGAGAGGCCACGGCAACAGTTGAAGGGCGGAATAATACGTCTAGAGCTACTTGAAGTGGTCAACCATTAACGTACAATATATCGAGAGGGTACGGACATAACAGGTGACTTTAATACCTTTGTTTTGTGGGACTGAGTAGAGGAGAAAATTCGTATCCGGGCAGCCTATGGTATATTGTTGCTGGGCAGGTGCATGTGAATTAGCAAAGGTCGTTTCAACATGGACGGCGCGCTGGGTGCGTTGTATCGGCGGTGGAAATTTGGCGAAGATACCGAAGAGTTGGACACGTACAAGCGCCGGTTGAGAGTGACTATGCCCGACATGGGGATGGAAGAAACTGCAGAAGAAGATGGACTTGAAACTCAAGAGAGAAGAGCTAGAAGACGCGCGAAACGGAGTGCTGAAGAAAATGGCGAGGAGAAAAAGAGTTTTTTGCCGCCTTTGGCTGGACAAACTGACAGGGAACTGGTACCGTATCGAGTGAGACGGGCGCAACTATTAGGACTGAGGATTGAACAAGAATCTGAGGACGAGGATGAGCCGCCAACTTCTCTCATACACCCGTCTCACACGTTCACCAACAACTGTGTCTTCTGTAGACTGATGATGAGATCGCCCGAAATCAACGCCCGTCCAAACACGCCCTCTGACGACTTCCTCTCGTACAGCAGCTCGTCTGAACCGGAGTGTCCAAGACACGACCGTCGCTGTCGTCATTTCTGTGACGTTCTCGGACAAAATTACTGTCAGAATTGTAGCCGAGCGAACATTAAGACGTTGTCGACGCGTTCTCAAAGAAGACGACTTGACGCTTTCGGTAGGCCGGTTTCTCCTGTTAGGATAAGCATCCCGAATTTGTTGTCCAATGTTTCGCAAACTTTGAATAGACACGAAAGGGACCCCCCTTCGCCGGTAAAATGGGATCGTCGAGACAGAAGAACATCGTCCGCATACTTCTGAAACTTTGGAATGTCAAACCATCATGAAATTTATGTTTTGCGAGAAGCGTTTACACTTCATGATTTTTATGGTAGCCATAGAAATGCAACATAAAAAATAACATTCGATGGACACGCAGGGACTCTTATTGGTCGAACTAATGATTGCCATACTATCATTGGTTGAAATGCTGATTGCCATTGAAATGCTGATTGCTATGCTATTATTGGTTGAACTTCTAATTGTCATGCTGTCATTTGTTGAAATATTAAATGTGATGGACAGTCAAGATGAGTCTATTGAGTTTTATTTAATTCAACAAGCTCTGAATACGGTGCTGTGTGGAAGCTTTCAAGTCTGTCAATTGGAGAAAGAAAGTTCACCTTAGAAGATCAATGTAAGACATTGGTAACCGTTTATCAACTTTACATGACTGTGTTCTTTCAGTAAAGTAGAAAAGTTGTTTAATAAAGACAAGTCTTTGGAAGCCTTGTTTTCGTTTTCCTGTTTGTAATACCCAGTATTGCCTTGGTGTGACTGTATAGGTACATGTGTTAATATCTGTGTGTGCATATACATGTATGTCTACTTGTGTTTATCTGTGTATTTGTATGTCTGTGATTGCTAAGTATGTGTCTGGCTGTGTGTGTGTACATGTGGATACAATGTGTATTATGTATCCTTGTATCTATCTATCTATCTGTATGAGTCTGTATGTCTGCCTGTATGAGTGTCTATATCTGTGTGTGTTTGTGCAATACCAGTAACACCAGTCCACTAGTAGTATCTTCAGTGTCCCCAAATGAACTGGCACTCTAACTAAGGCAAGTCAAAAGCTGATGCATGAATCAACACTGGAAAGAAAATCTCAGCTACTAGTAAACAGCCCCTCAGATTACAAATGCAGGCAATGACTAATGTTTTAATTGTCTGTTAACACCACAATCATACACGTACCATGATTCAAAAGAACAAAATTCTGCAAAGTGGTTGTTAACTATATACACCACAGGAAACAAAAGGAAAGTGACAGAATATGTGAAAATATCAAAATCTTTCACACTCTTGCACCCAACTCAGATGTCTTAGCAATGTCATCCATAACGTTACGTCCATGTGGCCTGACAGAAACTAAGGCTTTGAGGCGATGGCACTTTCTGATGCATCCATACACATAATATAGATGTACTAATAATAACAACATATCGGTTGGAAGACTCTTCATATTTACAAAGTATTTTTTAATTGCATATAACATAATCGTTGCTTAAGCTGTTACCATATTTGAGTCCTCCTTAGAGCTGTTCCTTCAGCTTTAAATGTAACACTCCTTTAACTAGTTTAAGTGCCAGTGAAAAAAAATCTATCATTCACAAATATTTGGTCATTTCCAGAAATATCTATGCAATGATCTGTACAATATTTAAATCAATGTCCACTGTTGGCTCTTTGATGGCAAAACATTTGGTGGGTGATGTCACAAAAAGGACCCCCTCAGCTAGGCCCTACAGTTGCAACCACTTAGGGGAGTGGGGCAGCGTGGCACAGTGGTATTGTGTTCACCTCGTGACCGAGAGGTTGCGGGATCGAATCCGTCTGTCGTGCTGCCGATCTTGTGCCCTTGGGAAAGGCACTTTACACGACTTTCCTCACTTTACTCAAGTGAAAATGAGTCGTCCCTCGGATAGGACGTTAAATGGAGGTCCCGTGTCTGGGGAGAGCCATACCCCGGGCACGTTAAAGAACCCGCCACATGTGCAATGGTGCGGTGTGAGCTGTTCAAAACCTACAGTACCTTGGCCGCACCTGGGGCAATTACAGTCGAATTGAGGTCACCTGAGTGGCAACGAATGGCAGCTCGCTCCAGACCCTTGCGATTTAGCCCCGCCTATTTTAAGCTCCTCGCAATTCAGCCCCTGGCTGCAAAGAGTGAGTAGTCAGCCCACCCAATAACAATAACAAGCATTAACCCCAGCTGGCGAGAGATTGTGAGAGATAGCGAGAGAAACACAGACTAGTACAGCTAGGGCCCGATTCACACAAGGAAAATTTCTGGTTGTACGTCAGCTTTCTGTTCAGATACACAGAATATTCTGGGATTCTAACATTGTAAAAAACCCATTCATATGAGGAAAATTTCTGGTCACACGACAGTGACATTTTACAAAGTAATACGTCCTTGGCATTCAAGGCCTTTTCTGCTTTGTGTGAAACTGTTTGCGATGTCTAACAAGTTCCTAACTGTCCCATAAAGAGCACACACTAGACAATTGATTCAAAGATTCGATACTATCAGATATTTTCAGAAAAGATCAACTTTTGAAGAAGATATTTCATTTCACTGGCACTTTAAAGCAAGGAACTCTTTGCCTGAGAAATGATAAACAATATCTTGAGAAAGTTCTTTGCTGTTTGCTTCTTTACTTTTCTTCCATCCTTACACTTTCTCCGCTCCATTACAATGAAACAAATTACTGAGATTTTGCATTTTCATTACTCCACCATGCAGAGTCAGAGATTGAAAAAAAAAGCTTGTTTTCAATACTTGCAATTTGTCATTTACCTTCTGAGACTGCTCAAACTTTCCCTTGCTTGCAAAAACTTTCACCTGCTTGGTTTGCTGAAACTTTCCCTAACCTACTTTGCAGTGAGAAACTTTTACTTTTTTAAGTTTACAGAAACTTTCATTTTACTTAGTTTCCTGAAAGTTCTACAAAGTTTCACTTCAATAATTGCAGAAACGTGCACTTTGTTTTCTACTACTTTCACTTAATACCTAGTTTGCAGAAATTTTTACTTTCTTAAAGTTCACAGAAACTTACATTTTTCTGTTCCAAATGCTTCACTAAGTTTTGTATCCTTTGGCAGTCTTTTACTGGCTTTGTTTGAAACTTTCCGTTGCTTTATTCCTAGACGCTTTCTCTCTCCAATAACATAGCTAGAGTATCAAGGCGCTTAACAGTTAAAGAAATATGAGGTCTTGGACCAAGTAATATATACAATCTGAACCAACAATGGTAAAGGTGGTATCTCACTGCACTTGGGGCACTGGTGTGGCACTGCATGTTTCGTTCACTGCGGCACTGTTTTGTTATTTTCATCGTTTTTTAAAAATAATTTAGATATTGCATAATACATAAAAGTATAACCAAGAAGACAACAAAATACACAAAACGTAAGAAAATTAGTTTTTTTTGCTCTCCATCATACACTGCAGTGCCATACCAGTGCCCCTAGTTCAGTGAGATACCACCTTAAATAAGCACACATTTTTGCACTTTCTTCACGCATAAGAAGAAATGACTAACAACTAGAGCAGTCTTCATGACAATGGCTGCTCAACGATCTTGCTCGCTTCTCGAACCCCGCTGAGATACGCGCCTGTCACGGTTTGTGGGAAGTGGCGGTTGGTGGCCTGGTGGTAATACAGAAAAACGTCAGTATGCAACACACAAAATGAGTGTCTGGACAACAAAGTTCTTAACTCACAACCAGTACATAATCACATGCCAACATTTTATGGATGATATCTGTATCTGTATCTATATAGCCGGTATAACCGCCCTGCGGCGTAACACATCAGCTAGTCTCACACACATGATAGTTTCTAGAGACCCCAATAATAATTCGCGAGGGCGAAAAAAAAAGACAATCCAGCAAAAAATGCTGCTTAATCACAGGACCAATCCAGACCAATCTTTCCCGGGTTTGGTTTGTCTTATGTTCACCTCCAGTAAGACTGTAAGAGACAATCGTTGCCATCTCAATCATGTTATAATGCCATTCTTGTTTAGAGGGAACATAGATGCTGTAGCCCCTTACCATTGAGAGCAGATCTTCAGCTGGTAAGCATGAAATTTTGATTGACGAGGAATGCTATTGGGTAACACGTAGCCACGTTTTGTTTGGGAGAACAGTTGAAAATCAATGTACGTGTTGATGTCATCCATAAATTGAGTCAGTGTACACCAAAAAGTAGTTACTCAAGCAACTGGATATGGTTTTGGAAACGGTCAGACGTTTTGGATAGAATCCATTATCCTTCGTCAGTGACACTGAAGTGATCTGGAAGAAACAGGTCTTTTATACTCTAACTATGAATGAAGACAATTTCAGATAACCAATAGGAAATGTTGTTAGACATTCCAGATAGAAGACAATTTGGATTCCAAAGTTTGAGTCAGTGTGGTCTAATGGGCCCAAAAGACACTAAAATCATAATACAAAACCGTACGAACGACTTGACAACAGTTCACAGTAACTTACCTCCCCAGCGAAAAACACCTTCTGGTCTATATCCTCTGCGATGGTGTCGTACGCCTCGCCTGTTGAACCAACCTTCACGAAACTGTACGCCATCTGTGCATATGGGTGGGTCCTCCAATGGGTGACGAAATAACCAACGGGGTCTGGCACTTTCTGTTAAAAGAAATACAAGTCCCTTAAACAATACATGTACTGTTGAATCTAACAACTTTCCACAATTGAAGAGGATAATGTGTAAATATCTATCAACTCAGTGACCATTTGTGTTTCAAACTTCAGTTTGAAACTTGTATCTGACAACAGTGAAACCTTTCCAGGCAACTTTACATAAGGGCCACTTGGACAATGTGACCACTTTTTGCTGGTTCCTTATATAATTTTTCACACCGACACAAGCAATAAGAATTCAACCAGATTGTATTGGTCCTAAGTGGTCTTTTTAAGCAGTTTTTACTGTATATTCACTCCCATAAACTTTGTACACCAAGGTGGTACTTACTCCCTGACTCCATTGATTTTACAGTTCAGCATTGCAAGGCTATCATTGGCTGAACCAAAAATTGGCGTGCTATCATTGGTTAAACTACTAATTGTGATTGACAGCCAGAAATGCAGTCTATCTGTTGCAGCAGTGCCCTCTACCTGTCCTGGGAACATGCCCCTCAGTGCCTTCATGCACAGGTTGATGACCTCCTGATCCTTGAGGCTGGAGATGTGGTGTGCTGCCTCCCCACTTACCACTGTCATCAGTACAGCTAGCTTAGACTGCAGGGATGGGACAAAAACATGTTACACTGAAGGAGGAGTACCAGTACAAAACCATTTTTTCAGATTTTACCTGCACTATGGTGTCAGGCATTCACGTGTTTTGAGGCTTTCATTGATCCAAGAAAATAGCAAGAGCAAAGTATAGGACAGTTGCATGATACTGGTCATTTTTACCAAGTTTCTACAGTCAAACTTATTCTAAGTTAACAGAGCCAGTTAGTGCTATTTACGTGAAGATAGGATACTCCACCAAACAGACTCCTTTGTAAGAAATGGACCATTGTTGTGAGTATTGTCCGTTCACAAACAATTATGTCCAGGATCAGGTCCATCCAGGTTCAGGTCCAGACCTGGACCTGATCCTCTGGAAGAACATTATTAAAAGTAAATCAATTCACAGTACCAAAAACTTAGCATGTGCAGTATTTGTCTTTCTAAAAAACTGTTAACAGAATTTCTTCAAACTTGTATGACATTAATTTTCAATAATGAAACAATCATATAATATTACTAAGTACAGACTAATCAAGTTTACCGATGGCGTCATGTCGTAGAACACGCCGAACTGCCCGCGTTTGTCTTCCGTTGGCGGGATGTGTCCGAAGAAGTCCGCACCCTGGACGCGGGAGTCCCAAAATCTACTTGGGAACTTCAGACCAACCTTTCGGAGGCAAACATTTAAGCAAGGATATTAACATATAATATCAAAACCGCAACTTTGCTGCCATACCATAGAAAGCCACCAGGAGATCCATAATTAAATGTGTCCTTTGCTTTGCCAGCAAGTACCCACTTAACAAATATCATAAAGATCCATTCAGTTATGCTGTCCACAAACAAACAAAAAATCATACAAAAAACCTTAAAAATTAAGATTCCAATAGAAAATTCAGAAAGTAGCCTCAATGTAAGGCCTAAAAGTCTGTGAACCATACTAATTACCTTCTCAATTAGCCCGGCTCCCAGGCTCTGGATGGCCTTTACTTTCTTGTCAGGCAGTGGAGGTTTGAAGTCTACCACGTTCTTCTGTAGGACGGCTAGTGGCAAGGTTACCAGGACCTTACTGCCCTTAAACTCTCCTGACTTGGTTTTCACCACAATCTCTTCACCTGTGTAGTCTATATGTGTTACCTGGAAGATAAACAATTACATTTCATGTCGTTTATATAGTGGAAGATGGGGGATCCATTTCAACACAATGAAAGACACTATTAGTAGTAGTAGTATCTAGTATTTGATTATACTGCTGCTGGGGTCCCTGACACAGGGGTGGGCAGCAGTAGGTTAGTCTTCACACCACGCTTCCATGCGGCTTGTCCGGTGGGCTCACCCTAGTTAGACCACACTTTTCCTACATAGAAAAAGGGAGTGTTTTGCTATGTTTTGAAACTTGTGGTTGAAACTATCATTTGCCATTCTGTAATAACTCCACCATTAATACGACACGTCGATGTAGGTTAGACATCCAGGTAATAAGATACACCAAAAAGTAGTTACTCAAGCAACTGGATATGGTTTTGGAAACAGTCAAAACCATATCCATGACCGTTTCCAAAATCATATCCAGTTGCTTGAGTAACAACTTTTTGGCGTGCATTAATACGAAAATTTTAGAACCACTCACACTGGAAAGCACCCCTTCTCTTTTAGACAAATATTGTGGGTTCTTGAATATGCTTGAGGTGTGGCACTCCTCAAACATGGGTTCTTCTTTAGCATCCTATCTAAGGGACGTCCCTAACCGAAGCTAGGCAGTCATTTAAACAGGAGTGAAGCGAGTAAACTGCAGGAAAGTTGTGCGAAGTGCCTTTCACTCAAGGGAACAAGATCCCTGGCATATCAACAGATTCGAACCAAGGACCTGCGTGCTATGGGCCAAACACACTACCATTATACCACATGACAAACTGTGAAATAAAACCATGACAAAAGTGAATAAAAAATTACAAATCCATAGCAGGCAGACAAAAGACAAACAGATATAGCTGATGAGAACCCCACCTCCTGGTTCAGCCTGATGTCGAGTCCTTCTGACAGTTTCTGTAGGAGGATCCCGTAACCGTCTCCGATGAGCGTGTGATCTCCCGCGAACTGGGCAAACATCTCGTTTTGGTCCCAGTTTACTGATGACACCTGCAGAGGTCATGGTCAAAGTCATGCAAAATACATGATACATACAGGTCTGAGGCCATATGTTCTGAAAAGATTGATCTAGAAGTCGGTTTGTCAATATGTCCGTATGTCTTTCATGCCAATCTGTCCGTGCAGTCTCGTCCAGTATTTGGTAGTTAAGTCAGCACTACAGTACGCATGTTGACCGGTGCAATGGCCGTGAGTTTAGCTTAAAGTTTGCATTCTGTAGGTCGTGAGTTCTATCCCCGGCTGAGTCATACCAAAGATTTTTAAAATGATAAATACTATCTTTGTTTAGTACCCAGTATTTGGGAAAGACTATTGCCGTTGAACACACACCACTAAAAGTGGACTAGCCCCTTGTTGTATATTGACTGCGCAAAGTTGTGTGGCCTAGGGCTACTGAAATGGAAATGCACCATCTGGTACGGGAAGGACTTAAACTTTTCAAAACTGTTTCAATACGTACCTGTTTTAGATCGGAACCGCAGGCATACTCCAAGTTACCAATGTGAAACTGCATCAGCCTGGTTTCAGCCTGAAGAATGGAAAGAACAAATTTAAATTAAATCTTTTGATGGATACCTTCCAACTTCAACATATCGGTAGTTATCAAAATTTAATGTATTATGTAACCATACTTTGGCAATATATCATTTGTTTTATTGTGTAGTGAGTTTAAGTTTAAAGGATAGATGTTTTACCTTAAAAAACATGCAAGAAAGGAGGTATATGGTTTACACTTACCTCCGTGAATGTGAGGCCTGTTTCTTTGACAAAAGATTTGTGCATTTCTGCGAGCTTTGCTGAATAAGGAAACAAAATATCCAATACTTATGTAAAGAAACAAAACATTATATCATAAAAGCTTTGTACCCTGCAATTTCTGCTTATCAATATTATCTAGTTTTGTAAAAGACATCATAAAGGTGGGTGAAGGTAATGGTACAAGTAAAGGTTGAGGTAGACTGGTAGTCCCAAAGCCTTTCTAATCCCATAGGTGTAGTGGGTTGTTATCCACTGTGTCTAGGGCGTGGTATTGAAAGGTGGAGCCCATCCCTCTCTTTCCTCCACCTTCTACCTCCCCACCTTAAGTCAGGTACACATTTTTACACCTGGGGGAAAGTGTCTTTCCCAAGGGTACAAAATCCGTAGCATGGCACAATTTGAACCCAGGGCCTCTGGCTTCTGCAGTTAGGCTACACAACCCCACAAATGTTAAGTATCTATAAACCATTCAATTTCTTTTAATTTACTGCTGTTAAGTCCCAAACATTTATTCCAACAGTTAAATATGAAACAAATACTAACTTCCTAATGGTACATCCTGAGTGTTGTCTTGATCTTTTCTCCACTCAGCCACTGCGTCCAACATGGCATTAAAGTGGAAATCTGTTCTCTTGTCCATGGAGGATTCTGCAGCCTCCCCGCTCTCTTCAAATAGCTCGCAACGATCCGTCATCTTTCTCATCTTTAAACCAGCCTGGGAGGGGAAAATAAATAATCTTTAGAAAAAACTAAACTTTACATGTACCTAGTACCCAACACTAAAGAAACGCCAAAAATAGTTACTCAAGCAATTGGATATGGTTTTGAAACGGTCAGACGTTTCGGAAAGAATCCACTTTCCTTCGTCAGTGACACTGTTAGTTACCGTTAGGTAAAGTTTAGTTGTTTCATAATGTCGTTCACTAACACAGAATTAACGTTTATGCTTGAATAAATACTCCTTGGTTAGTTCAGATCATTGTAGTACATAGGTTTGTTAGGATTTTTAACCCGGCCCAAACATTTAGTCAACAAGCCTTACCAGTCAAGGCTTTTACTAGTTTTAGCTAGGATTTTATCATAGGGAGTCCAAACTTGGAAGTCGTGGCAAGAATAGTGACTATTGTAGGTGGGTCCAGGGGCATCAACCTTCCATGGTGAAGACTTTCTAAAAATTCATTCTTAGGTATATTGAGGGGTGAAATACTGTGAAAGAGGTCACAGTAGAAGACAAATGACCTAGTGGCATCCCTGGTCAATCAGAATTTCATACTTGTCACACTGTATAAGGGCCTCTAGTGCGTCCAATCTCTTGTTATTCTAAGAAAAGCGGGTCCAGATGACGCCATGACACATGCCTGGTCAAAAGCCTGCTTATCACAAGACTACCATGCCTTATTTACAGGTTTAGACCTACCTGTTCACACATAAGAGCTACAGGGTTGTTGATACAGCCGTTGACAATCTGTGCCCCTCTGCCCACACATGAGCCCAGACTGTGGTCGTCCCACACACGGCCTCCTACTCTGTCCTGGGCCTCCAGTACTATCACCTGGGCAGGGACACAAAGGGTCAGGTTCAAGTACAGATTTGTGTATCTGAACGTAACATAAGGTACTGTTACAGGTACATTAACTATAGCTCTGGGCCTGTATCTGCACTAGCCTGGGTACCATCTGGGTAGCACTTTGCTCCTATATTCGCTTCTGTTACCCATCTGAAGACCTGCAAATTCAAACCTTTTGATGGTGATGTCAGTTAATGAGCAAATTAAGGACTGGGTTCTAGAGCGCTCGTTCGATGACAACAGGCCCTCCCACAAGCGGGTGGAGGGTGTTTCGTGTGTTTTAACGCCTGTTTCGAACGAGCGCTTGAACCCATTCCTTAATTCGCTCATGTCCAGGGACCAATCAGCGCCCTCGTCCAAAATTTTGACGATTCCAGAAGTTAACGTGGTCAAGGGTCCCAGACGCAACAGCAGAGAAGCGACTGTATATAGTGCATGATGAATGTCAGAGCGAGAAGCGACTGTATATAGTGTATAATCAATGTCGGAGCGAACTACTTTCTGGTTGGTACCCTGGCTATGATATTTAGGGTTGCAGTGCTCGAAATACATGCTTGCACACTTGTAGATGCAACCATATTTTACTTGGCGCAACTTGATTTTAAACTCAGGTGGTGCAGTGCTGACTTACCTTTGTGCCAAAGTTGTGGAGTTGTCTAGCTGCAGCAAGGCCTGATGGTCCGGCTCCTATAACAACTACTGTACCCTGTACAAAGGAACGAATGAAAAGTAAGAAAAGAGACCCAAACATTGCAATGCAGTTTCCTCTGAATAAATTTCAGGACTGCCATTTTTCTCAGTCAACCAACAAGAACTCAAGTCAAAGGCCACAACTACATACGGATCTTACTATTCTAAAAGACAGCAAAAATATCTGAATGAAAGCTACAAACTTTCTCGTGTGACACCATGAACTATAACCCCCTTAATGACCTATTTACTGTGCAATTAAAACTGTGAGCTAGCTTATTACACCTACAGCATCAAAGTCCTTAGGTAGAAGAGCGCCCCCTGGCGGGTCCTTGAGAAGTCCAGTATTGATGAGCCCTTTCCTGGTCAGGAAGCACACGATCCGCTCCAGCTCCTGTACACAGCGTATCCTCACCAGCCCGCGCACGATCACGTGGCCCGCGCACTTCTGAGGGGTCAGAAATTCCTGAGGCAAAACAAAAGATGGTGTTTCAAATGTGTTTCGCACATCTCGTGTTATAACTAGCAAAGCCAGGAACAAACATACAAAGGGAAATACCATAAACTGCTATGTGTATGATCGGTTGAACAGTGGATTTCAAAGAGAGCATGTCCACTAGTTTTGTGAGGAATTTCTATGATGTATTGGATGCTACATTTTGTAGCTACAGTATGTGTGAACAACCAGCCAGGCCGAGGGTTAGGTCCCGTTGTTGTTCATTCAACTTTTGAGGTCTTTTTTTGACAAACTTCTCCAGCCACAATGTGCTTTCTGTCAACTAAATCCCCTCCTGCACTTTGTATTTGTCCAGATACTACCATGGTTGTAAGCTTGGTGACACTCTAAACTGATTTTATGCGTAGAATTTAGTCGTTCCCAGAACCAAATAAGAGTTAGACAAGATGAAATTGCACTTCGCAGTCACAGCGGCTTGTTTGTAGAATGGATCTGTAGGCTCTTTGCAAAGTCAAACAGGGCAAACGCCCTTACATTTAGAGACCTACAGACACATAGAAACTTTGCTGCAGGGATGGACCACAAGAAGGCTGCTTACGAAAGCTGGTGTGTTACGCCGAAGGGCGGTTATACCGACTATATAGATACAGATACAGAGGGCAGGGGTCATAGGAATAAGCCCTATAGGGGTGAGCAGGTTACTAACATTACAGCTGAGAGTCCAGAGTGCTATGGTAAGGTTCCTGAGTGCTAGGTAGAGCGTTTGTTTCCTCCCAAACTCAGTTTTTTTAAACAACTTTTCTTAACTTACATAATCCCTGTTGTTTGTAATGGAATATTCCACAGCATGGTTCAAACCATTTAATATAGGGGTGAACAGGTTACTTACCTTACAGTTAAGAGTCCAGAGTGCTATAGTAAGGTTCCTGAGTGCTAGGTTGAGCGTTTGTTTCCTCCCAAACTCAGTTTTATAAAACAACTTTTCTTAACTTGCATGATCGCTGTTGTTTGTAATGGAATATTCCACAGCATGGTTCAAACCATTTGATATAGGGGTGAGCAGGTTACTAACCTTACAGTTGAGAGTCCAGAGTGCTATAGTAAGGTTCCTGAGTGCTAGGTAGAGCGTTTGTTCCCTCCCAAACTCTGGGAACTCTTGTACCTCGTCGTATTCCATCACGTCAGGGCGGATACACAGCGCTTTACCGTTCTCATTGGGCTGGTAGAAGGGCTGGAAATACGGGCACAGTCCTGGAACTAAACAGGGCAACAAAATTGATAGACAGGCACAGAAAAGGAACTACAAAGACAACAAAATTTTGAACTTTTGCTTCACTGCACAAAAAGACAGGCACAGACCTGGAACTACATGGGACAACAACATGTTACAAAAAAAAAGCAGGCATAGACCTGGCACTATATAGAACAACAACATTTTTTTCACTGTAAGAATAGTCAGGCATTGAACAGGCACTACAGATAGGACAAAAAAATGTCATAGTTTTGCATTATTGTAAGAAAACACAGGAACAGACCTGGAATTACACAGAACAACAAAAATTGCTTCACTGTTAGAAAAGACAGGCACAAACCAGCAATGACACAAGACACCAGAATTGTAAAAAAATTTGCACCATTGCTGGAAAATACAGCACAAGTCCAACACAAGAAAACATTAAATATCATACGTCGATGTAGGTTAGACATCCAGGTAATAAGATATTTACCCAGGAAAAGTATTTACTCAAGCAACTGGATATGGTTTTGGAAACGGTCAGACGTTTCGGATAGAATCCACTATCCGTTGTCAGTGACACAGTGAAACCATATCCAGTTGCTTGAGTAAATATTTTTTGGCGTATTAAATATCATGTCTACATCTTGTTAAAATTCATGTAAGAAGACTTACTATTAGGGACATGGTCTTCATCATCACTGTCTTCTGCACCTAGGAAAGAAGATAAGATACAGATTCTAGTTCAAACAAAGGAAACGGCCTCTCATTGGTCAAATCACTAATTTTGATAGACATTTAGGATCAGTCTATTCTTTTGCAGTTCCGGTGCAATGGCCTAGTGGGTACAGTGTTCGCCTTGCATTTGGTAGGTCATGAGTTCGATCCCCGGCCGAGTCATACCAAAGACTTTAAAAATGGTACATGCTTCTTTCTCTGCGTAGCACTCAGCATTCGGAAAAGAGTATGTATGAAAGTTGAACACACACCACTACCAGCAGTGGACTAGCCCCCTGCTGTAGTAATTGCGTTGTGTGGCCCAGGGCTACTGAAACGGAGATGGGCGCCGCCCTATGCACCATCAGGCGTGGGAAGGACTTTAACTAACTAACTATTCTTTTGCGACGTGTTTGCAGACCTTTCCTATTAAAGCACTTAAGGAAAAAGTCCAAAGAAAAAGATTATACCTTGACTTCATTGTTCTTCTACAAATTTTCAGAAAAATCAATTATAAATAGATATTTGACGTACCCTTTGACCCATTGACCTTGGATTTGCCGCCCCTCTGTGTGGGAGGGGGGGCACTGGTGGGGCTAAGTCCGACCCCGTCAGGGTAGTACTCTGTGAGGAAGGGTGCAGCTGGGCTCCTCTTCAGTAGGGGGGGTAGGATCAGGGTCTCCAACCAGTGATACTCACGGGTCAACTCAACTCTCTGTTTAAAAAAACAGTTAGATGTTTTTATATTGTAAATGCATTTATTTTACAGTGATTCTTTCTCATGGTAGGAGGGAGGTTTCCTAATGTTTGCGGTTACATGTGTTACGCTAGAATCATAAAATGCACATTAAATTTTGTAGAAATGAAACCATAACAAACATTGTACTAACTGACTGTTCTTTACCAAAACACATAAAAAGCAAAGCCAATGCAATTCAGATGCACTTATTGATATCATGTCACTGTAGACAAGATCATAGATATGTAATGCCTTAGTTAAAATAATGATATACCTACAAATTAATGTAATTGATTTCACTGTCAGATTTATAAATGAAATATGATTGTTTTACTCACCGAATCCTCTGGTGTGCTACAAAGGTCTTTCTCGCTCTGTGAAAAAAAAGACGACAACATTCAGATTCTGAATGAAAAGAAACTCAGATTAGCATGTGCAGTCCGAGTTTACATTGTAAGTGATACTCTCTTTAGGTGTAAGGGTTCAAATCTTCGCTGTTATTGTTCACCCAACATCACTTTTGAAATGTTCGCAGTGGTTTTATGTTCGCGGTTGCCAATTTACCGCAAACTTAAAACCACAGCGAATAATTGTCCATGACAGTATGTCAGACTACAGTAGATGGCGATACCGCGAACTTAAATCCACGGCGAACACTCCATTCTTGCACAACCGCGAATTTAAATTCCCGCAAAACTTAAATACATTTTAAAGCTTCTTTCTCTGTTTTCCCCAAAGAGCAGTTATACTGGTTATAGCAGATGCAGAAGCTGGTGTACATGTGTGCCAAAGAGTGGTTAATAAAAGTGGTTATCCTGGCTATAGAAACATGAGAAATACCTTTATACCAGTTGACGTCATCCCGCACATATATCTCTGCTGTAGTTCTAAGGTGATGTCCATGTCCTTGGACAGCTGTCTCCACTTTCCGCAGTTCGGCCGCGTACACTGCACCCAGTACGGGATCTTCTGGTCCGCGATGAACGCCTTGATGCTCGCCTCGCTCTTCCCGTTGGACGTCCACTGGCGCTTCCAGTTGGTGTAGATGTCATAGCCATCTTTGTAACTGGAAAAGTCGCGAGGAAAAGTATAAAACATGTTAACAATACAGTTCCACAGGGTTCTAGCCAGTGTCCTTTGCTGCTGGGAATGGACATGAATTTTGCCCATTCCGTCCTCTATGATGAACAAAAATGAGCATGTTAAGATATTAAAACAGATGTCATTAAACCAAGCAGAGTCTACAAGCAAAATTTGCCCAGCAAAATGCAGGAAATAGTGTTTTTTTTTAAAGAATTTTTTTTCTAATGCATTTTACATGTAAAATATACAGTACACATGAACAAAACATAAGGACATTGACAAAAACATAAACCACGGATCCAACGGGAAAGTAAAAGACAATGGATGGTACAAGTTACTAATAAAGGGAATATACAGACTGAAGTACTCTCACCTCTCAAATAAACGTACCGGTACGTTTATTTTTTTCCGCCTCAGAATCCACCCGGTACGTCCTTATTTTAGACGGTACGTTTATTTTTTTTTTCAAATTTGGGCTTTTTTGACTAACCAGGGAACTCACAAATATTGAAAGTTGGAATTTTCTGCCCATATTTCCGCAGTATTTTTGCTCAAAATTCACTAAATCTATCTAAAAAGTATCATTTTCCCCACGTAAATCTGTTGTTTACATTGTTGAAAGTTGCCGACAGTCAGCAGTGTCGCGTGCGACCAACGCCCCCTGAAGGGCGGAGTTTTCTCGAGAGAAGCAGCTTGAGAGCTTTTCCGGCAAAAGTCTCAAATTACCCACTAGCTTGATTTCACATTAACCGGCAAGTAAATTTAGAAGTGTGCAACTAATCTTGGACAAGTAAAAAAAAATCCAATAAAGATATGGAAAGGTTTCAAGTGTGTTCTCTTCAAATTTCCGATGTATTTTATCTCTGTTTACATTGTTTGAGGCCGGCAGTGATGCCAGCCCATGTAGACCTCTCCTAATGGAACACGCCTCCAAGGGGGCGGAGTTAAATAACTCAAGCTTTGTGAGCCAGTGCCGCCTGTGACCATGGAGCCGGGAAGTCTACTAGGGTTGTGCCGTTGGCATGGGAACCATCACAACATTTCTGTTAGATGTCGCATTCTCAGCTATATGTCGATCTTTCCCTGGTAACTTCTACACTAAAATGTATTTCTTTTTACCAACTTGCAGGTAAAGTTGTGGATAGAGAAAAAATTCTAGTTTATGCTGCTTGTGAAGTTGTAAAACTAAAAGATTATCCTTGCTCCAACAGAGTTCTCAGGTCTCTCATGCATGTAACACTTTTGGGGGAGTGGCTACAGTGCTGAGTCTATGATCGAAACATTTGGGGAAGTTGTGTTTATTTTGGTTACTACTCCTTAACCTTTTCTAAAGATAAACATGGCCAAATAACAATTTACTATTGTCTCTAAGTTTCCACTCAGTATTTTGAAATACAATATTACAAAATACCCTTTTGTATTTCTATAAACATCGAATCTTTTTCTAACTTGAAATGTGTTCTTTCCCTGCATTCAAGTGAACTGTTCCCCTAGATAATAGATGAAGTACAATGAATGGCATGAATGAAAGAGCTCTAACTTGTAGGAATTACACTGGGGATTGCTCTGGAAGGCTGTGAAACTGTTAGAGCTGTCCAGCTTTCTTTCTGAACTGGGGGTTATTTATTTTACAAACATGTACATGTAGTCATGCATAGTCATGTTTGCCAAAAATAATTTTTGCCATAAGTGTTTTTACAATGTCCAATTAGTTTATTATTTACTTACTACAAATTTTTAAGATGTAAAGGTAAATCTTAAAGATATGAGCTGACAAGTTGCCCAAAATACACCAAAAACCATTGGTACTCAGGCATAAATAAGTAAAAAGAACCTACCTGATCATCTTCTCTTGGACAGAAGTAGTATGGACACAGTTTACATGTCAATTTGGTATTTTTCCGGGGGGTACTTTTATTCCAGGGGGTACTTTTATTAGATTTTGAAGATTTGTCCGGGGGGTACTTTTATTCCAGGGGGTACTTCTATTTGAGAGGTGAGAGTATGACCCCCTAGGACTGTCGGTGTCACACCTTCTGTGCTAGACAAGATTTCCAAATCAAAATCAAGGGGATGGAAAAAAAATTTAGGCTGGCTAGAACACTGCAGTTCCATATTTAGGACTGATAATAATGAAAAAATTATGACATTATGAAACGCAGAAAGGAGAGGACTTAATATATATTTTAAAATAATTTCTCCTTATATAATGGTTACCTTCGGTAGAAATATTCAAAGCACTCGTTGCAGAAATGCTCCCCCGCGGATAAATGGTACCACCTGGATGTGTAGCCGTTTCCTGCACACCTGCAAACAGAAATAACAGGTTCCTCTTTATATAGTTAATGTAGACATTTACTAATGATTTAGGAAATGACCCATCTCTGTAAAGTAGTAACAGTACAAATACATATTTGCAGAGTCATCTTTCTGTGCTAAGGCCACACCAATTTAATTTCTTGGTTCACGGATTCGCTCGCTCCTATTTTTTGGAAAAAAAACACTAAAATTTAGCAAAAATAAAAATTACCACTCAGCAAATTTTCACCATTAATGAAACCATTCACCAACTTTCTGGTGTAGCAAATTGGCCTTTATATTATTATCATAAGCTCCTTAAAGTGTGGGTACAGGTGCTGTTACTGTACAATAATAGTGTTTTTGTACTTTTTTCAAGCTGAAAATTTTTTTTCTTTATGTTTTGGATTAGCCGTTACCTTAACCCCAACCATTTTACAATTTTTATTTTTATTTCGTCCTCTCGCTCCATATTTTTTATTAAAAAATCCGTGAACCAAGAAATTAAATTGGTGTGGCCTAAGAGATCATTCCCAAAATTGCCAAAATACTACCTCTGCAAACATATTAAGATTAACAGTAATACCTAAGTATAAATTATAAATCTGACCTATAAAAAAAAAATAACGCATTTTTCATAAAAAACAACAGAACTGATTCAGCATACCTGTCAGTAGCTGAGGCGAAACAGATGGGATAGGTCGCGGAGCATCCTGCCTTCTCGCATTTCCTGTACCGCTTCCCTTCTGGCGCGTCGCTGTCGTCCTGCGCTTTACGCTTCACCTGGCGTCCCGTGCGAGACGACGACATGCCGACCTGTGGCGAGGAATCTCCAGCGACGTTGGACTTCCGACGCCCCCTTCCTGACATTGTGCCTGTAGGAAATGTGAAAGCCAAGGCATGTTTCAGACTAAGGCCCAGTTTACACAAGGCAAAAAAATGACTTGTCCTAAAAATGTCCTACAATGTTCAAAGTGCGGCGCCTGTCCTGAGACGCATTCTCTTTGCCCTGTACAAACGAAATGACGCGCTGTGGCGCGCCGCAGTGTGGCAGCTTCTTTTCGTTTTTACACAGGTGTTGAACGTTGTAGAACATTTTTAGGACAAGTCATTTGTTTGCCTCATCATGTAAACCAGGCCTATAACTCAAGTATAAGAACAAATGCAAGACAACATTATTCACAGAGACAGTTTCAACACAATATCAAGAAGAGGGTCTGTATGGGGGGATCCTAGCAAAACCTCACAGTAGATAATTTCAGAATAACTGGCAATTGTCATGGTGGTACACAATGTGCTTTGTAGAATCAAGGAGAATTCATGCGGCAAAAATAAGTATCACGATTGATTTTAATCTATCGTTGACATTTGATGAATTAAGTCAGGCAGCTACAATTTATGGTGAATTGAAATACTAGTAGCTCGCTACGTCTCAAGGAAAATGTCTCAAACTGAAGACTCTAAGCGCACCAGCATATGCACCGCTATATTGGGAAAGTGGAGTAGTAAATTCCTACAAAAATTATATTTCATAATCATATGTACTAAGTAATGACGCAAACCTCGATTGAGCATTCATATACAATTTTTTTACGTTATCGAATAAATGTTTTGATGCAACATGAACAAAAACAATATTTCTAAAACAGCTGAGTTTATTTTTATGAAATTCTATGCCGCCATGTTTTCTATCACGTGACGTCATACAAATTCACATGCATGAAAAACTCCTGGTATGAAAATTTACAACAAAAGGCTTTCTTTGTCCTTTAAAATATAGCTTAAAATCTTTTTACAGAGCTACCATTACGCAAACAATCGATACATCAATGCAAAAGACCTTCAGAAAGTCAACCTTGTACTGTAAAATAGACAGTTTCGTTAAAATGATGTTTTAAAGGTCCTTTTTTGAGAAAAATTTTTCACTTTCTTTCATGTAGACCGACAGCATGGCTTCGACCCCACAACCATAACATACCACGTTCTCAACTCTTTTCTCCAGCAAAAACCACGCCAATAAACTTGTCTTCTACTCACCTCGGTCAAAGACAGCTTATCCTTGCTCTTGGCAAAGTTTCAACCCCAAAAGTTCACGAGTTTTGGAGAATTTTATGATTTTTTTGGAGTGGAAAAGTCGGAAGCGGGTTTCATTCACTGTAAAATGAGTAGCCTCGTTTTCGGTAAAATATCCCATCATGCACTGCGTTTCCAAGATGGCGGCCGAGGTGAGTAAAATTTCGACTTTCGTCAAAAAGTTGTGAATTTCTTAAATTTATACCTTTATAAACACACCAGGAGAGGTAGAAAACGATAGAAGAAGATAATAATAAGTTGTAGACAATTTAAGCACTGTAAATCTGGTCAGAAAAAGGTTGAAATTGACCTTGGGAAAGTTGGAAGTGGTGTAGACGATGATGATGTCATAGTGGCTGGCCACGTTGCTCAATGTTTGTAAACAAACCTTTTGAAATTTATTTACAAATATTTAGTCATAATCCTCGATGGCCCCTGCTGCTCTCATCTCTGTTGTACTACTTTTGTAGAGTATGTCGCTTCTATTAGGCGTATTTCCAACAGCTACTACTATTACTAGGCATACTGCCTTGAGCGAATATATTTGTGGGAGGGCGGGGTCAACTTTTCAACATTCCTAGCCGGAGTTAGGGTTTTTTTCGACTTGACACAGATGTAAGTATTTCAAACTACCTACAGTAAACGCCATTAAGACGGCAAACAGACGTAAAAGATCTATAATGTAAGTGGAATACGTAGAAGAAGTAACAAACTCAACATAATGTTACTATAATGAAATACTTCTCATGTTGCATTGCAACAATTTTGTATAAATTTGTATGAGTGATTGTACCAAGATTTGTTTCCCAATTGTTCCTCTGCAGGTTTGCCTCCTCAATCTTGGATGCCTCCTCCTTAGTAAAGATTGGATCAAGATGATGTTCCTCAATCCTTGGAGGAGCTGAAAATAAGATGATGGGTACATGTATGATAGAGACAGTGCCATAGTGTGATCGAGCAAAATCCCAAAGAACTTGTTTATTCATCAAGAGGCACAACAAACAAAAACAGCCATGTTGGAGTCATACATTGCGCCGATGTTGATGAGTTATGTCAACAAATACATCAAGAACTTGAAGCCCTCGGATCTCCAGTTGTCGTTGTGGGGCGGCGACGTCGTCCTGAACAACCTTGACCTTCGTCTGGACGTCCTTGAACAGGAGCTGAAACTACCAATCACGTTCCTTAGCGGTCACATCCACGAACTCCGCGTACACGTACCGTGGGCGCGGCTGGGGTACGAACCCGTCGTCATCACCATAAACACGATAGAATGCGTCCTGAAACTACGGGATGCAAGCCCGGGAGAGACAGACAGCACAAGTTCGAAGACAAGCACTGCAAGCTCGCGGGCGAGTAGCGTGGACAGGTCAAAGGTCAAACGCCAGCTGACCGGTAGCGACGCCGACCTCCCGCCGGGGTACGTTCAAACGCTGATCAACCGCGTCGTGAACAACGTCTCTATCGTGGTCAACAACCTCATTCTGAAGTACGTAGAAGACGACATTGTTCTATCGCTAAACATCAAGTCTGCGGAGTGTTACAGCGTGAACGAGTTTTGGGACAGCGCGTTCATCGATCTAACCGTCGAAGATCTCGTGCTACGGAAGCTCATCAAGTTCTCCGACATGACCGTTTGCCTGGACAAGCGGACAGCGGCAGGAAAGATCGAAATGTACCAGGAACCAATGATCTTCCGATGTTCCTTTGAGACGCGAATTTTCATGATGTACGAGAGCCTGAACGCGAAACTCCCATTCGCAACAAAGATCAACACGTTCTGTGAAGAAGTGAACATTTCCATCAGTGATATCCAGCTTCCCATGTATCTGAGGCTCATACAACTCTGTACGGCTTTGTACTATGGGGATATTGACCTTCCAGAGGGTCAGCAACAACAAGAGGGACATGAACTTGAGCATGAACAAGAACTAGCAACAGGAAATACAGGTACAGATTTGAATAATTACATTATTATTCAATTTATTGAAAGGTTTTCATTTTTACCTTCATGACAGGGAAGTATTATTTTTGTTACATTTCTTCTTTCTCCCAAAGAAATAAGGTCAATGACCTGGACCAGATGGGTGTAACCATGGTTACTGATGAAGTAGTCGACATCCAGTGGTGTTTGATTACATAATGTAGCAAGTGGCAGGACAGAGCTGGAGGGGCTGGTCACCATATACTAGTACTAGTAGTTGTATATGAATGTGTTTGATCAAGAAGAAATAGAGCAGTACGTAGTTTCTTAGGCTAGACCATGTGAAGGGTAACATCATGTACATGTCCTTGCTGCAAATATTAATGTCGCCTTCCTTGTCCAACTTAATGTAACTATAAATTAAAGTATAATGTTTTGAAAGATAATTCATCTGTAGTGTCATTCTGACAGTTCCTTAAATCGTCAAGTAAAATTATTCTTAAGCATGTTTTGATAGATGTTTAGAAGTACATGTAATAGCATATAATTATTCACCCTACTTGTCCCTCGGATAGGACAATAAATGGAGGTCCCGTGTCTGGGGAGAGCCATACCCCAGGCACGTTTAATTTAAAGAACCCGCCACATGTGCGATGTTGCAGTGTGAGTGGTTCAAAACCTAAGTACCTTGGCCGCACCTGGGGCAATTACTATCATATTGAGGTCACCTGAGTGGCACTGAATGGCAGCTGACTCCAGACACTTGTGACAGTCGTATTGAGGTCATCTGAGTGGCGCTGAATGGCACCTCGCTCCAGACCCTTGCGACTTAGCCCGGCCTATTGTAAGCTCCTCGCAATTCAGCCCCTGGCTGCAAAGAGTGAGTAGTTGCCCCACCCAATAACAATCAAGTTTTGTTTTTCAGTTCTCATGGACAATACTGACCAACCACAGGACTACAGTGACCAGCAAGGCTGGGGGTCCTGGATGTGGTCACTGGTGCCAGAACTGGTGACCTTTGAAGAGGAGGAGGGAGAGGGGGAGGGGGGCGGCAGGGGCAAGCCCACCAAACCTGCCGAACCCATCCTGGCCTTCAGTGCGTATGTCAAGAAGGCAGTGGTCACGTTTAAGGTAGGGTATGGATAAAAATTGGAATTTCATTCAACATACTGTGATATATAAGCAGTAATGTATAATTATTGTTGTTGTGACACTGAAAGTCTTCTATTGTACTATACAGAATTGTTTTATTATTTAACTGTGAGTTTTGAGCACATTAAAAACTTTTTTGTAGTCTTATACCAGAAAATCAAATCCATGCAAAAATACATGTGTTTACAGTACATGTAGTTTGAAGCCAGCCAAAATGCATTTATTTATCCTATCTGAACACTTATGGTTTTGTTTTTTGTTGCAAGGTTGTCAGTCTAGCCCGGCTGCTTAGATATCTGCTAATCTCTTTGTTTCGAAAACTTTGATACTTCTTTATTTCGAAGGAGTGTTAAAATTTTCAGTCATTATAGAAGCAAGGTTCTGTCGAATGATGATATGACTGATCACTTGGACATTTCTGCCTCTGTCAAAACTTAGAATTACATTTGAGCTGAAATGCTATCATTGGTTGAACTGCTTATTAATCAGGAAGGCTCTGCTCTCTTACTGGTCAAGTACTAGTATTTAACTGCCTTGCTATCATTGGTTGTACTGTTAATTAATTTGATAGTGAGAAACATTCTATGTCTTCCACAGTTGACAGAGGTTACACAAGAGAACATGTTCTACGGACCCCAGAAGTTGGTCTTTAAGCCGTATTTAAGGCTAGAACAGGACGGCTCATCCCTGGAGATACTGATGAGAGGGGAGACCTTCTTTGATGCCCAAATCGGCTTCACCAAGTTCCAACTGATCTGTATGGATGAGGAAGAAACCATTACTAGAGAAATGGTAGGGGTGAAGATGCAAACTTTTTTTTTCATACAGAGGTTGAATGAAAGAACATATTAGAAATATAAAGAATGGCAATTGGAAAATGTACCTGTAGATTTAAAGCATAATTTTTTCTTTATTTGTGAGTGATAAAGTTAACTTTTAGTATTTAAAAAGACATGTTCGAAAACAAGTTTACTTGCCATTTCCTAACCTTGAGTAAGAATTTCCAAGGTTGTAACATACATGTTGTGTCATAGTGCCATGGATGGATGGATGGATGGATGGATGGATGGATGGATGGATGGATGGATGGATGGATGGATGGATGGATGGATGGATGGATGGATGGATGGATGGATGGATGGATGGATGGATGGATGGATGGATGGATGGATGGATGGATGGATGGATGGATGGATGGATGGATGGATGGATGGATGGATGGATGGATGGATGGATGGATGGATGGATGGATGGATGGATGGATGGATGGATGGATGGATGGATGGATGGATGGATGGATGGATGGATGGATGGATGGATGGATGGATGGATGGATGGATGGATGGATGGATGGATGGATGGATGGATGGATGGATGGATGGATGGATGGATGGATGGATGGATGGATGGATGGATGGATGGATGGATGGATGGATGGATGGATGGATGGATGGATGGATGGATGGATGGATGGATGGATGGATGGATGGATGGATGGATGGATGGATGGATGGATGGATGGATGGATGGATGGATGGATGGATGGATGGATGGATGGATGGATGGATGGATGGATGGATAACGATGTCTGAGAATAGAATATGAAATGCACATAGAGTAATTATACATCATATACATGTACCAACTATAAACTTATGTACACTTCCGATCCAAACTCAATAATTAAAAAAAAAAGAAGAATTTATGGGATTGCAGTGCAGAAATAATCATTCTGATTCTTTTTTTATTTCCTTCACAGGACCCTTGTTTCCTCAAGGCAGGAGAACCAGTGGAAAATAAAACTAGCAGCCATTTCTTTTCCCAGTCACTGTTTGATGAAAGAAGCCCTGAAAACAACAGGTAATCACAAACTTCTCTTATTATTTTTTACCTTTATGAAATGGAAATTTGGTTTGGTCAGTTTTTTCGTCTGCATAAATTTTGTGTTTTTGTAATGTTCTTTCCACATGCTAAGCACATTAGAGACACTGACAGGAAGTTAGGCCAAAGGTCCCAAAATAGGTTATCAAAGGCTATCTTATTTCCTGTCATCAATTTCCTGCTTATCAGTTATAGTATACATATGTGTAGTCTTCTGAGAGCCAATTGCAAACTACTATCATAGAATAAGCAACAAAAATCACAAAATTTGATAAAACAGTGTGAGAGATTTAGAAAAATGAATACTTTATAGGGGTATGATTTTTTTATTCCTTGTTTCATGATTGTCTTTTATGATGTTTATTATTTCTATATCTTTAGGGTTCAGCCTGACTTTGTACTTGATGTTGAGATGCACCAGCGCCTGTACAATGAGACGGCCATGTTACAGCGATATGGAGCCTTTTGGATGGACTATCTTTACACTATGGAGATAGAAGACAGGAATGGTCAGATACAGTTTTAATGTTTTATCTTTATATAGCTAACTAGTTTGGTATTGTACAGGTGCTGAATCTATGTAATTCATGTTCAAGCATATAAGATATGTTAGTACATGTATAGTTATGTATAGTATGTGGCGAAGGACAAACTCAAGCAAACCGTTCACACTTACGCCACATCTTCAGAAAAGACGCTGGAGCCGCATGTTCCCCGTCTAGGAACTTTATTCGAACCGACACACAACAAACATGTTTCGCCGTGTGGCTTCCTCAGTGTTATGGGCTCGGATGAGTATAGTACAGCATGACCTCGCTTTTATAGGCTGGGTGCATAGTGCACTAATCAGGTGCGAGGTGCCCTAGGTGGCTTAACCAATCATAGTACAGCAAATTAAAGTAGTGCAGTCTGCTCTAGGAGGATTACATGACCTCACATGTATAGCTATATATAGTATAGTGACTACCTGGAAATTGTATTTTCTGAATAACTTATCATAAAGTTGTATTTTACCTTCTTTTATTTGATGTTTATTAAAACATGTAATTTAGGCAAACATTTCTTATTCTTTTATTAGACTTTTTCATATGAAAAAGACAATCAAGAAAAAAATAAGAATAAAAAAATAAGAACTATTTTATGTAAAAAAAAAACAATACAAGTAGGAAACAAAAAAAAAAAAGAAAACTTGACAGCCTCATATTCTGAATTGTCAATTTGTGATTGTCCGAATCTGAATTTCTTGCTGTCACAATTCAATCACAATGATTTTTTTACAATTTTCAATGGAAAAGGAATTTTGTTATTTCGGGGCAATTAAGTCTAAGTTTTCTAAGTTGAACATCATTTTTCTTACAGTGTCTGAGAGTGGTTCTGATGCAGGTTCCCACAGCAGCCACCAGGACATGTCCACAATAAAGGAGTCGTCATCCAAAAGGTTCCTTTTTGCACCAGGCCAGGCCACCGTTACCAGCGAGGTGGTACAGAAGCTGTTAAAGTTCCAGGAGTGTGCCAACAACCATGAGTACGAACCCTACAGTCAGCCCAAACCTGGTAGGTTAGAAAGTAAAGGTATGGCCATGGTGGTTTGATTAATATATGGATGACATTCGTGATGCATCAATTTTCAGCCATTTCCAAAAAAATGTTTTTCAACCATACTCTCTAGGCTTGGTTTCGCGAACGAAGATCATCTGGTGGCTGATGAGTCCGATACTACAGATTAGTTCAACCATACTATAGATTATACAAAGTAGCCTCAAAATCTGTAAGCCATGAAATGAAAAAAAAATATGCAAGAGGACTACTGTCAAAGAATGCCAAAGTCAAAGTGTTAAGTGTCTTTCCCAAGGATAAAACATCTAGCCAAGAATACCTGTAGATTGGCAACATTAGTAGTCATGACACATCATGTCAGTCAAAACATGATAAAAAGCTATGGAGGAAGAGAGTCATGGCCATTTGTGCAACCAGCATGCCCGGATGATGATGAATGAACTATACTTTATTATAATGTACATGTAGTAAGATAAGAGACATTACACTTAGATTTTTAATGTGGAAAACATTGACAGGCTGCATCCGTACTTATAATGGACTGACATAGAGTGATGGTGATGATGATGATGAAATGTATAATGAAATCTGAAAACTTTCTAGTGGTTGTTGATGAGAGTCGACCCCGCCCTACCCTGGAGGAGGTAGCAGCTATGGAGGAGTTCATCCCTACGCGGTCCATGCACGTGACACTCCTGTCGCTCACGGTGTATGTGTGCGGGGCGGAGAGACCGGACACACCCGCTCAGGAAGTACCGGAACCCAGGAAGGGGAGGAGGGTCTCCAGACAGGTGCATTTTCAACTTCACAGGGTCTGTAGAAAGATCAGGGATGGTACATTTTAAACCTCTTGGGGTCTCCAGACAGTTCAGGGGGAGTACATTTTCTACTTCACAGGGTCTTTAGACAGGTTAGGGATGGTACATTTGTAAACATCTTAGGGTCTCCTGATATGCCAGGGATGGTACATTTTAGACCTCTCAGGGTCTCCCGACAGTCAGGGAGGGTGCATTTTCAACTTCACAGGGTCTTCTGATTTGTCAGGGGTGGTACATTTTAGACCTCTCAGGGTCTCCAGACAGGTCAGGGACAGTACATTTTCAACTTCACAGGGTCTGTGGACAGGTCAGGGACAGTAGATTTTCATCTTTACAGGGTCTTTGGACAGGTCAGGGACAGTACATTTCACAACTTCACAGGGTCTTTAGAATGGTCAGGGACAGTACATTTCTCAACTTCACAGGTTCGTAGAAAGGTCAGGGATAGTACATTTTAAGTCTTGCATGGTCTCCAAACAGGCCAGTGGCAGATCATTTTAAACTGGACAGATTCTCCAGACAGGTCAGGGACAGTACATTGTTTAAACCTTTCAGGGTCTTTAGACAGGTCAGGGACTGTGCACATCAAACCTCACAGGATCTCCAGATAGGTCCCAGGATGGTACATTTTAATTTTTTAGGGGTCTACAGACATGTCAGGCTAGGGATTGTACATTTTAAAACTTACTTGGGAAGCGGCTACTAGAAGTAAGGCTTTTAACTGACAGTGTCACAAAATATTGTTCAATACAGTCATGTTTAATCAAAAACTTTCAATAAGAAATGACTGTTTTATGACGTTATAAGCTAGAATTATAACTACTATGATATTGTTTTTAACACTATATGATATAACCTTGTCATAATCAAGACAAATCAAATATCAAAATTAAGCCTTTCTATGTATGAACAAACTGCATTTTTTTTACTCAGGATTCCAAACAAAAGTTGTTGGAGCCACCCAAACCACCAGAACAAGTTTACCCCCTCCCCACCATAGTGGTACAGGCCGACAGGATAGACATCCAGAACACTGTACCCATGTACAGGTACAACCTGGTACCTGCTGTCAGCTGTATGGGACAACCCTCGGGCAACCTGCTACATCACTGTTACTCACATATATATGTCAAGGTATGGATGTCCGTTACAACCTGCTACACCACTGTTACTCACATATATATGTCAAGGTAAGTTACAACCAACTACAGCACTGTTACACAGTTACAACCTATTACAGCACTGTTACTCACATATATTTGTCAAGGTAAGAACATCTGTTACAACCTGCTACATCACTGTAACTCACTATATGACTGTTACAACCTACTACACCACTGTTACTCACATATATATGTCAAGGTAAGTTACAACCTACTACAGCACTGTTACACAGTTACAACCTACTACAGCACTGTTACACAGTTACAACCTACTACAGCACTGTTACACAGTTACAACCTACTACAGCACTGTTACACAGTTATAACCTGCTACACCACTGTTACTCACATATATATGTCAAGGTATGTTACAACCTACTACATCACTGTTACACAGTTACAACCTATACAGCACTGTTACACAGTACTACACCACTGTTACTCACATATATATGTCAAGGTAAGTTACAACCTGCTACACCACTGTTACACAGTTCTAACCTATTACACCACTGTTACTCACATATATATGTCAAGGTAAGTTACAACCTACTACAGCACTGTTACACAGTTACAACCTACTACACCACTGTTACACAGTTACAACCTAATACACCACTGTTACTCACATATATATGTCAAGGTAAGTTACAACCTACTACAGCACTGTTACACAGTTCTAACCTACTACATCACTGTTACTCACATATATATGTCAAGGTAAGAACATCTGTTACAACCTGCTACATCACTGTAACTCACATAAATGACTGTTACAACCTATTACACCACTGTTACTCACATATATATGTCAAGGTAAGTTACAACCTACTACACCACTGTTACACAGTTACAACCTACTACACCACTGTTACACAGTTACAACCTGCTACACCACTGTTACTCACATGTCAAGGTAAGTTACAACCTACTACAGCACTGTTACACAGTTACAACCTACTACAGCACTGTTACACAGTTACAACCTACTACACCACTGTTACACAGTTACAACCTACTGCACCACTGTTACACAGTTACAACCTACTACACCACTGTTACACAGTTACAACCTACTACACCACTGTTACACAGTTACAACCTACTACACCACCGTTACACAGTTACAACCTACTACACCACTGTTACACAGTTACAACCTACTGCACCACTGTTACACAGTTACAACCTACTACACCACTGTTACACAGTTACAACCTACTGCACCACTGTTACTCAAACATATATGTCAAGGTAAGGATGTCTGTTACAACCTACTACAGCACTGTTACTCACACAACTGTTGTAGAAGTGAAACTAGTTCGTTGGTAAAAGTTGCACCAAATGAATCTGGAAGCCATGACTGTAGTTGTCATCTTAGTAAGTGATACCAGTCTACCACATTAGTGTTACTTTGATGTGCACAAAGTTTATGCCTGTCTGTTTTGAAAATTCAGCCATCTTTTACTTTACCCAACTTATTTTTTTGCCCTCTCGCATTAAATTTGGAGTCTGCTGAGACTGTCATCAATAAAATTACTTATTGTGGCCCAAGATGAAAATAAATACCAAATTCAGATACTATTGTTTTCTGCAGGTATTTGGATTTCAGGTTGGCTTGACCACAATGGATCCTTCCAATCCATCCCCTGCACCCCTGACAGTACTGCCCCCTTGCAGTACTGCTGTGTACTACAAGACACTCCTGCTGCCCATGTACTGGTAAGAAACAGTTTCCAATATATTTTCTTAATACACAAATAATAAGTACTTTGTGATATGTCTTTGTACTTAAGGTGTGCCATTTTCATTCTTCAAACTTTAAGGCAATTCAGAATTCTTTGATTAGTTCATAAAAAAAAAAAATTATCGTACCTGGATGGTTGCTTGACAAGTCATGTACTTTGTATGGAAACTTGTTAATAATTGAATGTTTTGAAAAATCCACTTTTGTATGACCCAAGTTATTTCAGTACAGGGAATTGTACTGAAATAACCAGTATTGGTTTCATCTATTCTTTTTTCTCCCTATACTGTATGTATAATTAGTACACTGAAAACCATTAAGGAAAAACATGACATTTGTCATACGTCCCTTTGACACCAAATGGTAATTCACTTCTATGATCTCTGTGCAGGAGAGACCCCTTGCAGTCACAGACAGAAGTACTCCTAGAGCTGCCAGGTGTTGTCTGCACCCTGACCCAGCCACAGCTGCAGCTGCTGCACCTGATACAGCTGAGCTGGACCGGCCACGTGGGAGGTTTCCACAGGACGAGTCTGGTGGAAGATGTCTTCAACCCGTCAGGTGTGTCTTGTTTGTTGTTTGTTTGTTTGTATGTTTGTTTTATCACCTCCATGTACGGAAGTATTATTTTTAGCATGTCTGTGTTATTTCTATGTATTAAACATCTTCACCACAGAGTGACAGGAAATAAAGGGCTAAAGGTCACAGTTGCAAGGGTGACAGGAAGTGTAGTTCAGAGTTGGCATGATTATTGATTTATCAACTTTGTGTGACAACTGACAGACATTTCAGGCCATGGGTCAATGGAAGTGTCTAATAATTCACAGGGGGTATTTTTTTGTTGCAGTAACTGTAAAAAAGTTAAATTTTCCATATGCTAGGCACATTTACTTTAGAGAGATATGGAGTGGCCATTGAACACATGTATTATCATAATGTTAATCAAAACCTTAGTTGCGTAATTCATGAACTGGAATCAAATAAGATATTTGAGAAACACTAAGCATTGTAATGAGGTATGAAATCTTTGAACAAAGGACAAAGAATAACTGTTACAGCAAGAGCAACATACTGAAAGGTCTTTGTATTCTTTTCTTGTTTTTCAGCTAAAGCGTTCCCTGCCGGCCAGCCTATGATTGAGGTATCCCTGAGTGGTCTGGAGTGGAAGTATGTGGAAACCCTCAGTCTCAGGGCAGTGTCAGGGACTGTGGGAGGGCTGAAGGTCTCTGTCCATTCTATTGGTAGGTTTGAATCCCTGTGGTAGGGAACCCACTATCTCATTGGTCAAACCAGTAATTGCCATGATCCCATTGGTTGAACTGCTAATTGTGATGGACAGTCTGGGTTAGTTCATTCGGGTCTGAAGATCAATGTCCATTCTGCTGATAGTATTGAGACCCTCATTGGTTGGACTGCTAATTGTTATGCTACATGTATCATTGGTTGCAATGCTATTTCACATGCTTTCATTGGTTGGACTGCTAATTGTTTTGGAGAGTCAGGGTTGGTCTATTCTGGTTGTCAAAAATTATGGGGAATTTAAAGAATGTCCAGATTTCACTGCACTACTTTTCACTCTTGAGAAAAGTATAGAGTAATTTTTTAACTTGTTTCATAACTTATGAACTCGTATGAACAGCATTCAGCACCAAGGACAGATATCGGACACTATTCAAAAGACTGCTATAATTGAGTTTGTAAGTTTTAGGAACTTTGTATAGAATGCAAATGTTAAATGTTGGCATTATGTTCAGATGCATTTTTTTGTCCTGTCTTTCAGAGAATGGCACAGAAGCTGTCACCCCCATTTTAGCAGGGCCAGTGGACTCTTCCCAAGTCCATAACACAAAGTTCTTCACCATGGTAACAGAGGAGGCCACGCCCAGCAACCTGACCTCTGACCTCCTGACTCTCACCTTACAAATAGGGAAGGATGCCAATATAAAGCCAGGTTATAACCTATTATCTTTGCCCTGAAGCTGTTTTTTTTTCAATTGATGTGTTTGTTTGTTTGTTTGTTTGTTTGTAGACGCTTGGAAAGCTTTTGAAAATCATTATTATAACAATTGGCCCGGGGGTTATGGTCCCAGAAATAAAAGTCTGTTTGATAATGGGTCACCTAGCGGCTTTCCATGGTATTGCAACAGAACTTCCAGTTTGGATATCTCATGTTTTGGACAAACTGTCATGATTCTTATGTGGACAGAGATGTGTAGGTTTGGGCCCATTTCTATCTTGGAAAAGATGTCTTGTAATGTTTCATTCTGTGAGAAAGTTGACAGCACCAAATCTTACAGAAGAAATTACAACAATAACCACAAGAAAACAATGACTGTAGTGAGTTATTGTTTTCTTGTGGTCTTGTTACAGTCAACATTACAACTCAGCACAATGGTTGATTAAAAGTCATTATGGTTTAGTCACAATTCGTGCATATTATGGCTAAGTACTGATGGTACTACTGATTAGATTTCTTGTTATTCACAGTCAGCCAGATGGACAGTGAAGGAAAGAGTTGCTAACTCGATAACTGAATTTTTTTGTTTGAGACTTTGAAAGAGAAGTAACTGTAAAGTGCCTATTCAAACGGTACAGAACTGTTTAATAAGGTATGGTCTGATATGTAATTGGTTATCTTGCATTAATTCCAGGTCATAGCCTGGTTCTCCTGGACGTCCAGGGCATGTCGTGCTGTTTAGATCCTGTTCTCCTGACCTGGCTAGCGTACAGACCACGCCCCGTGTGGCACAAGGCCAGCAGTCCGCACCAGCTGCACAGACAGGCGTCCGTCATCACGTCTGTATCCACCCAGACTGCAACCAGGCAGAGGCACTCTTCTCAAGGTGGTCTGTTTTTGTTTGTTTGTTTGTTTTGGCACAATATAATCAGTAAAACTCCTTAAGGCCTCAACAAGTGAATTCTATGAATGACGGCCTTTAAGAGATGGGCTAAAAGACACAACATGACTAGCCTTTCAAACTAGACACCATAGTCTTTTAGACATTGTAACAAGAAATGAAGCAACAATACATGGTCTTTATTTCTGAATTTAAGAGGGGCACAAAGTAACAACAGTGTTGGAAACTGAGACTGGTATCACTTACCAAGTTGACATGTATACTTGCTTCCACATTGATGCTAATTTTACTATCAAACTAGTTTCACTTGTGCAACTACAATCATGGCTACCACAAATTTGTTGCCACTTTTAATCAAACTAGTTTCACTTCAACATCTACAGATACATGTTCCTAAATACTGTCACTTCAGATCTACAGCTATGCGTTATGTTGTCTGCCTCTAAAACAAATAAATTTTTGTTTTCTTTGCAGAATCTACTAAATCGGAGTCCAAACAGCGGTCGCGTACACGTACCAGCAGCCAACCAATCCCCATGGCCCATCTGACGTCGCCACAGGAACCGCCAAAAGCAGAAGAGAGAAAACCAGATGGAACTTTGGTCATCAAGAAATGGTTACACAACATGTTCCCTGTGGTCAGGCAACTTCAAGTACAGGTCAGAAAAAAAGCTTGAATGCTTTTTTGTATTGTGTATTAAACTGCCTTCTAGTATAAAATACATTTTTTTTTGTAGTACCCCCCCAATATGACTTGTACCTCAAATAGTGTCCGCACACTCTGTAGTGTTCATTCTCCCTATGGCGTTTGTTCATCTTATAGTAGTTATAGTGTATGTACCCCCAGCAATGTCGGTACCCCCGGTAGTGTCGGTACCCCCAGTAGTGTCCGTGCTCCCAGTTAGGTCTGTACCTCCAGTAGTGTCTGTACCCCCAGTGTTGTCCATTCCCCCATATACTGTTATTTTAGGTTTATTTAAAAAATTCCCAGAAAAAAATGTTTCTTATTTGCTACAAATCCGAGTCTAATTACTATCACTGTGACTGTAAAAGTTGTGGTAATGAAACTGTTTCTACTATTCCTTCCAGGTTGACCTCCAACCTTTGACCTTTTTCTTCCCGACGGACCACATCATCAGCATGACGCCACAGTCTTCCAGCAGTCTTCTCTCCCATCTGCAGATGTATTACACCACAACTGGGCAGCCCCACCCCATGCTGGCTGTGTGCCTGCCTAGAATAAATATCTGCAGTTCCGGACACAAGCACATGGAGGCGCTGCAGGACATACCCTACAGTCCTGATAGGCCATTTTTGGAGACAGGTGCAGTAGAAGGATATTTTTGGCGATGTACACGGAGCATGTGCCTACTACATGTAGTATAGAATATGGAAGTTGCAAGAATTTGAGAAAAAGTTACAGATGGAATTCCTGTCATTTTCTATGCATGCATAGCTTTGCATAATTAGCATCATTCAGTTATGCAAGTTATTTAGATTTTATGTCTCAAGATCCTTTGTTTTTAGTTGTTAAAAATTTTATGTATTATCTTGTCAATAATCTTTCTAACAATGATTATTGTTTTTCCATATTTTTTTCAAGATCTTCTTCCATGGAACATAAGCCTTGAAAAGTGCAGCATCTACACAGTACACAACTCCCAGGGGGTGTACTACCTACTGGAGCCAACGGCGGTAACTTCAGTGCTGGCCGTTACCTGTTCTGGCAGCCCTCCCTCTGGAGGGTACATATCCCTGGGCATCTGTTTCCACACAGACTTGCAGCCTGTGGCTCTGAACTGTTCCAAACAACAGGTATGTACAGAGCAGTTACCACTAATACAAATCTACATAGGCGATAATGTAAAAGTTAGCAAGTTCAGGGTGTCATAATCTCATCCGTGAACATTCCAGGTCATAAGAACTCACCCCACACAGCAGCCCGCTATCTCAAGTGTCCAAAAGTCTACTCTTTAAACTTTCTGACCAGTGCAACTATTCCAGCGGTCAAACCTGCCGCCATCTTGCTTTTTCATGACGTCATTTTTGGGACTCAGCACTTCAAATTAGGAATCAGCACAGGCCAAAAAGATGGACCAAAAACTAGTTTTTTGGCCGAATCTGAACATCTGCAACCTACACTGTCTCACCAATATGAAATGTACTTACATTTTCCTGCTAAAAGTCGAAAATAGGCTAAAATACTGTATGGACTCGTTTTGGGCCTTCTGCGCCTGTGTCAATTAGGGTCATTGCCCTACAGTCAAACCTGGCCAAGATGACCACCCGGGGGACATGGCAAAAGCGGTCGATTTGGTCAGGTGGTCGGTTAGAAGAGTATCGATTCACAACATGCCCGATGCAAAGCTTAAATAGTTTACGTTATGTTTAATGGCAAATAGCAAGTACAAGCAAGTGCATGTGTCGCCACCTTTTTTTTCAACATAATATCGTAATGGTAGTCAAAATCCGACGCAAACTGGCCGAATTTGGCACAAAATTGCGCTATTTTTTATTGAAAATGACGTGGTCGTTATGAGTAGGGATCCGGCCCCAATTTTTGGCGGTCGCGGTCGCGTCAACCAGATGGTCGTTGTGAAGAGGTCGATGTATGCTTACGTCAATGGGAAAAAAATTTTGGGACCGAGAAAAAGCAGTCATAATGGCCAGGTGGTCTCTAAGAAGAGGTGGTTGCTTGGGTAGGTTTGACTGTAATTCTGTACAACAAACAGCAGGTACAATGGACAACACCACACTACTTTCAGGAAGGGGGTGTCAGTCTGTAATGCTGCAATACCTAAAATCACTGCAAGGGGGCCCAATTGTCACAGTTCTTTGAGACTTTAAATTTTGATCTCTACCCACATACCAAAATTGATGTCAAGTCTAGATGTCTTTTGTTTCTGTCTCAGGGGCCTTCAACTTTGACATTTGTTATCAACAATGCATTGCACTATAGATGAATGTACAGTTTCAATTTTGAACTTAGTCTAATATAACAGCAAAATCAAATCAAATCCCTGTGAAAAGAATAAAGATTGAATAGCTGTACTAGAGGCTTGACTGAAAATTTATGGTGAGTTCTTCTTCTTTTGAGTTGGAACAAAGTTTAAATTTTACAACAATACTCGAGGCATGATTTGTTTTAAGTTTTGCTTTTTGAGTATCAGATTGTGTTAAATCCTATATATCTTAAGTAAATTTGTACTTTTCTTGCACAGGTACAGTTATTGTCATCACTTGCTGAGGTGGGACTTAACGTCCTAGAAGACCTACAGTCCAAGGCTGCCACCACAGGAACCTCCCCTTCTGTGGTGGGGTCCAAGCCAACAGAAACAGTCTCTACTGCGCTGTCCAGTCCCAGTCGGTCTCCTACCAAACACTTACAGAGTATCAGTGACTCCAGTGAGCTAGAGGACTTAGGTACACACTCTTCTGTCTCAAGCTCTCTTGACGTACATGTATATCACGAAAATACTCTATGACACAACATACATTTCTGTATGTGTATAGCCAGTTTAATTGCCTTTTGACATATATGATAACACTGTAGCTTTGCAGGAATGCGATGTGGCAGTAGCCAGTTATATTTAATATCTATATTAAGTATAACATGCTTAAAGCATTGTTTAAAACTGTCTGCTACTATTGTCACTAGTAACATGACTTGTATAATTTATACAATGTACTATACAACATGATGGCAGCGAATTCTATTCTATGACTGTCACAGTTCTTGGCATTTTCTGATGGAATTGCAAAAGAGTTGAACATACCTCTCATGAGTTGTTTATGTACTAACCATAAACAATTCCCAAATATGTTCAATAATGGTAGACAATAAGTGTAGATGTCAATGACAATATGATTATTTTTTTTCTGTCAAAAAGTCTTAAATTTTGCAGCCAAAATGTTACACAATTGTCGTGCAATAAAGTTCTTCATATTTATTGTTTGTCTCCATGTTGTTTACAGGCAGTGGGACATCAACTGACGAGACTGTGATTTCTGCCAAGGATGGGGAGGCCAGTCAGGAGTCCACTGTAGGGAAGGTCTCCCTGTGGTTACAATGGGCTCTTCCAAAAGTCAAGGTAACCCTCTATGGACAGGACCATCTCAATATCAAACAAGGTAAGAAATATCCTAAATTTATCTAATGTTAGATAGTATACGTGTTGTCTCTTATTGCACTGTCATATGGTCAATCTGGCTGGTAAATTGCTTGTAGTATTTTTTATCAATTATCATTAATCAGTGGCAAAGTCAACTGGCAACAGTTACAGTAACAAGCATTTAACCCTTCAACAGCAAGGTACCTCTGACAGCTACAATGTGTTACTATTAGACATGTACAGGAGTTGTTGTTTTATGATATAGCTCATCACGGTTTCTGTTGGATAATTGGTCAATGTTGCATCTTCAAAACTTTGTCCATTGCATATGATATCTTTTCTGACATAAGAAATAATTGAAACTATGGATGAGATGTTATCCTTATATACTGTACACATTGCCAAATATGCTAAAAGTTCTTGCCATCATGTAAAAATAGTCCATTCTTTCGGAATTAGCAAATCTCATCTACTGAATGTTTTGTCCCAGATGTGAAGACATGTACAGAGGTGGAAGATCTCAGTGCCTCCATCGACGTACAAGAGGTCTATACCAAGGTCAAATGCAAGGTCGGAAGCCTCAATGTCAACCACAAGGTCAAAAAGTAAGCTTTTCATTTTGTCAGAAAAAAGCAACCTTAGCGTCTTTAGTTTGGCATCAAAGATTGAACATAGCTATAGAGTCAAGTTTTCTCCTATTAAACTTCTGTTTTTACATGTCTCTCAAAATCTTGCAAAAATCTTGCAAAATGTGTATTAAAAGAACAAAATAGAATTGATGTGGCTTTAGAACTTTACTTAATATAGATGTGCTGTTATTCAACAAGACTTAACTTTTGATTCCAGTAAGACTTGTAGATACATGTATAAGTGTACTGTCATTGATTATGGATTTTCAAATTTCTTCCCTGCATCAGACCACAGTCAGATCATTGGGAGCCAGGCCCATTTAATGGTATCGTCCTCTCGTGTTCCGAGAAGCTCTCGAACCTCACCCAGCTGCCAGCGTTCCAGTCCCGCGAGACCAGAACCAACCCATTCTTCCCTGAGTTCGCCAAGCTCGCTGAGACCGCCAAGCCTCACGGCTTCCTGAGCATCACTTTTACCCGCGCTCTCACCACGTGCGTGCGAAAGAAAATCGCAAAGCGAGAGCGTGGCGAGAAAGCCCCCAAGGAAAGGACTCGGGAAACCGACACACAGTACATGAACGAAATATGCCTGATGGTCGAGCCTTGTGACGTCATCTTCTGGTGTCCTCTCGTTGCGTCGGCACTGAATATATTTCAGCTCGAGAACGGAGAAATCCAAAAAGAGAAACCCAAAGCCAGCGTGGTAGGCACAAAGTCGACGCATGCTCTTATGATTGCAACCAGCAGCCTACCCTTGCTACATTTCAACTGTAGCAACTTCAGGTTGTTTGTTCCGGTAGACGAGAGTCCGAAAGGTACGCCGCTACAGTCAGACTTGCTGCTGCTTCACGTTAACTCTGTCTCGCTCACCCCTCAAGCCGACAACCCCCTCCCCAGGTTGGTAGTCAGAAAGGACATGTACAGGAGAGCAATGCATGCTGGGAAGATGCAGACACCAGGGTCTGAGGTGGAGGACAGGCAGTACCAGCTGGATGTAAACGGGCTGGGCCTCTGCTCGGGATTGTGGGAGGAAGTGGTGAGAAGCATGGAACAGGGTAGACAGGAGGAGAGTGAGGAGGAGCTGCTCATATCCCAGAATCCCGCAGTCGAGTGGAACAGAGCTGACAAGTAGGTGTCGTTGCGGAAAAAATGTATACAGTTGCCATTTTCTGATAAAAGAATCTGACAGAATTTATCACCAGACTTCACAATACTCTATTTCAATATACATGTAGATAAAGGACATATGATTAGGTTGGATTTCAGCAATGGGTCAAAGGTTGTTGGAAGTTGGTATCATTCCCCGTCCCCTTTAATGAAGGCTTATATTGGCAGACCATGGTCTATAACACCATGCATCCCAGGTCAGATTTTCAGTGAGTTATGCTGAAAAAGATTAGGGTTTATCTCAAAAGGTCTGGCTTAAAATTTGACCAATAGACTTTAATAATTTGACAATAGACTTTATCTCAAATGGTAGTCTGGCTTCAAACTTTATCATGTCAAAATTTGCCTTAAAGTTTGACTTTTTGAATATGGGTTTGCCACCAGGACTTTGGTAAACCGCTGTTTTAAAAATAGTTATTTTGAAGCGGCAAAGTAATATTTAACAAACTTTTACTTAATGGTCCAGACAGCCACACCACCAGGAGCCAGTCCACCTGACTCCCATCGTGATGGACTACGACATGCGAGTAGTTGTGGCTCCTGCTGTCATTGTTTACAGGCACCCAGCACAGGACAGCCATGCTAGACAGGTGGGCCTCACCATATATGGAATATCTCTCAAAAGTAGTGTAGCGTGATGCCTTTACCATGCTGTAACACTTTGATGGCTGAGTGACTCATGGCCAATCAGACGAAACTCAGTTCAATCGTTAAAACTCGGAAAACACAGGAGAAATTCATAAGAATAGAGGAGATATCTCCTGTGTTATCCTACCAGGGCTCTAGCCAGCATCCGTTTTTCCGTCAATTGACGGAAATTTGCTGCGTATGACGGAAAAATTTTAAAACCAATCCGTCAACCTTGACGGACAAAAATCGTTGGTGGAAGCTACAGGCGGCTTGGGGACGCCGTCCATGGTCGAAAAGCCACACACTGTTTGTTTTGCTATTGTTATTATTGTTGACGATGTGTGTCGGTGCTCTTTTGCATATGATTATCTCATTAAAAAACCCGTTTTTCAAGGTCTCAGTTCAGTCGAAATCAGATGATTTTCGCAGTTTTCGCGACAATGGGAATTGGCTGATGGATAAAAATTTCGAACTGGCTAGAGCCCTGTATCCTACCTTATTTTCCTATTCAGAGGGTTCCTAATGTTTGGTTTGGAGGGTTGTCTGGAAGGTTCAATTAGAGAGTGTGATTCCAATTTGTTTCTCATGTGTTTCATGGTAATCAATCACTCCTGGGAGGAGGGCATACTGTATTTAGCAGACAGTAGGCTGGCATGTCCTTGCGTTTCTGTGGGTAGAGTAGTTGGTCACAGATATTAGCCATGATTCCATTGGGTTTTGTTTTGTGTATCCTTTAGTCATACATTGGAATCACAATAGAAAGTGTTCCAGTACAGTATGCGTCTACTGTATGACAGGGCTTTGCGTTTTGCAAGCATTTAGAATGTCAAACAGTCTCAGATGCCTTCATCTTTACATATGTCATCTATGATGCAACTTGCTGTACATGCTCAGTTCAGTCAAACCTGTATTAGCGGCCAACTGTTTTAGTGTTTTAGTCAATTGATCAGCATTTTCTCTGTAGTGGCCACCTGTCTATAGTTGCCACATTTGTCCAGTCTTTTGAGTGGCCGCTATAGACAGGTTTGACTGTATAAACCTTGAACATTAGCCTATTGCCGTTCCTTATACAATGTACAGCCAGTGATAGTGTGCGGACACTCCCTCGAGGTGAACGTGACCTCTGACCTGGACTTCTACATCAGTACAGAGCAGGTGCAGCTCATGCACCACTTGATTGACAGGAACCTGTCGGCCATGTTGGGAGGGGCGGGACAGGAGGGGCCCAAGAGCCGCAACAACAGTGACGAGTCAAGCAGAGGTGCGGGGGCCGGTCCAAGACCACCTGTATCATCAGAAGACAGTGGCATCGGTAGGTAGTATTGAGGAAACTAAGGTCAATGTTGATTTGGGGCCCCCTGATGTGTAGCCTTGGTACTGCAGCAGAACTTCCAGTTTTTATACTTTAGGACCTAGACATGCTATGGCTTTATTTTTTTTAATTATTCATTTTTTTATTTCTATTTTTTAGTGGCAGACAGCTTTTGGTGTCAGGAAGTCGTTAATGTTTCAAACTGCAGGGGCATTTTTGTAAAAATCATTCAAAGAGGATAACTGAAAAAAAAACACAGATTACCTTGACTGCATGTAGCTCAGACAGGAATGTATGTAATCTAAACGTAAGTTGTACAAATTGGGACTTATGTTGCATAGTCTAAATGAGGAATTTCTATTGTTATGATCATTCTTGAGTTTTTTGTTAGAACTTTTTAATGGATAAATTTAGATATTGTTTGAAATGATTTTCACACATTTTCGTTTGATTTTCAGGCAGCGACAGTACCTTGATTCCCATCTCAGCCACTATAGAGCGACAGTCTGCAGAACTACACCCCAGTCTTCTCGAAAAGCAGACCAAAACTGTGGAACGTTCCACAGAGATCATGCCTATGGACATCCTCCTCACCGCAGGCAAAATTTCCTTAATGCTCTACTCCAGTTCCTTAAAGAAAGAGGACTCGCCTTCAAATCGAAATTCGCAACCAATAAAAATGGTTTCACCTTTTCTACCAATGGGCCTTTCTGCCATCTTCCCATCATCCTTTGTGCAAGAGAGCATGATTGGAAAGAGGGTGTTGAAGCCATTTGTGCACGCGGTGTTCTCACAGCCGTCGACAATCATCAACGTCCAATCAGCAAGCCAGAAGCTGGAAGTGTCGTGCTATGATGTCAGTTTGAAAGGAGTGCCAATGGATTTAACTATCACAGGTATGAATAGTTATTTTACATTACATTGGCACTTCAGGGGCACTGGCAGGAAGTTAGGTCAAAGGTCCCAAAATGTGTTATCAAAGGTTATCTTATTTCCTATCCTCATTTTCCTGTTATGTGCAAATATGTTGCCTCATGGATTTAACTATCACAGGTATAGATAGTTATTTTACATTACATTTGGCACTTCAGGGGCACTGGCAGGAAGTTAGGTCAAAGGATCCAAAATGTGTTGTCAAAGGTCATCTGACTTGTTTCCTATCCTCATTTTCCTGTTATGTGCAATGTTGCCTCATGGAAGCCAGTGTGAAAATGCATTTTATTACTTAATAGACAAAATCAGCAAGAAATTCACAGCATCGGTAAGAAAGGTAGGAAATTTACTGAAACTTCTCTTTCTTGTTTCTTTTTTATATTCTGTAAGATTCTGCCAAGCTGCTGCCGGAAGCGAGTGATTTCAGCATCCCCTGGGTCCAGACTGCGATGGGCGAGCCTGACCCCAGGAGTGGGGTACCTCCTGCTGTCTACACCTTCACTGTCACGGACTTCCTCTCAGACCAAGGTTTGTAGTACCCAGGGCTCTAGCCAGCGTCCGTTTTTCCGTCAATTGACGGAAATTTGCCGGGTCTGACGGAAAAATTTTAAAAGCAATCCGTCAACCTTGGCGGACAAAAATCCTTGGTGGAAGCTACAGCGGCTTGGGGACGCCGTCCACGGCTGTAAAAGCCACATACTGTTTGTTTTGCTATTATGATTGTTGACAATGTGTGTCGGCGCTCTTTCGCATACGATAATCTCATTAAAACCGTTTTTTCAAGGTCTCAATGGCAACACTTACTACTCTGTAGTGTCATAGGGGAAATTAATTTTTGCGGTTTTCACGAATTTTTGGAATTGGCTGACGGAAAAAAAATTCGAGCTGGCTAGAGCCCTGGTAGTACCTTTATAGCTGTGTTGTTCAACTGCCCTTCAACATGTTACACGCCAGCATCACTGGCAGTCAGTTCATTAAAAAATATTTCCAACCCCTTTTGGTGTACATTTGTATATTGGGGATGACCGTGTCTGGCTTTCTCCTTTTCTATAGCCCTTTGGCCACACAAGCTACTGATAATGGTAGCAGCTGATGATACTTTCATCACCCATACATTCACACCTTACCTTAAGTTTGCACAAACACACCCCAAAAGCTTTGTACTGAATTCAAAGATGTCTCTCTGTATTTGCTCTGGCAATGAGTTTTTGGACAGTGTTGCAGTCTTAGATAAAAAAAATAGTTTAGCTTTTAAGTTAGTATATTAAACTCTGTCTTGAGGAAGTTACTCAAAAGCTTTGAACAGTAACATAATGATTGTGAATTTGCCCTATAATACGTAATTGCTAAAAAGTCTTTTCCGATCTTTCAACATTTGATGATTTCTTTTCTTAGTATATCATTCTATAATTTTGCATTGACAAATGCTTTTCTGTTCACAGCGAATGTGCGCCTTGATGTTGGGAGACCAATCAAGGTCAACTTCAGCATCACCAAGGTCAAACAAGCCATGGGTGTCCTGAAACTGCTCACTCCCACCAAACATCACGAAATCCAGGCCAAGCTTTCCCCAACCGTTCCCCAAAAAGACTTGAAGAATCTTGAAACAACTACGCAAAAGAACGCAGGAGTAGCATCGAAGCCAGAAAAAACAACTTCTATGGCGCCAACTGAGTTGACGCCTCTGTTGGCAAGGCTGCGTTCTGCCAGCTTTGCCATTGGTCAGGTGGTTGTTGCTATGGAGACAGTGCCACACCCACAGAATCCCAAAGCAGTGATGTCGCTGACTGGGATAAGCAGTAAAGTGGAGATCAAACTGGCAGAGAATGGCAGTAAGTACCGTAACAGTACATACAAAATAACCAAACCACTTACTGCCGTACTGTGCTACTACTACATGTAAGCACAGTAATGGCACTAAGTACAGTTATGTATAACTACTTACTGCCATACTGTACTAAGTACAGTAATTCTGGTTACCGTAGTAAGTATTAACTACTATGCTAATACTGCCTTACTTTACTACTAAGTATAGTAATGGCAGTAAATGCATTTTTAAGTATTACTGCCATACTGTACTAAATACAGTATTGGCAGTAAGTAGTCCGTATAACTGTACTAATTACATGTATGCAGTATGTCAGTAAGTACAGGTTCAGAATGACTCATGATTTAGTTGAATGTAATACAATGTAACTATAATCACAATAATCATTTTAGTTCTGCAGTATTGTTTCAAACACTTTCGTAGAACACCGCAAAATATGCGTAACTTTCCCTTCTACTTAGAAACAGTGAAAGCAGCTGAATTTATAGTAAAAATTACTAAGATCATTGCCATATCCTTATCATCTGTTTTACTGTTTTTCCTCAGCTGACTTGATAGCAACTACTTGCGACACAACTATCAAAGACTTCTTGGTGAAAACCTCCCTCCATGAGAAAATGCGACCCCTCCTTGGACCTCTGACCTCTGAACTCTCCCTGGCCTGTGATTGGTCAACCCACAGTGGCAGCCAGTATGATCCTTATCTTCCCAAACTGAATGCTGGGATACATCTGGGTATTGTGAGGGTTTTCATTGGACAGGAACATCTGAACTGTGCCTTGTTGATGGCTAAGCACATACAGGAGTTTGTTACTGAGTTGACTGGAAAAACAAAGGTGGGGATTCTATAGTCATTAGGGGCTATGCATTGAATATAGATAGACTGATGCTCATTCATTTAGCATACTCAACAAAAGTGCACCTGCAGTTCCAGAACAGGCTGCTTGGTGGCTCACACACACCAATTTTTTTCTGATGTCAAAAGCTATCTGCCACCAAAAAAATCAAGACTTAAGCATATCCAGGACGAAGATACAAAAACAAGAAGTACAACTGCAATGCAAAAAAAGTGACATTACTCATAATTGACGTTGACCTTCTCTTTCCCTAGACCCTTTCACCTACCAAAAATCATTACAATCCATCTTTTGCTTCCTAAGTTATGCCAGCCAAAAGACAAGTTGATACAGATATGTACAGTGAAAGTAATACCTTCATTCACAGAGGTAACAATGACAGAAAATAGTGTATGATTATATAATTTTATGTCTGACCCTCTTAGTGTCTCGGCTAGACCAATGGCATTGTTCAGTCTTACTCAGTCCCAAACAGTTAGATATTACTTGTAGCAAGCAAATTGTAACAATGAAAATCTTCATGCGATCGTTTTGTACAGAATCTGAAGAGAACTGAGGCAGATGTCTCACCACCCACAATGCAGTCTGACAAGCCTCCAGTTGCCATGGACACTGTTACCATGGATACTGTCATCAGTTCACGAGATGACCTCAGAGTTGGAACATTCCAGTACATCTCCAACAGAGGTAGGTGAAGATTTTTGGCAACACCTCAGGGGTGGAGGCATTTCTTTTTCACAGTGTTACATGTTAGAAAAGGAATTTAAAACAATGTACCAGTCCTGTTAATGACTGATTAGTCATCGAATCTAAAAATTGAATAAAATAATCTGCAACAAGTAGGAGATATGCTTTGTAGTCTATATACTTGGCAAAACAGACACTGAAAAAAAACCCACAAACACCAGTTGTCTAAAGTTTATAATATCATATACCCAAATGATTTTGAGCAATGGGAAGGTTCCTTTTAGCTATAACCACCTGTCATTATTAGCCCATATTTACCACTTGCGAGTTCTCCACATATTATATTGGATGATATGTATTAATCCAACATTCATTTGCTTTGCTCACTCGGTGGTTTATTTGGTTGTTACAGGAACAGACCATACCTTATAACATCCCATTCATCCAACTACACCTCATGAAGGCCCTTAACCTTTTGACAATATGTGAGTTTTATTGAATGGTGAATGTGAGTGAAGTAATTATATGGTATTATGACAAAAATAATTTTATATTTTCTTCAGATGGGGGTGAGAGATTGCCCAATCCTGGTCAGATAGTGTTTACGAAGGAGAGAGGAGGGAAGCCCGGTACGATGGCGTGGTGTTACCACAAGCCCCGCGTGCTGACGTACATCCACGTCACCCCCGTGCCGTTCCACACCATGGATGATCCAGACATCAGTTTCACAGAGCTGGAAGAATTTGTAGAGGTCAGTTTGGTTTGTTTTGGTTATACAGATCTCCATTAGTGACTGATATGTCACTATTCTTCCTGGAGTCTGGGTAATTTGTAGAGAATTACCAATTCTAGATGGAAGGATTTTGCACCATTGCACACCGCACCATCGCACGTGTGGGCGTTGTTTAACGTGCCTGGGGTATGGTTCTCCCCAGACACGGGACCTCCATTTTACGTCCTATCCGAGGGACAGCCCTAGCCGAAGCTAAGTACTCATTTTTACTTTGAGTAAAGTGAGGAAAGTCGTGTTAAGTGCCTTTCCCAAGGGCACAAGATCGGTAACGTGGCAGCCGGATTCGAACCCGCAACCTCTTGGTCACTGGCTGAATATGGTCCCGCTGCGCTACGCACAAAATGATTTTGTCTTTCGAAATCTGACTGGATGGGATTGTATGTATATACAGTGGGTCTAGTTTTGCACCTGAGTTATGAAATTCACAAAAGAATGTGGAATACACCTTTCTCAGGCGGCGGCCATGATAGATTGAAGACAAGGTCAATGAGGCAAATAGACAAAGATTATTTCTAAAATCAGCTCCCATTTAGTTTTTCCTCAGACCACACAAATTTTCGCAATATAAGATAAAATAATAAATATCATAACTAGTGTTATGCAGCGAAATACGTAGCAATTTAGACTCGCGTACTAATCCCATAGTGCCTTAAGAGATGCAAAATAAAAACATAACAATCGCCTATGTGGGGACCCTGCTATCTGAAGGGCCACCCCCAGTTACTGACCGCCCTGCTTATAAATATTAATGAGCTTACCCTTATATGGGAATCAGGCAATCAGAGCCCTATCAGGTCTTTGCAAGATCCCTTTTGACAACTGAAAGGCTATTCTCTGATTCGCTGACAGCTGTTTGTGTCGACGGCTCACAGTAACCGGGGGTGGCCCTTCGGATAGCAGGGTCCCCACATAGGCGATTAGCCGGTTGGGGACCGTGCGTAGGAGGATGGTAATCTATGCACTGCTGACTATGTTCCTCCAGGTGCCATGTTCTCTCCAGTACTGGGATGAAGTCAGAAAGGCCTTTGTCCTGTTCCACAAGTTCAAACTGTCAGCCAGCAGGTCCTACCATGCCAGGTTTGCTGACATCACCATGGCAACAGCCAATCAGGTGGTGGCAGCCCAACTGTGGCAGGTGGTGGTGCATTCTGGGACAGAAGTTCAGGGGGAACCAGAGTAAGTGAAGCTTTATAATTGACAAAAAATATGTCTCAGTGGATGGTATTTTTTGTTGAAAATATGCAATGAACATGTTTTTTGCCATATTAATCTTGCTGTTTTGGCTCGTTATCACTGCTTTGATTTTTGTAGCATTCCCTAATGGACTAAACTAGTCTCAAAGTCCCAACCAACTCTTTGAAAAGATGTTGCTACTCTCTCATTGGTCAAACTGCTAGTAGGCATCCTCTCATTGGTTGAACCACTGATTGCCATGCTGTCATTGGTTTGGCTGCTACATGTAACTGCCAATGATTTGAAAAACTGCAACTTGTCATGCTATTATTCAATGAACTGCTTAAATTGCTATGCTATCATTAGATGAGCTGCAACTTGCCATGCTATCATTGGATGAACTGCTAATTGCTATCCTATCATTGGATGAACTCTTAATTGCCATGCTATGATTGGTTGACCTGCTAATTGTAATAGACAGTTAACTGTCTTGCTGATTGCTGGTGTGTGGCTAAACCTTCCCATCATCCCTCCATGCAAGCTTTGTCTTTGTTTCTGGAAGTGGCGACGCCTGTCCATCGGAGGAGGAAAGCGACCCCCTCCTGTCACCCATGGCGTTGGCCGCCTGTATGCGAGTGGACTCGAGTTTCGCGCCAAAGTTCGTACCGGCCGTGTCAGCTTCTCTATCGGCAAGTGCCATACAGATCAGTGTCAGTAATCATACGGAACATCTTGGGAAAGGTAAACAAAAGAATCTCTTTGTTTGCCGTAAGTCTTAGACCTTTTGTGGCGGTTTTTATTCTTGCAAAGATCTTTCCAGTGTAAATTTAAGACATTGCAACTTTGCATTTGCAGCGTAGTAACTACACAATTGTTTTAACCATGAAATATTAAACTCTGCAAAAATCTTCTTCTTTTACTCTTTGAGAGAAATAAAACCACTGTGAAAGTAAAATTATACAGTATTTGGTATAGCCAAATGTGTTTGATGTAAAATGTATGGCTGCTATCTTCTTTGTTTGGTCAGTCTTGTGCAAATCTTAATAAATAATTGTCCCTTGTTAACAAGAACGGTTGCAGTAATGCTTTCCGATATAAAACAAAATATAAATTCAAAACATTGGCATACAATGTATTGGTTGGACAATGTTTAACTTCTTATACATTCTTGTTGTCTGTTTACTATGACAGGTCCTATTGGAAGGCTGCAGCCTTTTACCTTTGATGAGTCCATGCCAAACGATCAGGAGTTTCTGGACATCTCGATGGAGAAACCACTTCTACACTTCAAACACTGGCACGGGGACAGAGACTGGTCATCTCTGCAGGTCAGTTATCATGGCTCAGCCAGCATAATTCTGTTGTAGGCAATATAAGGCCACAGCAAGTAAATTTTATGGATGACATCAGGGCGCGCATTAATTTTCGCCTGATTTCAGAAAAAAAAACAAGAATTTTTTTTCTTCTGCAGGGATGGTCAACATGACAATAAAGTACCAAAATGAGCAAATATGTTGTATTATAGCCTAATAATTGTACTTGTAAAAGTGACACTTGCGAGGTACCCAGGGCTGTAGTTGTAGAAGTGAAACTTATAATTGGATAGTTGTAAAAGTGACACCAATATGGAAGCCATGAGTGTGGTTACCAACTTTGTTGGTGATGCCAGTCTACCACACTAGTGTCACTTTTACCACACCAGTACATGTCTTAAATACAGGAATGAATGCCTTGTTGGCTCTGATACCATGTTTGTTCCTTTAACTCTTGTTGCAACATTCATCACAACTTTATGATGCCTATTTTTGAAAATGAAGCCATCTTGTTTTTTTTTTTCACCCATCTTGGGTTTTTTTCGCCCTATCGCACTATTTTTGCAGTCTGTAGAGGATATCATCCATAAAATTTACTTGCTGTAGCCTAACGGTTACTCAAGGAAGTAGATAGACTTGTTATTCTTGAGTAATGGATATGTTACATATCCTACTTCCAGGATGTTTACTGACACATTTTGTGGTATGTTTTCATTTGTAGGTTTCATTTGTGTGTTGGAACTAGGCTGTTTGGGCTTTATAGAATCAGATACAGTAGTCAAAGTTTTTAGAAAGCAGACTACTTATGACTGTGTTTTCTACCAAACTAGTACTAGTATGCAACCACCTTTTGTCTTTTGCCTCCTTGCATGGTGTGAAGGTATTATGGTACAATGGACACAGCTATTGTACTTTAGGAGGAGAAATATGGACAATATTTTTCAAGTACATAATGTAGGGTGTGCCTAAACACCACAAACGACCCAGAAATACCACAAACGACCACAAATGACTCTAATATGCAGTGTATATGGGTCAAAGACCTTGTGTGACACTCTGGAGACATCGTTTATACATTTATGAATTTAAAAAACGCAGCAAGTCCTACTTATTCACCAGTTATTTCGAGTTAGTCCGGTTCCAAGATTAAAGCAATTCTTGGCCACTATGTTGGATCGTGCTTGCTTGCATTTGAGGCTGAAAAACACTTAGTATACAAGTTTTATAAGTTGACAATGATAGAATTGCGGTATGCTATAATCTATGAACCATCAGCGTCCATAGTTTTATCGCCATGTCGTCTATGTAACCGAGGAAGGTATCGAGAACTTCCCCGGCAGACTCCTAGCACAGGCGATCCAACATGGCGGCCAAGAATTGCTTCGATCTTGAAACCAGCGGACTAACTTGAAATAACTGGTGAATACGTAGGACTTGCTGCGTTTTTTAAATTCATAAATGTGTAAACAATGTCTCCAGAGTGCCACACAAGGTTTTTGGCCCATATACACTGCATATTAGAGTCATTTGTGGTCGTTTCTGGGTCGTTTGTGGTGTTTAGGCAGACCGCACAATGTATTCTATTGGAAAGTTAAGAATTATCCTCTTTTCAGTACCATGGAGGGGGATGGGAATGACATTTTAACTCATTGGCACAATGTTTCCATCGGATGTAAAACAACTATCTTGTCTTTAGCACCAAGGACATGTCTACTAATCTATGGGTTATCCATATTGATAAATGACCTGCCTGATGTGTATATTTATGCATGGAAGGTTCCTGTGATAATGATGGCTGTCTCTTAGAATCACTTCTGATGATCAGTGGAACCCTTAGGGTGGGTACCGGTACAGAAAAATAAGGTCTTGGTCCAGAGGATTAGGATCAGACCTGAACCTGGACTTAATCATCTGCAAAAACTTGTGAATGGGCGATACTTAAAACAATCCTACTCGGAGGCAGTGCGATGGAACAGTTTAAGACCAAACTTACGAGAAGCAAACTTGGTAGTAACTTTAAAGAACATGTTACAAAACACACATGAGTAACTATGGACTGACTAAGGGAACACGATTATGGAATAGCACATTTTTTTTGTATTATGATTGTAAATAACTATGCGTTATGGATTGACCTCTTGACCTCCTCCGGCCGAAGGGATTACTTTGTATGTAAATCAAGGCTAAATAAAAAAATTGTGCATTTTGCTACTAAGGAATCTGTTTGGTGGAGTATCCTATCTCACGTGAACAGCCCTTACTACCTCTGTTCTGTTTGAGTATAGAAACTTACTAAGAGTAATTTACACTGTACTTACAACAATAGAGAACAGTAGCTGTTAGATACCTGCAATGTTTTCCTTCACCCCCTACCCCAAACTAGATGGAAGGATCCGTCGGTGCTGATGTGTTAGAGTACAGGAACTTGACTATGCAGCCTTTGGTCGAACCATTCAAGCTACAGGGGGAGCTCATGTACAGAAAAGAAGCACATGTGGTAGGTTTCATTTCTGAAAGTTTGCCCATTTTTGGTAGAGATGCACCATTTCTTATGGGAATTTTGAAGTGCTTTAGGACTTCCAATGCTAAATATCCAGCAAGAAGTGCTTTTAGGACTTCCAATGCTAAATATCCAGCAAGATAATGACATTGAATATGAAATAGTTGACCAATTTTTCTTTTATATTGAAGTTAAAGAGATTAAGATTTGTTGTTGTTATATTGTGATGAGTTTTGTTAAGTTACATATTTCTTGGATAACCTCATAAAATATTTAAAAAATTTATATTTTCATAGTTTAAGTTGCCTGTGAGAAGTTTCTATTGATCACAAATCTTGTCTCAAGTGACCAATCAGTCTATTGTTTTGATTTCAGACACATGTGGACACGAGAGTTTCGACAGACCCAATTCACCTGCGGGTAGCCCAGGGTACAGTCCACACACTGACCATGGCTCAGCGACTCTGGACACAGGTAATTATTATCATCTTACAGTGGACTGCATTGGAATTCAGTTAAAACTAATAACTGAAGGAACTGCATGAATAATTAAAAGTGCTCAAAATACTTCTTTTCAGCCAGGTTGCTCAGACTGCAACCTGAATCAAAAGCCAGGTTGTGCCATCAACATTTCAGGTTGCCCTCATCTAATTTATTACTTTAAATCAGCAAATTTCCGTTAGCTTTTCTTCCAGTTACATGTAACTACTTATGTTTTATTTTATAGATAAATAAAAACAAAAGTTTATGCACGCAGGTGGGGGAAAAGCGGTTTTGCAACTGCAAAATTTCAGGTTGCACACTGAGCTTTTGCAAGGGGGTATGTCATATCATCCCATCTATACCTAAGTCTAACTGTTTGACCACTGGGGAACCACAGAAGATCTTACAACCAGTTTTTTTCCACCCTTCTCGGTTTTCTGTTTCTCTTTAAAAGTTTCACTTAGTGTCATTCTAGTCTATTGTCTGATATTATGATTCCCCCCATATTTTTGTTGCCTACCTTATTGTGCAAACAGTGAATGCAGCCATTACTCCAATTTTTCTTTCTTTCAGAATTTCTCCCCCACAAAGACAGATGACGAACGGCTCCTTCTCAACTACTTTGTGATCTGTAACGACACCCAGGAGACTATCCGGTTTGGACAGGTGGACACGGATGAGAACGTCATCCTGTGCAGCCGGCGCATGCACGGCTACAGCTGGCGCACCCACAAACAAGTGCAGGTTGGCAGGGTTCGTAGTTGTCTATAAACGTCATCGGAGAAAAGGTGGAAGTAGTATTATATATTATCTTTTTCCGAAGGAGAAAACATATCGGTTATGCTGGTGCATTCTTTATCCTTCTTCCTCCTAGCAGAAAAGGTTTATGGAAAAGGCTGGGCTGTCTACCTGGGCTGGCAATCATGTCAGGCTACTCAAATACCCCCATTTATAGCCCCAATTCTTTTTTCACTCACACACACTGCTTGGGGCAAGAAGGACAATTTTCCTGTGCACAAAGTTTTGATTTTGATTTTAGCATCATGAATGAAATCAAATGAAAACATTTAATGCTTGATCATTTCCAGATGCTCCACGTGTGTTTTGAGGGGTGGGGGAACTGGCGCTGGTCGGAGCCGTTTAACATCGACACGGCAGGGTCGTTTGTACGGACCATCCAGCACCAAGGGCACGCGACCTCCCTGATCGTCAAGGTTCAACCAATCACACCTCTCCAGAAACAGGTAACTGATTCAGTTTAAAACTGATTGGGACCTGACATCCAATAGACTCCCACACAGCATCTTCAGTTTGTAGGGAGGAATGATCATGTTGACCTGATATGTGATAGGCTCACACACAACATCTATAGTTTATAGGGAGAAAAGATCAAATGTTTGGTCCAGGGCACTCTCCAGGACCTGTCCTTCTGTCAATGAACAGAAATTTGTTTGTTGGGACTGACAAAAAAATTCCACTCCCTCTGGCCCAAATAGTCAGAACATCAAGATATGAAAACTGATAAAGATGTATGTTTCGTAAACTTAGCGATTTAACTTTGGAAGTGTATAACAGGGGCTCCCGAAGTATGAGTGGGACGGAAAGATATTTAAAGCTTGAATCAGCCATGCAGAAAACCTAGCAAAGATTTCTCTTAAATAAAGCTTTTGTTGCTGATTTTGTATTGGGCAACCATTATATATATAATGTTTCCTGAAGAAAACTCTACGGATCTAGGCAGACTCTCTATCTAAACTGCCATGCAAGAGATGGTCAAAATTGAGATTGAAAGAAAAAAAATCAATGTCCACTGCATGTTTTGTTTGATAACCCATCTAGAGTGCTAAGATAGTCGTGACAGAAAATTTGTATAGATTATGGTGTTAGACAAAAAGGAAAAGGTAAAAAAATTAAAGATTATCATTCAGTTGTCGACCATTTTTTGTCCTTCATAGATCACCTTTTGCGGTCGACAAGTCTTTACCAACCACTTGTCAAAGGACCTCTTGCTGGAGATTGTCCAAGTGCGGAAATCCCAGCCTGCCTTGCCTCGGGACTTGACCCTTGACCTCCCCGCCAGAACCACGCTGCCGTCCTTCGTTCTAGAGGACGACATGATCAGGGGAATCCGACTCAGGGCCCAGGGAGAATTCACCGTTTGGTCAGGAGAGGTCGACGTAGGGTCAACAAAACAGAAGGAGACATCTCATGTACAGGTGAAACCTTCTTGATATTGTAGCACTTTAAAAAACATTTATTAGTATAAGGTCATGTTCATGTATAACGAAATGGTTTCAAAATGTAACATGACATAAAAGATACTGTGCAGAACACAGTCTGTATGCACACCTGTACTTGGTGCTGAACACGCCATCTACACAAACATACATGACACTGGTGCACAACACAACACAATCCAAACACAAACCTGTCCTTGGTGCTGAACACACCATCTACACAAACATACAGGACACTGGTGCACAACACAACACAATCCAAACACAAACCTGTCCTTGGTGCTGAACACACCATCTACACAAACATACAGGACACTGATGCACAACACAGTCTGTACACACCTGTCCTTGGTGCTGAACACACCATCTACACAAACATACAGGACACTGGTGCACATTACACAAAACACAATCCAAACACACACCTGTCCTTGGTGCTGAACACACCATCTACACAAACATACAGGACACTGGTGCACATTACACAAAACACAATCCAAACACAAACCTGTCCTTGGTGCTGAACACACCATCTACACAAACATACAGGACACTGGTGCACATTACACAAAACACAATCCAAACACAAACCTGTCCTTGGTGCTGAACACACCATCTACCCAAACATACAGGACACTGGTGCACAACACAACACAATCCAAACACAAACCTGTCCTTGGTGCTGAACACACCATCTACACAAACATACAGGACACTGGTGCACAACACAGTCTGTACACACCTGTCCTTGGTGCTGAACACACCATCTACACAAACATACAGGACACTGGTGCACAACACAACACAATCCAAACACAAATCTGTCCTTGGTGCTGAACACACCATCTACCCAAACATACAGGACACTGGTGCACATTACACAAAACACAATCCAAACACAAACCTGTCCTTGGTGCTGAACACACCATCTACCCAAACATACAGGACACTGGTGCACAACACAGTCTGTACACACCTGTCCTTGGTGCTGAACACACCATCTACACAAACATACAGGACACTGGTGCACAACACAACACAATCCAAACACAAATCTGTCCTTGGTGCTGAACACACCATCTACCCAAACATACAGGACACTGGTGCACAACACAACACAATCCAAACACAAACCTGTCCTTGGTGCTGAACACACCATCTACACAAACATACAGGACACTGGTGCACAACACAGTCTGTACACACCTGTCCTTGGTGCTGAACACACCATCTACACAAACATACAGGACACTGGTGCACAACACAACACAGTTCATACACACACCTGTCCTTGGTGCTGAACACACCATCTACACAAACATACAGGACACTGGTGCACAACACAACACAATCCAAACACAAATCTGTCCTTGGTGCTGAACACACCATCTACCCAAACATACAGGACACTGGTGCACAACACAACACAATCCAAACACAAACCTGTCCTTGGTGCTGAACACACCATCTACACAAACATACAGGACACTGGTGCACAACACAGTCTGTACACACCTGTCCTTGGTGCTGAACACACCATCTACACAAATATACAGGACACTGGTGCACAACACAATCTTGCACACACGCAGGCAGTGCGCAGTCAAAATATAAGGCCATGTTTGTGTATAAGGATATGGTTTCAAAACATAACTTCAATAGAAAAGTATTTGGATGAAATTGTGATGTTAACCAAAAACATAACTGAAACCATGATGAATTCTATTTTAGCTGCAAGACAACAACTCCTGTAAATGGCAGATAACACATTACATCTCAGTTACCATACTGGTCAAGAGTTATTGACAGTTGACTTTGCCATAGACTTATTATTATGGATGAATACAAAAAATGACCTGCCTAGAGTGCTGCCTATGCACATAATGTTATGTATGTACTGATTTACTACAGTAACTTCACAGTGCTTAATGTGATGCTTTGTCAGTCTTTGTTATATGAAAAGTCTTATTCAAAGACTTTTATACAATAATCACCTAAACCATTATCTGAAGATAAGAATAATTACAGTAACTGTTTTTTGCTCCCCAGATCTCCTGTGAGGATGGCAGTGTGTTACAGGTCCTGTGTACAGTCTACAACCTCCAACCTTCTACACCACAGCACATGCCTGCATGGGCTCTGCCTGGACAGAGGGTGGTCAGTGTTGTTTGTTGTTTCATAAATTTGTCCTTTTGTTGCACTGTACAAAATGTACTTTCACAGTAGTGTCCGCACCCCCTATATTGTCCATATCCCTTGTAGTGTCCGTACCCCCAGTAGTGTCTGTACCCCCAGTAGTGTCCGCACCCCCTATAGTGTCCATATCCCTTGTAGTGTCTGTACCCCCAGTAGTGTCTGTACCCCCAGTAGTATCTGTACCCCCATTACTGTCTGACTGTACCCCCTGTCTGTAGAGCAGTGAACACTAATGGAAATCTGTATTGGCAATAATGTAAAAATTGGCAAGTTCAGAGTGTCATAATCTCATCCGTGAACATTCCAGGTCATAAGAACTCACCCCACACAATAGCCCGCTATCTCAAGTGTCCAAAAGTCTAATCTTTAAACTTTCTGACCAGCGCAAGATATTTCAGCGGTCAAAACTGCCGCCATCTTGCCTTTCCATGACATCATTATAGGGACTGACCACTTCAAATTAGGGGTCAGCACAGGCCGAAAAAAATTAACCAAAACCTTGTTTTTTTGCTGAATCTGAACATCTGCAACTTACACTGTCTCACCAATATGAAATGTTACTTACATTTTCCTGCTAAAAGTCGAAAATAGGCTAAAATGCTGTATACTATGGACTCGTTTTGGGCATTCTGTGCCTGCCTCAATTAAGGTCATTGCCCTGTAGGGTCCCTGCTAGAGTTTGTCTGAGGGCAAGTTGTCTTGAAGGATTGTCTGATGAAAAAATGAATGGATGTCAATAAATGGATGGATGAAAGAAGGATTAAATGGAACAATGAAGTTAGTGGGATATTGGCCAATATCAAGGATGTCATTATTATGTTGTTTATTACATGTATACACAACTCTGTTTTAATGTCCACAGATTGTGCTGAGTCCAGTGTTTGTGGTGAGGAGTTGGATCCCCGGGCCCCTGCTCATGAACCTGGAGACACGCAACCTTGGTGAGAGACACCAGTACCAGGTCGTGGGAAAGGGCAAAGGTCATGACCTCTACAACATTGAACCTGAACTCTCACATCATGTCACCTTTCAGTTTGGGTGAGCATCGTTTCAAATACTTCAGGAAGATCATATCTCAAAGGTTCTATAGATCTAGCTATTCTTAATTTTCTAGTTTGTATATATATTTTGCTAATAAGAAAAAGGGGGATATTGTTTTTGTTGTTTTTGTCTGTGTGTCTTTGACATGACACTACACTGTCTAACAGGATATTAGGTCAAAGGTCCCAGAAAAGGTTATCAAAGATTATCTCATTTCCTGTCTTCAATTTCCTGCCACATGCATGTGCATGTCTGAGCCAATAGGAAAATGCTTGGAGTTCAAAATTATGAATAAAGCAAGAACAAAAACACTGAATATTTTCGGAAATGAAGTCCGATGATTTCTTGTTTTTGTCATGTAGTAAGAATGGTGAGCCGTCCAGCCCGACCATCCGTTTGAACTCTGACCTGATCAGTGAGGTAGACAGGAAACCCTCCCTGCCTACTGTGGGGAAACTCTGCACTATACCAGAAGGGAGTGATGATGATGTGGGAGAAGGATGGCCCTTCTCTGGTTATCTTCATTCTAGAAAACAGTAAGTCCCGTACGTTTTTGGAGAAACTGTTACAATAATTATACAGTCAAACCTGGTCATTCAATCGTTGGGCACAAGCAGTCATCACCAGGCATATTAGTCACATTAAAACTGTCCCATTCTTTTTTATATAACTGCACAATGTCCTGTGTAACCAACTGCCCTATACGAGCGATCGCGATGATGTCACGGTGACGCAGTGGTAGGCAAAAAGCAGGTGTTTGGCAAAAGATTGATTTACGTATTAACCAGTAATTTGATCTGCTAATTTAAATATCAATTTTTAATCCAATCTACTGTCGTCCTGGTAGGCACCAACCACTGAATACCCCGGATATAAACAACAACAGTTACAGCGATTGCTTGTATTCAACCATTTTCCCTCAGTCCTTTGAGTGGTTGCTGAATACAGTTTTGACCGCAGCATTTCTCATGCAACTATTGTATACATAACAACCTGTAGTACACGTATTAGGAAAAGTATTACATTTTGTACATGATGCAACCTCAGCATCTGAAGAAATATTCAATGGTTACCCCAGCCAAGTACTCTTATAATGTTGCATTGGTTGCTCCTTGCTTCGTTGCTTGGATAACACTGCAGGATAACTTTAATTAGAAGTTGTGAGTTTACTTCAAATATGTCATGTTTTAAGTGTTTGTATGCCTTAATGACAATGCGTTGTAAAAAAATTGGGGAAAAGATCACACTCCAGCAATTTTTCTAATTATTTGGAACAATTACTAAATTAAGGTAACTGTAATAGTTGCCTTGTCAGTGTTCAGCTTTTTCTGATAGTTACAACTGAATACTTCAACACTTTTCATTACCAGGGATACAGACAAGGACCTAGTGGTGTTCCAGCCAACCACAGAGCTGAAAGTGACCTTCGCAGAATTCTCGCCGTACGTAGACACCCTCCTGCTGAATGTCGCGCCCTGGTGCCTGCTGGGTAACGACACGTCCATCGACCTGGTGCTGGTGTTGGCCGATGGGGTGGCCTTGGATCTGCCTGCGGGACAGGCTATCGCTCCACCAAAATTTAGGGTAAGGACAGTGGTATAGATCTCTGTTACATTATACATCAATCAGAATACAACTTAAGTTTTTCTATCTGGCTAAATTGGCATTGTGACCTTGCGTTATTTTCTCCTCAATGAATTAAGAAAGAGTTGAGTCGTAACGAATATTGAAAATATTATGATTTTTTGGATCATATAGATGACGTCATCAAGTTTTATTGCCCCTTATGTTTTTTCTATTGAGAATTTACAGCACTTTGGTACATACCGCTAAAGTATGTTTTCATGTGCCACTGCATTATGATGAAAGCGATAAACTCACAGTCGCACATCTTGAGTAATTATCTGTAGTATCTAAAAATAATAATTTTTCTTAATAAGCTAAATCAGTGTATTCTACAATACATGTTGTACCTGTTTCCTGAAAATGCTTGACAACACTGCATTCCTAATATTCAAAACATGCATCGTTCTCTTGACAGGGAGAGTTCTGTATCAGTGTGCGGCTGCCATCCTCAGCTGATGCCAACACGACAAGCCTGCCCCAATCCCTGCCCATCCTATTGGAGACGGAGGACGTGTCACCCAGCGCCAAGTACGGGGAGAGACTCGTCATGCCGCAGGAAGGGCTGGGACTGCTCAACATCGTCATACCAGCTCCACAGGCAGGGGGCGCCACTAAGGTTGGACTGATGTAGAATCTATAATTATAGTTGTATTGTTCAGGAGGGGCTGGGGCTGCTCAACATTGTCATACCAGCTCCACAGGCAGGGGGCGCCACTAAGGTTGGACTGATGTAGAATCTACATGTATAGTAGTGTTGTATTGTTCAGGAGGGGCTGGGGCTGCTCAACATTGTCATACCAGCTCCACAGGCAGGGGGCGCCACTAAGGTTGGACTGATGTAGAATCTACATGTATTGTTCAGGAGGGGCTGGGGCTGCTCAACATTGTCATACCAGCTCCACAGGCAGGGGGCGCCACTAAGGTTGGAGTGTTTTGGAATATATTAGTCAGCTCTGTAGAATGTACATACTAATGTATTCAAATTTTTTATGGAAAATTGGATATCCTATTACATGTATTAAAATCAAAGAACCCACATATTATAGAAGAAGTGGGTAAATTCGCCTTCCGCTGCCTAAATAGAAGAAGTCAAACCCAACAAAACTTGTATAATGTACACTTAAAGTAGCACAACATACTCATAGAATGTAGTTCTTAGCACCTTTGTACTTTCCTTATCATGCAATTAGCCCTCAGGCATGATTTTGCAATAAATATATTATATTATGCAGGGCCTTGAAATTATTTCATAAAACAGGTCAAGATTGATGTGCATACTTGAAAAGTCAATCTCACAATGTTTCAGCATCAAGTCATCGATCTGGAGAGAATTTTGCTTCATCTTGCTTCGTCGTATCGTCGTCGTATCCATTTTTGATTATACTGCTGCTGGGATCCCTGTCACAGGGGTAGGCAGCAGTCGGATAGTCTTCACACTGTGCTTTCATGCGGCTGGTCTTCCTCACACTATTCTCTAGAAAAAGCAATACTGAACTTGAGGTGTCTCTCTCCACAGGTGTGTTCCCTGTGTATGACCTCTAGTATACAACATGGTATCCAGGTCCTGTGTGTTCAGGAGAGAGTGTTCCTGACTAACCTGAGTAAACTTTCTCTCTTCACAGGTGTGTTCCCTGTGTGTGACCTCTAGTATACAACATGGTATCCAGGTCCTGTGTGTTCAGGAGAGAGTGTTCCTGACTAACCTGAGTAAACTTTCTCTCTTCACAGGTGTGTTCCCTGTGTGTGTCCTCTAGTATACAACATGGCATCCAGGTCCTTCGTGTACAGGAGAGAGTGTTCTTGACTAACCTGAGCTCACATCCACTCAGGGTACAGGCTGTCACTACTGATACAGATGGCAGAAAGGTTAGTAGTGCTGTCAGTAGAATTTTAATCACTATTACCCAGGGTTTAGCAAGTTTTGTAAAATTCACTTGTCCTATCAGGCAGTTTACTTGCCCAAACTGACTTTCCGCTTGCCCGAAATTTTAGTAACATTTTTTTGGTATGCATTTTCATGTTATTGGTTCTTCTTTTCTATATTGACTAATGCTTGATGGGAGTATATCAAAAGTATATCAAAATCTCATGGAAAAATCTCTTTTGCCTGATCCGACAAGTGGGGTAGAACATTCACTTGCCCGATCAGCACTTTCACTTGCCCAGGACATTCGGACTAGTGGACTTGTCCAACCAATTGTTACCTCAAAAGTACATTGTATCCAAACTAAGAATACTTGAAGGACACACAACATGTCATAGACTTTTTGAGGTAGAGTTGCTGAAGGAAAAGTGTTAAGGTTACCAGATGCTTGAGACATTTTGTTCCATTTAATTCTTATTCTTATTCTTAGACTAATTGCTACCTACTGTTTCTTGTATATGTCAAATTTGAGCAATTATATTATTCTTAAAGGATTCAAAATGTTCAGTACAAAAATGAACTTAAATTGCAAATGTTTCTTTTCCTTTAATTGCATCAATGAAATAAAACGTTTAAACTGACTATGACTATGCTACATTTGACAAAAAAGTATAAGTACCCTGGCAAGTTTACAAATTGAATACATGGTATAATTACACAAAAATGTCATGTATAATGTTTTTCTATCATCCATTTTATATAGGGAGGTTTTCAAGATCAGGATCTCCAAAGCATTGAGGTTACCATGGCAACATCATTCAAGAACAAGGACACCATGACACCCATAGCATTGTGGGATGTCATTGGAGCTGACCAATCAGAAAGCAGTAAGGATGCCAGATGGTTTGACAGAGGTGTGCAGTACATGAGGTTCTCCCTGGCCAATCAGGAGTGTGCTTCCACACCAGAAGGTAAGTTTGGTGGTTGATGATAGTAATACAGCTATTCGGATTGGTCAATTGATTAATGCTAGACCTTGAAATATTTAATATTTGTATTTTGTGTTTAGTGTTGTAATGCTATATGCAACTTGTTCTTCTTTGAATTTTTCAAATTAAACTGGACATTAACAAAAGTATTAAATTTTGTGCATGACTGTAAGTATATAGCATGAACTTGGCCGACATCACAAAAAAGTGCTCACTATATAATAACATTTGCCCCAAGAAAATGCATTGTATTTTTGTTTGTCCCTTCATTGCTAGATTATATTTGATTTTAAAAGGTGCATTATTAGGTGCCAGTAAGTTTCAATAATATTCCTCATTTTAGATACTGACATTTATTCCTAATAATAGAATAGCTTTATCTCAAATTAAGAATGAATGTTTTACCTTAAAGTTTACCTCAAAGTTTTTAATTTGCAGTTCTGACAGACAAAAATTAGAGTTATAACTTAAACTAAATCAATTCTCTGATACCTTGTAGGAAATCCCAAGCAAGAGACTTGGAGCCCTGCCTATAGACTGGGTTCTTTCCTGAGATACTCCCTCTCAGTTCCTGATTGGGCGCCTGACGGGACGTGCCGCTCCGTTGCCATGGTTACGACAGTGAATGAGTCGCAGGGCCAGCTGTACGTTGTGGTAGATGTGGACCCCTGTTCCAGGTTCATCCTCCACAATAACTGTCACTGGATGCTGCACTTTGGGGAAGAAGCAACAGAGGAACAGAAACTAGGTGACTACACATTCATTTTTGTTAGTTTTTGGTATTTTAAGGAAATGAGGTTTCTGTTGTGTTTTGAGTCTGCATTCAAAACAATTACATAGTATAGTTACGGAAGTAATAGTAATACATTGGAAATGTATAAATTATATGCTGTCATGAGTTTTTGGTGGAGAATTCACTATAAGATATGCTACATTTGCTACAGTAGCACACAAATTTGTCCAAAAAATATACAGACAATATAAAGGTCTGAAATGTGTCATTATTGTCAATGTTTTAAGTTAGGGTTGAAGCATCTATGTGTTTAATGTTCTGGGTCGGAGTTCAAATCTGACCGGAGTTGACGTAATGATGTAGAAATAGGCCGGAAGTGCGCTGGTGTCTCCCTAACTTTTGCTCCCTATTGCTTCAGGTGATCGTTGTAGCTGAGCATTAGATTTGTCGTATATATTTCCTGAAAAGCCCGTGGGTTGTATTGTTTTTGTGCGAGGAGTAGTTGGTCGGCCAGCCAAACGGTTTTTATTTTAGTCTGCTGCAACGGTGATGCGGTTTTTTCGCCTGATGACCCAAATAGCATCGTTTTTCATGCGATTTCGAAGAAATTACGTCGGAGATTGCAAAAAAGTTATCACATGGATTTTTTTTTATTTTCATTTTACACAAACATGAAGAATTTAGCTTTTCTACCACGTGGGCCGTTATCCTGGGAAAATTCGTTTTTTCCAAGCAGCTTCGATCAAAGAAGTGTAAAAAAATTATATTTTTCGGGTCCAAAATTAAAATTTTATTACTGTAACATATTCTACCCGAAATAAAGAGGCAACAGACGATACCAATAGGTTTGTCGGAAAGAGGCAGTAAACGGCTTTCCACCATATTGATTAAGTTTCGCGTCCTACGTTTACTAGCGGAACTGCAGCCCTTCGGCCTGAGGCTGTCCGCCAACCTCCGAAATCGTAAAAGAAACTCCGGTCAAAGACCTTCATATCAAATATTAGCTATCATTGTCAAATTTATTGTGGTAAGTAAAGAAATATTCAGGTCCATCTTTGTAGAAAAGCAGCAATATGCTTCCAAAATTGAAGAAAACTTGTCATATTATACACAAAAATTGCAAGAGTTTTTTCTTTGGTAAAATCTGTGTCTGTTTTTGTCTATTAGATGGCATTCCAGTGAAGGAGGAGCTACAATTATCAGGAGTTCCCACAATTCCTCCAAACAGCAGCACCTGCTATTACCCAGAGTCCCTTGCTGCATCATTCCCAGAATTCACTGAGGCATCAAACCTCAGCAGCCATGTTCACATCCGTCTGGCGGGGGAGTATTACGGAGCTGAGTGGAGCGAAGACGAGGGGTTTCTATTCGAGGGTCTCCTCTGGACACAAGCCATTGGTATCTGTGAGAAAAAGGAGCACCAGGTTGGGCTCCCAGGATTCGGGGAGGTGCGGGTCCGAATCAGCTGCATGGGAACGTGCAGACATGTTTACATCGACCCGGTAAAGAGAGATGAAGTAGGCAGTGACCTGGAGTTTGTGGAATTCGATGACGTGTCAGAAGAGGTAAAAGACGGAAAGAACGACAAAACGCCATCCAAACACACGGTTTCTCTGAGCGCCAAGCAACGACATTCCTCAGAAATAAACAAACCCATTCCCTCAAACGAGCTTGCCTTGCAATGTGGCATATTTGTTTCCGAAGCATGTTTGATTCTTGTTGACGAGGTTTCAAACCCCTCTATAGCCACAGAGCTGTTGCGGATTACAGTCGATAAGTGCCACATCGCGTATCACCCCGTACGTACAGATATGGAAATATCCGAGGAGCTACTTCAAGTGTGTGCTTGGAGAGTACAAGTTGACAATCAGATCTTTCACAGGGGAAACTATGACTTTGCAGTGTTGCTCTGTCCTGAACACAAAGAAGAAGAAGGGCTACAACCCAGGAAAATGTGGTCCATCGAAAAGACGGCTGACTTCTGGGCCTACCACAGTATGGTCGTAGCGAAAGTTGGTTTGAACAGAACGTTGTCTGACAACAAAATTGCGATAGCGTCCGTGAAGCTTACACAACGACCGGTGACGGTTTACATTGAGGACACCTTCATCTATGACATCCTCAACCTGATTGGTTCATTTTCCATACCTGCTGCATCAGACGACACAAATCGACCAATGAGGACACACGTACTACCCCGAGAAGTGAAGGAAGCAGCGGCTTCTCTGATTGGTCCAGTGAGCATACCAGAATTGACGATAGAAGAGATGACGATGCTCGTGAGCGTGCATGCCTCGATGAAAGTGTTCATTTCCTCCGACCACACCCGTTTGACGTTCAAAAACTTCTCCCGCACTCCCGTCTTCACTGTGTCCAGGAATCTGGTTCAGGATCTGGCCTTACACTATGGCTCTGGGGCTCTTTTCAGAGCAGGTAATGCTATGTGTTTTTGATACAAGTCTACAATGGCTTATAGTGAGCCATTAGATCCCAACATTTTACTATATGATGTTTAACCCTTGGAAATAGGCAATGACATAAGCGGTATTAGTGAGTGTGTGAGCAAGCAGGTTTTAACACCATAGACCATAGACAGTTATGGAAAAGAAGCTTTACACATAATTTCTTTTGCACGACTTTCATTCCTTGTGTCATATTTTTGTCATTTGGATTTCGATACAGTACTTTGCTTTAAGCCCATGTTTTTCGGTAAAGTTCTGAGTGCCATAACATTTGTAGTAATGGGTTTACAACAGCAAATTTAGAGCCACACACTCAGGAATCAGGAAGGTACAACTGCACTCCTCTAGAACAAAGAATCTGCCAATTTTGTACCTCAAACATGGTAGAATATGAAGTGCACTTAACTGTTGATTGCGATATGTAAGTACTCTATATAGTTATATAGAAAGTAGATTCCCTCATTTTAGACACATGAGTAGCACTGACAAGTCTATATTTCTCATGCATTTTGGCAAACCGACAATAGCTAAACCCATACAGTCCTATATTTTCATCATTACCAAGAACCGAGAAGAAGCCGAATTTTTGTGTTAGACTAGATATATGTATATATCCTGACTTGTTGTGACCTGTACTTAGCTTGGTTGGGCAAAACTGTACAATAAAGATCTTCATTCATTCATTAAACTGAAATTCCTAAACATTACCTTCCAGGTTGGGTGCTTGGTTCCCTGGATATCCTGGGAAGCCCTGCCAGTCTGCTGGGAAGTATCAGCAGCGGGATATCTGACTTCTTCCGCCTGCCGTACGAGGGCCTGACCAGGGGACCTGGTGCTTTTGTGTCGGGTGTGACCAAGGGGGCGTCCTCCCTGGTCAGACATGTGTCGGCAGGTATGTACTTAACTTATGACAACTTCGGGTTTGTTTTTTTTAAGTGGGGAACAAAGGCAATGAGCCAGAACACCTGGACAATGTGCCTCATTATGCTTTGGTGTCATTTCCACAAAAAATGGTCAGGGGAACAAAAAGTATGATATGAAAAGACAACTAAACATTAACAGGTATAAAAATTGGTGTTTATTTCTTTGTAGAAAACGCCCTGATACAACGATGTACATTGTATTTCTAGAGCCATGGGAAAACTATGATACATTTTGGACTTGACTCTATATAGATACACAGGTACACAATACAGTTCACACACCTACAGCTATCCTTGGTGCTGAACACACGATCTACACAAACATACAGGACACTGGTGCACAACACAGTCTGTATACGCACCTGTCCTTGGTGCTGAACACACCATCTACACAAACATACAGGGCACTGGTGCACAACACAATCCTTACACACACCTGTCCTTGGTGCTGAACACACCATCTACACAAACATACAGGGTACTTGTGCACAACACAGTCTGTACACATCTGTCCTTGGTGCTGAACACACCATCTACACAAGCATAGAGGACACTGGTGCACAACACAATCCTTACACACGCCTGTCCTTGGTGCTGAACACACAAATATACAGGGCACTGGTGCACAACACAATCCTTACCCACATCTGTCCTTGGTGCTGAACACACCATCTACACCAACATACAGGACACTGGTGCACAACACAATCCTTACACACATCTGTCCTTGGTGCTGAACACACCATCCACTCAAACATACAGGACACTGGTCCACAACACAATCTTTACACACACCTGTCCTTGGTGCTGAACACACCATCTGCACAAACATACAGGAGACTGGTGCACAACACAATCCTTACACACACCTGTCCTTGGTGCTGAACACACAAATATACAGGGCACTGGTGCACAACACAATCCTTACACACATCTGTCCTTGGTGCTGAACATACCATCTACACCAACATACAGGACACTGGTGAACAACACAGTCTGTACACACACATATCTGTCCTTGGTGCTGAACACACCATCTACACAAACATGCAGGACACTGGTGCACACCACAGTCTGTACAGACACCTGACCTTGGTGCTTAACTCAACATTTACACAAGCATGTTCTATATACATGCCTGTCCTTGGTGCTGAACACACCATGTATACAATAGTACAGGTCACAGTTTATACCATGGGAGTTGGATACATGGAGCCTTTTTTACATTGTAACAATGCTCTCAATAACAATGATGCTAATGTCTGCCCCAATCCAGGTACATTGACGTCCATTGTGAACCTGGCCAATAGCATCTCCCGTAACATGGACCGGTTGTCGCTAGACCAGGACCACGCCCACCGTAACCAGGAGTGGCGGCGCCGGCTGCCCGCGGGAGTCACCACTGGGCTGGTACAGGGGCTGTCTGGGCTGGGCCTCAGTCTGCTGGGTAAGGGAAATACTAGCTTTTTTTTAAACTCCAGGGCACGAAATACTGGGTGCATGTGCACCCAGGTGCACCCAAAATTGGAGATGATCATCCAATTATTTTCTGTGGGTGCACAGGGTGCACCCAAATATTCTTTTTACATTTATGTATGTAAAGATATTAAACTTTCATTTTCTTGACATCTAAGTGTTAGAAAGATAATAAAAAATGTCTGTCATGGTACTTGTTTAAGAATTTGATAGCTTGTAACTAAGTTTTATTATTAGGTTATTAGTTAAATTTAAGTGGTGCAACGAAAATTTTTTTGGTGCACCCAATATTTTAAGCTGGGTGCACCAGTGCACCTAATCCCAAAAATGAAGCCCTGAACTAATTTTATCCAGAGTAATCTTTTGGCAACACAAATTGGCTTAAATTGGCTACACACTTGATAATAGAGTCAACAGTTTTGGGACAATATTTGAAAGAATTTTGAATAAAAAACATCTAATAAGCCACAATGAATTATAAATTTTGAAAATGGAAATTCAAATCTATTTAAATTCCTATGAACTCAAGAAACATTTTGAAAGTGACTTTACAACTATCTCTTTATTTGTAATAATTTTCAAACATCTATGTGACTATTTGACTTTTAGAAATATTAACAGATATTTGTAAACATTGAAATTATGGTAGAATTGGTTTACAGCCAACATGAAATCAAGCCCCTATAACCTTCCTTGGTATATTTTTAGATTTCATTGACATAGTATGAACATTAACACAAGTGGACTAAACATATAACAATTTTCGTATTTTCTATCAAAGAACAGTGCTGATCCTATAGTGGCAGTTGGAGTTAAAGATGATCCTAATTTTTCAGATAAAAGACTTGTGATTCTATCCTTTTCAGGTGCAATAGCTGGTGTTGTGGACCAACCAATCCAGAGTATCCAGTACGCCATGGACAGTTCGGAGAAGACCGTGACCCAGCGAGCCACAGGGGTCATCTCGGGGGTCGGGAAGGGCCTGGTGGGAGTGGTGGCGAAACCCATCGGAGGGGCGGCCGAGTTTGTGGCTCAGACAGGGCAAGGTAGATGTAGCTATCAGTTCGGACTACGTTGTACATTTTATATCATTTAAACTTGCTGAAAATAATCAAAATATGGTAAACATTGAACAAAATGTGTATTGTCTAGAAATGATTGGGAAAGAGGCAGGTAGAATGTTGGTAGTGTTATTGTTTATTTTTTAAAGTCAGTAGCAGTCATTCAGGACACTTGGAAGCTGTTAACTGCAAATTAACCACTGTATGGGACTATTATGTTGAGCTTTATAGTCTATCTTAGTATTGCTATTATTATTACATTTCTATTTGTAGCTATTCTTCACTACAACAGAGTGAAATAGAATTAGATTTCTACAATGATCAACATGATGATTGTAGGCACTAACGAAAGTAGAAAAAAAGGTTTACCTTTTATGCTTAGCCAAGAAAAAAGCATGTTTGAATAGTTTTTGACACTGTTTGCTGTTGTTTCTTCAGGTATTCTCCAGGGTGCCGGCCTGACCCACCTCCCCCGCCCCAGGTGTAACCCCACCATCCGAGAGGCGTGTGATGCTGAGAACGGACAGGTCAAGTACACATGGTAAGACTGTATACTCTTCAAGTTGGACCACACAACATGCAAACATAATGCAAGCATTTGTTTGGACATTCCCAATCAGGTCATTTTTTGCATATTTTCCTACTTTACCATAGATTTGTAACACGCACGCTGTCAGCACTTAAGTAATATACTTTTTTTTTCTCTTTCCATTTGTCCTCTTGGTACTTTGTACATACATTGTACATGTAATAATAAACTAAACAAACCAAAACTAATTATTTGTTTCAATGTTCATAAGAGACCATAACCCAGCTTCCGTCAGAATATAGAAATACATACAGGAAAGTGGAAATATTTGACATGACTCTTTCATCGGTCAAACCAATGATTGTCATTTTCCCTCTCACTTGTTTAACTACTAATTGTGATTGACAGTCTATTGCTCTGAAGATATGTCGATGAAGATTAGACATCCAAGTAATAAGATATAATGCCAAAAAGCAGTTACCTCAAAAAGCAACTGGACATGATTTTGGAAACGGTTAGATGTTTTAGATAGTATCGTCACTGACAAAAGATAGTGGATACGTCTGACAGTTCCCAAAGTCATATCTAGTTGCTTGAGTAACTGCTTTTTGGCATATTGCTCTAAAGATTTAAAAATTGTAGTCACTGCCATTATCTGGTACAGAAGTTATGTTCCCAAGTGTTTGAATTAGTGAGTTATCTTGACATCATACAGCCAATTTCCTTTGAATTCCAGGAAAATGCTGCAGGCGCTGTCTCTTCCTGACATCTGTGTGCACCTGCCAGGCTCCATGGTGACACCTGCAGGACAGCTGCACCCGGTTGTCCTGCTCCTGACTCCACTGGTGAGGAATGTCTCTTCTCTTGTGGATTACCTATAGAATATATTATAACCTGTCTTATTTCTGTCACAGAATGGCGAGGAGTATTATTACATCATCAGGAGAGTTTTGAAAGATTTTGATTTGCACGAGTAGTGGGCTAAGGATCTAGGAGTGCAGAGATTTTCTTAAGATAATTGGTGATATCTGTCTGCAAGCTTTCTGTCAAAGTATGGGGCAGTGTTTGTCATACTGCCTAGTGAAGAATTGATTGGCCAAATGCATCAGGCAAACATCAAGTCAAATACATGGATGGGCTCAATTCTGGTAAAGTTTTAGAATGTTAGGAGAAGTAAGGTATTCCCACATCCATTTTTAGGCTGTAGGGACAGTGGGTTGTTGTCCACTGTGTCTAAGGCACAGTATTGGTAGGTGGAGCCCATACTTTTCTTTCCACTGCCTTTTACCTTGAAGTTCCTAACCAAAGCCAGCTACCCATTTTTACACCTTGGTGGAAGGGGAGTGTCATACCTTTTTCATTTGCATAAGATAGCTAGCATGACAGGATGCAACCCAGGACATCTGGGTTCTGGCCAAGCACCCTGCATTTGCACCTCATAACCTTACTGTATTTAATTTAGTACATGTTAAAAAGATAAGATGAAAATAGTCAGACGTCATCCTGTTTGCTTCCTGTTCCAGGTGTTGTTTGTTGTGAGTGTTGCTGATGACACCCAACAGCAGGCCTTCTCCATCCTAGACATAGAGGTCAAAAGGTCGTCACATGACCCGGGGTCAATCAAGGTCAAGGTCAGCCCGCAGAAGGCCCCAACAGCTAGAGAGGTCAGTCTTTGCAAAATTGTGTTTTAAGTAGTTATAATGTGATCACAAAGCTTATAATTTACTGTTATAATTTTACATTTAATTTTAGAGATAATTTTGGAGTACTTGCTAGAAAGGGAAAAAGCTCTTTTAAAGTTGAATGATTTACATCAAATTTGGCAGTAGTGCAATAGTTAATTATGTATGTTACATGATGATACTGTGTATTAAGATGTCCTAGCCAAAAAAATTCTTTGTTTTGTGAAATAATTTCTAGATTGTAAAATAGTGGGACACAGAAAAATTCGGCAAAGTATTAGGAACAACGCAAGCTTAAAGTTGGACCCACATGTATCTCACATGTAAACAAACATATGTGAGCAGCACAACTTTTCTTGGGGTTCAACTCTCCAAACTGCGATTGCTTCAGCGAAAGATTTGATCCCACTTACTTCCCGTTCCTAAGTATTTAAACATTTTCTTACTTGTATATTTCCACAGAAGGAAGAACAAAAGGAGAGGGTGTCAGAGTTCATTGACATGACTCTTGGCCTCCCTAACACCAGCCCTAGCAACGCTGAGTCAGACACGCCTAGCGACCTGTCAGCCGTACCCAGCCCAGAGTTCCCAGCAACCTGCTACAAGTTTGAACTGAGAGAACAGTACCGGGATCTGTTTGTGTCCATGTTTCAACAAGCCAAGAAGAAGGCTCAAGGAAAGGGCTTTTACTAAATCCAGTTTCTCATTCAAATGAAGCTTTATATCTGACATTAACTGGCCTTATACAAAGATTTTTAACGCTTGTTCTGTACAAAGAATTAAGTTCTTACCAATAAGCTTCCAATCAGTACTATGACCATTCTCAAATTGACATGGCTCAAAGCCAAAGTCACAAGACCTGAACCAAAGTGTGACATCCAAAATGGGCCAGAGGTAGCTGGTATCAGCCCCCGTCTCGGTTGAGAGAATCTGAAGGTCGCCATGCTTTGTGGAAATGTGACAATATTCCATTTGGAAGAGAAAACATTTCACAAACATAAACTTGGGTGTGGGACAAGAATGTAAACTAGCCATGTACCTACACCATGTCTTCCTACTGTGTCTAACGTATTCCTAATGCCTGTATAATGCAAGTGAATGCAAAGTAGATACTGAATGTATAGTACTGAATGTAATATATTGAATGCATATAGAAGTACTTGAATGCTGCATTTTATGTCTTCTTACTTCTTTATTTTATATTGATGATATGTACAAGATGGCCAATATGAAAATAAGTGAACAGAGCCAATCACAATGACAATACAATTCCAACTTGGATTCAGTGTTATAATATACTGAATTATCATTTCTGTAAAAAAACTATAAATTTGCATTGTATGCAAAGGCATCTTGAGTTTGCATTATTATCTTTTCTTGTTGCAAGGTCTAGTACAAACATTGCAATGAATGCATTGAAGAATATGCTTCTGAATATTTTACCATGTCCTGTTATTTAATCCCTACATATTATGAAACATTGACTATCAAATGTTGTACAAATACTTGTAAAGTTTAAACATCTCTATATAATAAGTCTTGTACTTTTTTCAGAGATGTAAATTTATGGTATTTATAACTCAGTAAGTCTTGCAATTATTATTAAGTTTCAAAAGTGAAATATTTGCCATGGAAATATCTAGGGGATATATTGAAGATGTATGGAAAGTCTACATATACATGGAGTATATGCTCTTTGAGACTTCTATTGAAAATTAAGTCCGCATGCTGTTATAGCTGAATAGTCTTATATTGTATATCATATAATATGCATCATAAAGCTATTTATCATATTAAATTAAGTGCAAACGCGAGACCAAAGTGCCTTACATTGTAATGTATCCTGCTGTTTGATTGGAGAAATGCTGCCAGTAGTAATAAAGAGATTTCTGGATAAAAAGAGTCACTGTGTGTTCCGTTTGGATGAAATCTAATTATTAAGTGTGTCCCATTTTGGAGGAAAAGTCCCAGCGTATCGTTTTTTGTAGAGTAACAACCGAAAAGGCTGGTACTAGTTATAACAAGATCTTGGACAACAATAAACATGTGCCAGTTGATAATGAGAAAAGAATGAAAGTCTATGTAAGGTAGATAAAGTACGTATTTTATATACATGTACTAGCAACAAAGAGTAACTGGAACAGTGGTTCACAGTTAGAAATACTGTAAATGTATTTAAGTTCGTGGGGATTTCATTTCGCGGTAGCGGGAAAAAGGACTTGTCGCGGTGGATTTAAGTTCGCGGTAACACCATAGACTGCCATCTAATATCATAATAGAAAAATGTTCGCGGTGGTTTTAAATGCGAACATTAATCCACCGCGAACATTTCTGCATTTACAGTAGTTTATATGAGACCATCTCTTATCAAAACGCAATGTTGCTTCACTCAAAATGTTGCTAGCAATGTAGTAAAAAAGCTACAACGTCTACAGGTTGGGATGGGCACAGGCAAGAAACCGTTTTTTTTTTCTTCTTGGACAGGTCTAAAATAAAAACAGACCTGCAGAAAACCTGAGTAGACCGGATTTTGGACCGATTACAAAACGAGCACATTATATCAACAGGTGTCAACACGAGAGTTTATAGTCAAAAAACGAAGGCACTTTTACAAACTTACATACTGAAGCAGTCAGCATTGTTATATGTCGGTTACTTCACCAAGCAAGTTCCCTTGCAGCGAAATTGACCATGGTTTTAAGTATCACCCTTTCAGTTTTCACAGACAATCAGGTCCGGACCTGGGCCTGATCCTTTGGACCTGAACCGGAGTTGTTCCTGAATTTTCTGTACCAATACCCACCGCTACCTGCAAGTATACTAGCAACTACTAGCAATCATTCGAACTCTTTTATATCAAGTCGATTGGTAATGTAGATCTGAATGAACCATTTGCATTATCATATAGCCAGACGACGTTGACCAATCAGAATTCCTCATTTCAAATCGGTCATGACGCTGTGCATGATAGAAGTGTCACGTTGCGTGATTTTATTCGATGGTTATGGCAAATGACCAGGCCTTATGACACCACATACACCCCAAGATTAACCTTTAATTATTGTCGAATAGAATAAAAAAGAGATAAACAAAACATGGAATGACTTTAACCTCCCAAAATTTCAGCAAAGACGGCTGTTCCCTTAGTGCTATCTCATAATTCAGCGTTATGTAGTCCACACACATTGCATCATTATAGAGTTGGATTCACGAAATAGACAAACTACTGTGGCGTTACTTTACTCTTCTTGTTTTAATGAATAGAATTGAAATTTCTGTGCGGTTTCCCTTCAGAATGAGGCAATTTACAGAACATGTAAGCTCCATCAATTATACTGCCTTGGAACAATACTAAGTACTATGTACCTACATTTATACCACAATTATGACCTAATATCTCATTGCTTCGTTTGCAAAATATCTTAAATATTGACATTTTTAGCTTTAAATGGTCATATTTTCCAAAGAAATGTCAAATAAGCCTAAACTCATCAAACCCCCTTGCGAGCCTTTCACCATTTCCCCATTCCCCAAAACACCGAAATTTGGCAATTTCACGGTCGTTCTGTTGTATTTCTAGGGGCGGCCGAGAGCGGTACTGCAGATAAGGCTCTCATAGGGTCGATAGGCCCTATTTATGAAAATGCGAAAATAAACAAAACATTGGGCTTAAAGTCAGTGACTTCTTCTCTAGAATAATCCAGACACCCTAATATACATTTTGAATAATCCTTAAAACGATTCAAAACATGAGTTGATATGGAAAGGTCTGAACTCTTGTGCCGTGCGAGGACTCAATATAACATCATGGCCATCCATAGAAGCGCCACCTATATTCAAGTATTCATGACATTTTGTGTCAAATCTATATATAAGGACGTCATTTTCTTACTTTTGGCAATGTTGCGCTTTTCTTTTACTATTAATACGCACATGTAATAAGAATTTAGACACCAAAACAACAATCATTTAAAGGCCAGACCAGATCAATATGCATAGACTCGTTACTACATTTAGAATTAGGTTTACTTTAAACATTTCATACGATGTCAGATCAGTTCCGATAAAAGCTATATTTGTATTAGCAAAGCCATACTAGTATTTCTACATGTATGCCTCTGTACTGTCAATGCCTTTAGTAGTTGCTAAAGTAATAGATCTCGTATGAGGTATAATAAAGTTGATAGACGAAATGCTGGTTGTAGTATTAAAGAGATTTTTAGGCAACAAAGTGACTGTGCACGGGTGTACTGTTCCAATAAAAAGTAGTACAATGGCATTTCTAAGCCTTTTTAAAAACTATAGTGTATAACCGAGTATATAACCGACCAAATAAGTACACATTCGCAACCATGATTTGGCAAATAAAAACTATTGTACTTTATCCATATAATCATGTTTCTAAAATAAGCATAGCTCTATCGACAGCAAAAAGAGAAGTACGTAAATATTGCTTTCCGAAGGTAACACTTGATCATCAAGGTCTCGTTTATGCGTTTTCGTCCTGCGCAGTTTCCAACAGACCTGTACCCCTCTCTACACTATAAATGAAACTTCACAATTTCAATTCTAGTGAAAAACATCCGTTGTTTATGAATTACCACTTATTCATTTGAAGATCCTCTGACATTGAAATGAATACCATATTTGGTGGTGAACAAAAGCGATGCTGGACCAATCACAGCACCTGTGACATGACTATTCAAATCTGACATCTAACTCTACCCTTCCACGTAAGCAAACATTACAGCTATCCCCTCCAGACTAATGCATATCATTAGCATATTATTTCCAGAACATCTTATTTGTATGACGCACTTACCTACACAGTCGTAGCACCCAACACGGACACCTTGGTGGAAGAGTGAGAGAGAGAGAAAAATGTCCCGACCCCTACGTTCCCCACCCCCCGGGTGGACTACCCGTGTCCTGGGGATAGCCATGCTGCTGTTCCTTCCTGCGATCACCGTCCCGGGTGAAAGGTAATTTTTTTCTCCGGAAATCCTTTTTTTTCTACATCACATCTGACATGTTGTTATGCCATCGTTGCCATATCTCAAAAACGGTACAAGGCTACCCTATGTTCTACAACACAATATGTAAGGAAGAATGGATGTGTGAATTTTGTATTGGTGGTGTATAGAGCTCTAGCTTTATAAGTGTTTTCGATAATCTTTTAATACCTTAAGGATACAGTAACTGTATATTTGTTGCCGGTAGCAGAGCATTTCATAGAAACTCTACAAATTAGAATCAAGTAATCCTAGATGTCAGAGGCTTCAACGGGAGATTTGAGAATCTGATTCCGGTTTGTTGCGTTGAGATTAAACTGTTTTTAAAAACATTTCTCAGTTTTAACTATTTCTGAAAGTTAAAGAAAAATCCTACCTCGTGCTAAATATTCATGATAGCTGCGATACTGATTGCAAAACCCTCTACACGCTCACAAAATTAATTTGTCTGTAAGTACTGAACATATTGTTGTGAGCGGTGGTGGCCTTTTTTTACATTTCCGAAACTGTGAATGTGACATTTCCAAAACTGTGTACGTGATATTTCCAAAACTGTATGCGTAGTTTCATAATAAACGAGGGTTCCATATCTATTGTATCAGGTCATATACTTTTACATTTCTCTAAATAAAGAAATGTTCGCAAACTTAGCGTTGTTTACATGAAGATAGGATTTTAAACCGCCAGTGGGTGTCATATACTTTGCCATATAGATTCCTTTGCAGCGAAAGGGAACATTTTTTCGCTCATTTACAACTAGACCAGTACCTGACCCTCTGGACCTTATCCGGACCTGTAACTGAATTTTATGTACCGGTACCCATTCCTAAATGCTAGTAGTCTAATTCTGTAATAGGTCTTTGGTTTGAATGTAAGCAACCTAGGCCTCAGATTTATCCTGAAAATGGCATGAAATACATCAGCATGCTAGTTAGTTTGTCATGATGTTTGTTTTTGCATCATCCCGTGGATTTTGAGCTAAATATGTCTGTTGCTAAGGCAACGACGTAAAGAATAAACATGTTGGATTATCAGCACGTGGCAGCTTGTAACACGCATGCGCTGTCTGGTAGGATCCAAAATGGCGGCCAGGGTATTTGAGAGAGTCACAGACAATCATTCCTGGAAAATGATTATTCATGTTGCTCTGAAAATGTACGCATCATCAAAATGAGAGCATGTTGTGGTGAAAAGAAAACACGCTTGTTCACCGCCACCTATATTGGTTTATGTTGTCCTTTATCCGCGGGGAAAACCTATATCTGTATCTGTATCTCTATGATCCTATATCAGTAGCCGGTATAACCGCCCTTCGGCGTAACACACCAGCTGATTTATATCCGCTGTTTTATTTCAAAACTTGGTATTTAAGGATAAAACGTTGACGTACAGATGGCGGTTTCAACTAATGCACTACAACTAACTTTTTTTCAATTTTCATAAACTCAGATTTTCTAAATATCCAGTTATTGAAAACAACGGATATAGGTTAACCAACGGATAAAGGTGAACTGGCTTCATAGCCTTCTTCATAGATGACGAAGGTTCATTTCATATGTCAGAAATTATAATTGTACATACGCTGTTTCTGAAAACGGCAATAGTCAGAAACTGGCGGGATACAGTCAGAACAGACATACGACCAGAAAATAGCACGTGATACACCCCCAGCCAAACCCGTGCGTCTGCTATAAGGATGCTATGATTGAAATGTTTTGAGATTGCTTGACACACGTATAAAATCATGCAAATATTTGCAGTACCAACACCACCGCTACTGGCGCTCCGGACGTCCTGCCTAGCATCAGAATCATCTCCGGAAACAAGGTAGGCTTTTCCTAATAAGGTAGGCCTTTTCCTAATAAGGTAAGAAGTTCCTTAAAAGGAAGGCTTTTGCTAATAATGGCAGACAAAAAATGCCTTATACGGGTGAAACAGCACTTAGAGAGTAACGATTCAGCTGTAATGCGCATGAGATTTGCTAGGAGCGCGTGATTTGAAGGGAAGTGAAAGAAGGCGGTTCAGCACTAAGGACGAGTATGAGAGACATCGAGAGGATACTGACCACTTTCTAGCTCCCTCTAGCGATGGAAATACCAAATGCAGCCGCCAAGGATTGGTCATAATGCATTACACTGCACTTTTAACTCTTTACTTTTACGTATTGCGTAATATCTAAATTAGTTTAAAAAACGGTGAAAAATAACACAACAGTGCCGCAGTGAACGAACCCCGCAGTGCCGCACCGGTGCCCCAAGTGCAGTGAGATACCACCTTTAGGAACTATTATGTATACTTGATATGGCAACTGGAAATAGTAAGACCGCCTAACTCCCAAATATTTACGCCCTGTTTAGGTTGAAGTGAAGGTACCGGACGGTAAGAACATCACCTTCCAACCAGGCGAGCCCACCGGCACCATCTTCTTCGGAGAAATCTGTAATTTGGAAGAGGTCAAGAAGGTACTCACCACTCACTAGCGCCTCCTAGCGATCAAAATACCCATTACAGCATCTGTGGACAAGTGATATGTACATGTATTGCATCAGTTCTCAGCATTTGCCTAAATACTAGTACATGTAGTACTAGTATGTATTTAGCGTCCCTCTATTGCACAGTATTAGTATTGGGAACCGAAGGGACAGCGTTACAAATGTTCGTGCAAAGACAATTTATTCTTTTCCTTACAAATTCTGTTTTTCTTTTCCTGTTTTTCTTCTGACAAGTGTTTATGTAGAAAATGACAGTTGTTAGCCCTTTGTGTCAATGAGTGCCTTTTTATTGTAAAAGTGAGCTGGCTTCGTAAATTTTGCCTCAATGTCGTTTTCCATACTAAAACTCCATGATCATTCACACAGAATGAAATTGAACTTGTAACGTTATCCATTTAGAATGCGTTGTAATGTTTGTTCATTTGTTTGTTTGTTTACTGTTTGTAGGAGACTGACGAGGTGGCCCGGAAGGTACGAGAGATACATGAACTGTCCGGCCCGCAGTCTGAAACCCAGGCCATGGTAAGAACCATCCTCCTACACAGGAACATCCAACAGCGAAACGCCTGTCTGGATGTACCCTGCTTTCTCAACCGTCACCCTTAGTTCCTGTAGATACCTCCCAAAACAATCTGGCAGCCAATCGAGAATAGGCCTTTCAGTTTTCAAAAGCTGTCTCGCATATATAAGGGTAAGCTCTTTAATATTTCTGAGCAGGGCGGTCAGGAACTAAGGATGACGGTTGAGAAAGCAGGGTACATCCAGGCAGGCAGTTGGTTATCCCTGCGTAAGAGGATGGGTAAGAACAGAATCTGGCGGCACTAGTCACTAAGGCCATGTAGATTTGATTATATGGATGACATCCTCTGGGGATCCAAAAATTGATGCGAGCGTGCTTATAAAAAAAAGATTGAACAAACAAAAGTTGCATTCAAATGTAAGTGCCTTCAAATGTAAGTTGCCAGGTATGTTGAACAAATGACTGAACACATGAGTCTACCAAACAATAGATTCTTAATTTTGTTCTTTCACATCCTCTTTGACCTTGGAATATTCCATGGCATTAGTATTCAGATTAGTTTTCCTATGACTTTGACTTAATTGACAATTATTTATTTTTTTGCAATCCACGGCATATATTTGCTTATTTTGAAGCTGATATGTACGATCTACAGTATGGTTGAAAACTTTTTATTTTTCAAAACGGATGAAAATTTGTTGCACGCATGGATGTTATCCATATAATCAATTCAACATGGCCTAACAGACTTTCACATAGGAAAAACTAGAGTTCCACGACCCCATACCTTCGCCAACTTTAATGCCTGCTGTATTACAGCTCCTCAATTCTATACCGTAACGTCAGTTGATCATATTATCCAGCCAAATAATTAACATTAGTTGTTGAGAGTATGAAAGTATCATATCATATGTGACTTAAGTGTGGATACTGATTGATATATATCTACATGTACATTGTCTATTTTAGAGTATGATGTATTTGTTCTGGCCAAGTTTGAAATCCAGATATTTTACCGACATTAAAAGGATTTATTTTTTTCTTTCAGCTGACCAAGATGGAGAACGACGTGAAAGAGTTGGGCCTTTTTAAGTCGTAAGACTGAGGGCCTACTCCACTCAGTCTGTGGAACGCAAGTTCTGCTGTACCCCATTCTCCTACACAAAACCTATCCAGACTAGGGTTCGCTTAAAAAGCTGGGCTGTGCACCAGGCCAGGCTACCTGGGCTGTCTACCTGGCCAAATTGGGGTCAATGGCAGGGTTGGAGATTAGCAATTACTATGCCTGTCAATCAGCTATTTTGTCTTTGCGGGGCTATGAATGGGGGGATCTGAGTAGCCTGACGTGATAGCCAGGCTAGGTAGACAGCCCAGGTAGCCTGGCCAATATACCTTGGGGAGGTTCTACACAACCCGGCTGAGGTTTCCACTTCTGATTCCATTTCAGCCGCTCAGAGAATCAGTTTCACCACAAGAATTTTTCAAACTGTTCTCTGATTGGCTGACAACTGGTATTAGCATCCTCAGAAGTGTAAACCTCAGCCCAGTTAAGCAAAGCCTCTCCAAGCTATAATATAACATGTGCAGTGAAGCGAAGTTTCTGTGTGGGAGAATGCTGTACCCTTTTCAAGTTTGATTTTTAACAGAGTATTAGCTCTGTCGTAGTGTGCGTCAGTCGGTTGGTTGAAGGGAGCTGACGAGAAACAAATATTTCTCCAAAGAGCGATGAAATCCATGTACATGGAATGACATGGCTAAACTCTGCCTCAGTGAGAGTTCTAAAGGTGTAAAAACCTAAAGAAGTTAGTCTTGTAATGGCAGTATGGAGAGGAGAAAATTGTACTGAATAAATTGTTTTGAAAAGCCATGCGTTTCAATGACTAGTGTCTTGTGTCTTGGTGGGGAGGGGGGCATGTTCTGGTGGGGAGGGGAGCATGTTCTGGTGGGGAGGGGGGCATGTTCTGGTGGGGAGGGGGGCATGATGAGACATTGAGGCCAGTGTAATTCTACAGGTAAAATTTTGATAGAAAGCTGCTGTGTTGAGCAAGTTTCCGTATACTCCATGCTAACCAACAAAATGGCATGCCAGCACAATGTAAGATCATGACAGAATCATAAAGATCTTTGTATAAACACAACCAAAGTCAAACTGTTTTACCTGAAAATGGTTCTGAGGTCTGCTGTATCTTCCACATAGCTACAGTGACTGGTTCTTCTTCCCACTACTACTTGTAGGTAATCTCCAAGCAGATCCTATGGTGCCATAAGATGGTATCAAATGCAAGGAGTATAGCCCGCCAAAGGGTCAAGCGGGCCTATTTGACTCCCTTTTGCCGGCTTTACTCGATCCTTGGCCAGCTTTGATACTTATCTTATGGCAACCTAAGATCTGCTTGGAGATTACTTGTAGACGGGATGAGTAACAACTATTCAGAACACACTGATTAATAAAAACCATTTGAGACAATTTCAACAAGAGCACAGAATGCCCAGAACAAAAAATACACAAACTTTACATTCTACTGCAGCACCCAGTATAGCCGCCAGGGGGCCAGACTTAAATCTGAACTTTGTTTTTCCAAGCACACAAGTACCAAATATCATCACAATCCTTGCAGGCCTTCTTTAGTTATCCTGATCACAAATGTCCTAAAAAACACAGACACACTGTCTCAGCCACACACATAACAATTCCTCCAATTCTCATTGAGGTAAAAACAATACATCCGAAAATTATTTCATCAGGTTGGTATGTCATTGGATAGTAGAGCTTTCTTTTACACAACCAGTTGAAATTACCTGCTGATGTTTCCATGCCTGTCAGGCATCTTCCTCAGAGCTTCTAACTAAAGATCTGCTTAAGGATAAGCAGTTAAGATAAGGAAGTCAACTCCAGTAATTTTATGAACTGTGACAAGGGGGGTACAAACTTGGTCATGTTTGGGAATGTGTTCTTATTGCAAAAGCGCCACCTACATCTGTTACATATAGTGGCAAGAAGCAGAACTCCAGTTAGAAGCTTTTTAAAGTTTGAAGAAGATGTCTGATAGGCATCTAAACATCAGAAGGTACTGTAATATTATTAGGTTGTGTAAAAGAAAACTCTACTATCAAAAACAATTGTATCCTTTCACAACAGAATATTCGGGTCACAGAAAACAATGCGACAACATTGTACAGACTTTTCCAGCATTATATCTTTAATCTCATACCAAACTGCTCTTAGTCGTAGAGGTAATACAGTATCTCTCTCTCTATCGAATGTTTTCTGTACAATTGGATCATCTAACAAAATAAACATCTCCGCATCTCTCTTGTGGTATTGTCCTCAGAGTTTGACAGAACCTTTTGAAATCATCGGTAACTTTTGTCCTCTGTCAGACCCCACAAATGGTTTTGCTTATTAACTTTTCTTTGCAAGTACTTTGGATTGGAATATCTCAATCCATACATAATGTATAGTCCCAAATTCTTGTTATGGTCCTTTTGCAATGATAATGCTACCCACAAAAAAAATGAGCAATTTTTGGCGACACTCTAAGGGTGGGAGCCAAATAATATCTAGAATTGTGTAGACATTGTGAAATGCTTGCCTGATGTAATAAAGAAGTGGCTGATGCAGATGGTAAGTTTTGAATCAGTAACTGTTATAATTTCCTTACCTCTGTGATGAACTTTGGATACTTTTCTGAGCTAAACTTTTGCCCATATGTAGTATGCTTACTTCAGCATCTTAGTAAAGATCAGATACAAATTATCAATAAAATGTATTTATAGGGTCTGACAGGACAAAACAATGGATGCAAATAAATACACTATAATGTATTTATATGACCACCAAATCAGACTGGACAAAATGCTATAACCAGATTATCTATAACCAAAATGGAAAAAAAATGTTGTTTAATGTTTTGCGAGCATGGCTTAAAGTAATAATTATATTTAATCTGTTGGAATTGGACAAGAAAAGCTCCTCTGATTTGGTTACTTGTTCACAGTCAGTTCTTAAATGGTGTACCAAAAATGAATTACTATAAGGGGTTATGAGAAATCTTAAAGAGAGTTTAAATGTAGCTATTGAGCAATATCCTGACCATTTCTATGGTTAAATGTTAAGTATTAAGAAGAAAATGTAATGATACATTCAGTCAGCGCTTCTTCACTGGAGAATGGTGAAAGCAATATGGAAACATAAACTCCACAGACTGTATCAAATCAGTTCAGGGATCCTATAACATATAAATCTAGCATTGAGGAAAAAAATTACACACAGAGCACATCCTCTTCATAGTATGCAACAGTTCATGGAAAATAATTCTCAAAATAACTGAAAAATTTGCCATTTCATGGCCTAATAAAATACTTTTCTTTTAGACCCTGAACTAAGTCAATACAGCCTGTACAATGATAAACCCTTTTTGGTCCAATCAGTGAAAACATTTTGCCTTTCTAATTTATATTCAAAGTCTATTCTCTTCCTCTTTGTCCTTTAATTTGGACTCGTTTTCTTCAACCTTTCTTTCATTGCCATCTAGTGATTCGCTTGTCTGTTTATAAGTCTGTGCATCTGCATCAATTGGAGTTTCTAACTTATGAGATAACAAACTAGAGTTTGTTTTGGATGTACCTCCTCTTGTAGAATCTACCGCAGTTCTGGGTTTCCTCTTTTCTGACAGTTTTTTGGGAGTGGTGTTTGTCTGTTGTTGAACCTTTGCAGAGTCCTTTTTTCTAGTTTTTGGTGACGTATGTTTCACGGTCACCTGTTCTCTCAGTTTCCGTTTGCGTCTTGTCTCGACTCCCTGTTTGCCACCCTGCCCTCTAGTGCCTGGAATGGGAACTGCAGTTATACACGTCTCTTCTTTGAAACCAACTTTGTCCTCACCGCTTTTTGTAAACTCGTCAGTGTCTTTCGAAGATTCCACTATTGTAAGGTTATCACAATCCTTTTTTGTATCAACTGGTACAGGACTTGATTCTTTTGTCATTGTTTCCTGTGTGTTCTCATCTATTGTCTGCTGATATTCTTCTTTGGTACTTTCCCCTGCTTTGACTTCTGGGTCTCTGCATTTTGAGGGCTCTTCTATCTTGTCTTTCTTATCTTTCCTTTCATCCTGACCGATTGACACTATTTGCTGACTTGGAACAGACTGAGCACTGGTTTCACCTAAACTTTGATGATTCTTTTCCACACTGGGACCAGACATAGTTTCTATACTGCTATCAGTTTGCTCCGATATTGTTCGTTGTCTTTTAGCGTTCTCTTCTTGTTCAAGCGCAGCTTGTCGGTTGCTGTTCCTCTCATGGGTGCTTATGTGATACTTGTACGACTCTTTAATGGCGTACTCCTTATCGCATCCCTCGTATGGACATTTGAAGTTCTTAACCCCGGAGTGGCGCGTCTGGATGTGCTTGGAGACGTACCGCGCACTCTTGAAAGATCGCTTGCAGTGCGGACACGTTCGTGCAGCGAGGTCGCTGCTCTGTGGGCTGTAGCTTCCAGGGCTGATGTTGGCAAGCACGGACGACGGTGGACCGCCGTGCACGTTCACAGAGCTTGGCGCGCCCGGAGAGATCGGAGACATGGGAGGTGCTGTAACGATAAATGGAACCGACCCCTTTGCTAGTGATATCATCTGGAGCCTATGTTGGGCCCCTGCTGTACTAGGCACTGCAGGAGATGGCGTTTGATGGTGTTGGGGGGTGACTGGCATTAGAAGTCCCGGTGCCGTCATACGAGGTAAAATCTGGGGCTGCCCTGGTGCACCCGGATTTCGTGCCTGCTCCTGTGGAATAAGCAAAGGCTGCATGGGTAATGTCGAAGGCATGGAAACTGGGGTGCCCACGATCGCTGTCTTTCCGTCTGTCGCCATCACCTGAGGGACGATGGCGAGGGAAGGCTGCATGACGGTTCGGACGCCTGTCGAGTTTGTCGGCAGCGCAGGCTGGATGGGAATGTGAGTTTTGGCCAGCCTTGGTGATAATGGCTGCGCCTGGGCGTACATGATACCAGGTAACTGCTGGAGAACTTGTCCTGATGTTTGTGGGAGGATGTAGTGAGCAGCTGGGGCCATGGATGACGTGGAGATCTGAAGAGGCACCATGCCAGCAGCCACCCTCATTTGAGGGGCATACGCCTCCGTTTCTGATATCGTTCTCTCCCGAGTGAACCTCTCGAACAAGTGCTTCTCTCGCCCTAACTTCTCTGCTTCCGTCTCCGAGATGCTTCGGATCCTTCCGCGAGCAGTCACCTCCTTCTTAAGCCCTACATTCATCAGTGTTTCACTGGACATTTTGCTACATGAGGGACTAGTTTGAGACTTCAAATCCCCATGTTGAATCAGCTCCCTTCCTGCCGTTCCCTCTGCTGTACCCACCCCCACGTCTCCTGTGTTTTTCTGGAGACCAGTTTTCAGAGACCCAGGACTGATCTGTGCCGAACTGCTTCCATCAAGCTGATGTATGCGTTCTTGTCTCTCCACAGCATAGGCATGCCCCTTTGACCTGAGGTGTTTAGCCAAGTGTCCAGGGATACGAAACGCAACCTTACATTCCTTGCATTTGAAAGGCCGCGGGTCATTCGTGGAGTCGACAACTTCAACTTCGTTCCACTCCATGAACTGGGCGTCGGCCTCAACCTTGAGGTGGTGCGTTTGGGAGCGCTCGTGTTTACTAAGGTGCCCCTTCGTTCGGAACGACACGGCGCATTCCTTACACGTGAATGGACGCTCCTCTACGTGGGCTCTCATGTGCTCCTTAAGCATTCGCCCCCACTGGAAAGCACGTTTGCATAGATGGCATGTGTGGAATTCTTCGACCTGTCCGTCTTTTGTCACAACAACCTTTGTTTGGCTGGAATCACCATCCTGTATGTTAGCATGCATGACTTGTTGAATTTCCCCCTCCAATGGTTTTTCTCTCTCTGAAACTAGCTGCATGGCATCAACACTTTTTGTACTGCTGTAATTTTCATGCTGTGGAGTGGCATCCTCTCTCTGTGATTGGCCGAGCTTCTCAGCTGTTTCAACTTTGACCTTTGGCTCTGTTGTTTCATTTTTGACCTGGACTTGTGTGTATTGTAGGTCAGCCTGTCTATCTGCTCCAGCTGCAAGATGAGATACCTGCTTAAACTGTGGATTTGTTGAAGGTGGCTTTTTCTCAATAGTGTGCTCCTTTTGCACTTGCAGAATCTTTTCTTCAGCCACAGTTACAGGCATACTAGACATGACTGGGTTCCCCTTTTCAGCGAGCAAACGAACTGGTACGACATCTTGTTTTTGTGGCATTGCTGTCTTTCCAGCCTTGTGCCCTGGCAGGGGCTGGTTGGCTGAGATAATTTGAGAGGTCACATAGCCATGCTTGTCAAGCAATGGTGGTGGGCTTAGTAACAAGGGGCTGGGAAGGGGTGGGCCATGTGCAAACGTCTTCTGTGGCGTTAGTACAGGCGGTAAAGGAGACGAGACTTGTGGCGTCAAAGAGTTCGGTTTTTCTGGCGTCCGCTGCTCTGGAGGCTGTGGAGGGGGTAGCTGGAAGCCTGTTGGTGGAATTACTGAAGTTTGCGGCTGTTTTAGAGACTGCGTTAGCCCCCAAAACCCCATGCCAGCCTGAGTTGAACCGATCGTCAGTGGCGGCGGCACGGTAGCTGGTTTGGTCCGAACCTTTAAGGCTTCAGCGAGCAAGTCTAGTCTACCACTCTCCTGGTTTTTCGAGCCATCTTCCTTCTCCTCAAGATCTCTCACAGTCTTCTGTATTGTCTTGGACAGCTCTTCCGGCGCAGGTAGACTTGCGGGCGGTGACGCCAGTGGAGTTGGATTCTGAGACAAACTCACTGACTTTCCATAGATGGTGCTCAGGCCTATGCTAGACACAGACAGAGAATGGGGATACATAGAGAACAGTCCAGGCGTTTGCATACTGGATGAGCTAAGAGTACCACCTCCTTGAGAAATGCCCGAATCTTTAATCTCGACAACTTCTTCCTCGTCGTCTTCATCATCGTTTTCGTTCTCGCTCTCCGTTTCTTCGTCCTCCGCGGAGTCCGTTGTCTCAGCGTCCGAAAACTGGTGATCTTCGACTCCTGCATCCTGCCCCGTACTAGAAGCAGTTTCCTCTCCGGTTTCGTCGACTGCCCCGTCCTCTACCGGTACACCCGTCTCCAGGCACTTCTTACTGTGGGCCTTGGACTTCATGTGCTTGGTCAGGTTGCCTTTGGTTTTGAAGGAGAAGTTGCAATACTTGCAGTGGTAGGGCCTGACGTCCGTGTGGGTCCTGATGTGCTTCTTCAACATGCTCGGTTTCTTGCAGCGTATTCCGCAATCTTCGCACACGTACTTTCCCCGACCCCTTCCTCTCACGTACACGTAGTCCTCATTCGATTTGTAACCGCCATCGAAGATTTTCACTCTCAGTGGCTCGTTTTTGGCCCTGATGGCCTCTTTCAGCTTTTTCCTGCTATCTGACACCTCACCCTCTGCCGTCGCCCCCTCTCCTGCTTGTGGTACGGTCTCCTCTTTGGTTGGTTGTGGTGTTTGACCTTTCACCTGCAAGGCTTGCTGCGTTGCTTTTACCTTGTGTCGAGAACTCCAAAAGCTGGATGGCGTCAATATTCCGCCCCTTGGCTGTGTCGAGTTCGCTATCGTTGTGATTCCTCGCCGATACTTCCGCTTGTTGACTTGCGAGTTGTATAGAGAGAGATTGCCACGGACATCGATGGAAGAAGGAACGATGTTCCACTTTGCATACATGGAAATAGACTGGTTCGATCCCTGCTCCAAGTGGATTGGTTGAGGCCGGTGGAGGGTACAGAACGTTAAGAGTGCGACTGGCTGGAGGCTGGCCATCACCTCCACAGTTTTGCCAAACTGGTCTGGTTTGATGGCCGCTCCTTGCATCTGCGCCCGCGCCATGGCCACCTTCTGCTGTCTCTGACCCATCCCGATCCCCTGCATGGGCGGGGAGACGAGAGAGCTCTGATTGGTCGGCACAGTCTGTCCGCCGAGCGGTACCGCCATCTGGACCAGCATCCTCTGCTGCCCTCCCGCCCCAGGCATGATGTTTGCTTTGATGATGTTCCCTGTCTGTTCCAGTTTCATGCTCTGCATTTCCCTGGGTGGAGCTGGTGCGGGAACATTAATGACAACGATATTCTCCTTCCCTCTCTCAAAGGTGACATAGGGCACCCTGTGTCGTGTTGACGTGTTAGGGTCTGCCCTCGGAGGGTTGCTTTGCCTGTCGTGTTGGACTTCCTCTTGAGCTGTTGCTTGCATCTGTTGACCTCTGCTGTGAAGGACTTGGTCCTCACTTGGCGACTTTTTCAACTGGATTTGAATGTTCGAGGGCGCAGCATGTTGCGAGTGGGGTTCAGTGCCTTGTCCCTGCTGTGAATGGTGTTTGGCAACTTGTGCTGTCTGTTGAGAAAATTGCAAAGCCAGCTGTCCCGTGTAAGGTGTCAGCTGCCCAGGAGGACCATGAACTCCTGCTGTCTTCCCTTGATGTGCTGTTCCCTCCTGTCTGTGTGCTGAGCTCTGGATAAACGGTGCTGTACCCATCACTCCCTCCTTTGGTTTTTGTGCTGCGTGGCTGAGAGATTGGGGCAACGATTTCTTCTCTTGCGTCACAGCAAGTGGTGAACCAAGCTGTCCAACATCTGCTGTTCTGGTACTGCTGTTTGCAGCTGGTAAAGAGTAGTGCTGTCCAGCTGCAGGAACTGTCACAATCTTATCTAGTGTCACTGCCTGATGAGACTGCTGTCCAATGGGGTATGACGACGGACCAATAGAAAGCTTGTGTTCCGCTGTACCAACAGACTGGAGTGACTGAGTTGAAACCACAGGTGTAGAAACATGCCCCTTCTGTACTTGACCATCATTTCCAAGACTGCTTGGCTTTTCTGAAACAGGTTGCACAAGCTGTTCAGGTCTTACGGCAGAAGCCGAAACTTCTTTGTCTCTTTCCATAGCTCGTGTCGAGGATGATACTGCAATAATAGGATCTGCTACAGTACTAGAGACGTCTGGTTTTGTCATGAATGCAGCCGGAGGATCCTTGATGTTTGCCAGACGATACAGACTCTGGAGTGGCTGTAAGACATTGCCTGATGTCTTCTTAACATCTGCAGCTGTTCCTTGCTGTGATGTAGCGGTTTGTAACCCACTTGAGCCCTCACCCATGGCTAACCTTGCCTCTGGGTTCGGACTGTGCATTCCTGCATAGAGGAGCTTCTTTTTCGGGGGAAGCTTTTCACTTGGAAGTTGAGAGAAAGTGTCACTCTTTGTTAACAACACAGTCTTCTCCCCTTGTTGGTCTTTTGTTTCCTTTTGTATTGCAGGTTGATAGTTGCTGTGTACCTGTTGGCCTGCCTCCTGACTAGACGAGGATTGACTTGAGTTGGTTTCTAATGGAGTAGAACTCCCTTCCGACGGTCTGGCTGCCATGTTAGTTGCACTGGTTGCATAATGGGGTGAATTCTCCCTTACATTAGGAGACAATACTCTTCCTTCCTCCAAGAAGATTTTCAGCGGGGGTCCTTCTACTGTGGCCTGGCTCCCGCTTTGTTGAAGTGCGGCCATGGCCTGACGTTGGGCCTTCGCTTGCATCTCTTCGTAAAGTTTCCGCTTCTTTGGGCTGTGGAGGACGCGGTCCTCCTTCTGTATCATCCGCACAGAAGTTTGCAACTCCAGGGGATTTGCATAAGTGGGATGTTTTGGGAGATCCCTCTCCGTACTAGACTTCATCATCTCTGTCTGAATCCTGCCCCTACTCAACAGAAGCTCCTTAATCATACTGCTCCCTGTTTCTGGCCCCGCTTGTGTGGCTGTACTGCTCGTCGCTGCAGCCGTACTTGTGAAATGGGCAGACGTTTGCACGCTATTTACATTGATGGGGACGAGAGGGCTTGTGAGTTGTGGCTCTGTCCCTTTCCCTTGAGGCCCGCTCCACTTTTCTGACATTTCCTTCTCTGTGCCTTTCTTATGAGTCATTTGAAAGGAAAGAACTTCAGCCCTTGTGGGAAGCTGCACGACTGGACTTGATCCTCGCGATGAACCGTTGCTAGGCGGGGTTGCTATGAAGCCTGTCGCGGTGACCAATGGGGATGCAGGTGCTGTTGTTGCTATGGCAACCAGGCCCATGGATGGAGAAGGAGACAGTGAGAATGAGATGGTTGTTACTGGTGTCATAGGGGGAATGCCTGCCCCCAGAGTTTGCATTTCAGACAAGTTTCCCAGTGACCCTCTCCTTCCCTGGATGCTCTGTGAGTTCATCTGTTGGGTCACCTCTGGGCTTGACTTCTTCATCAGGTCCAGGTATCCCATGCTTGTCGGTTTGGGCGACTCGATACTCGACCTGCGAGATCCCGACATTCTGCGCGGCTTCACGTTCTCGAGGCTCTGGCTCTCGACAATTGCCTCGTTCTGGTTGATGAGTTGCATGATGCGTTCGTGGAGACTCTCTCGGTCGAGGCTTCGCTGAGGCTGCTGGGATGAGTCCTTGCTGGCGACGTTTGACATGGAGACTGACTTTGACCCGGGGGTCAAAGGTGAAGACATAGTTTGGACAGCCTGTTGCCTAGGAACCATGGAGGTCGGAGTTGACTGCTGTCCTACATCTGGAAGAGAGGACATGGACAATGACATCATGTTTCCAAAGTTGCTCGTTTTCAAAGGAGGCAGGGGGGAGAGGTTGGAAATGGCCATCCGGCGCTGTCGTAACGCCTCCTGTCGCGATTTGTCAGCGAGGTTCTCCTGCGACTTCGCGGCAAGACGTTCACGGACGGTTTGCGCCAGCGTCTGCACCGCGGGCCTCATGTGAACCGGCATGTTGACGGGAAGCCCACTCGGTACTTGCGACACCTGCGGCTGGATGAGCACAAACTTGTCCGGATGCATTTGCACTTGGCTGCCCTCCCTGCCTGGTACGAAGTGATACATTGGCTGTGATTGGTTGGGCTGTGGTGATGGATAGGGGACTCTCATCTTGGAGGCCAGCCCCTCTGAAAGTCCAGGGTCGTCGGTGTTACTTCCGGCTGATGACACCGACATGTGGACGGGCATCGCGTACGAACTCGGAATCCGCATATTGCTTGTCAGAAGTTTTTGTGCATGGTCGGAGCCTTCGCTGACTTTCCCCTCGGCCGTTTCGTCAGAGTCGTCCTCGCTGTCTGTTGTGTCGACGCCGTCGTCTATGATGTCATCCATTGCTTCGATCTTTGAGCCATCAGGATTGGTCACCAGGCCTGCTTTGAGCGCATGTGCATGGGACTTACGGTGCTTGTACAGGTTACTTTTGGTCTTAAATGCAAAGCCACATGGTACGCAGGGGTACGGTCTTTCACCAGTGTGAGACCGAATGTGCTTCTTCAGGACACTCGGTTTGGCACAGCCTCTTCCACAATAAGGACAAACATGCCGGCCTGCCTTCTTTTGCTTCTTCTCCTGCTTGGCCAGCTCTTCTTGCTTCATTGTTTCCACCAAGTCAGTCTTGCCCATAATTTTCGATGCCCTGTACAGCATGTGACTCTCTGCAACCCCAGATTGCTTTGTGTACAGAAGCTTTAAAGCCTGCTGTTCCACAGCTGCATGATACTGCACATCTCCCCTCCCATCATGCACTGCTCTCAGAACACCTGTTGGCATGGCGACTACAGCTGGGCTTTCTGCAGGATGTGACCTTTGACCTGTGGGTTGCTGGGCGGGGCTGTTGCTAACTTGGGGAGGGAATGGCGGTTGCGCTGAGCTTGGCGACCTGTCCATCTTATTCAGCTCAGAGTCTGTAATCTGCAACAGGGCCTCCAGTGCCTCGTTTCTCGCCTGAACCTCCAGGTCGGTCATGTTGGTTTGTTCATCAGGCTCGGTTTGGGCTGATTCTACAACTTTGGTCTTCCCGTCAGGGCTACTTTTCATTGGCTCCCTTGTTCGCTTAGAGCTGGGCTTCTCCGACACCGCGGTCTTGGGCTTCGGTTTCTCAACGATCTCCTTTTCCACTTCCTTACCAGACTTGGTGTCTTCGTCAGCCAGTTCAAACTGGTCAAGCGAGTTTTCGTCGTGGTTGTTGGCCTTTGGAGAAGGTAGCTTCAAGGAGGGTTTGGGCTGTCGCTGACCCCTACCGCGACCTTTGCCCCGACCTTTACCCTGTGGTTTCTTCTGCACCTTTCTGCCATTTTGACTGCTTTTGGTGACCTCTGGGTCAGCTTTTGGGGTGGCTTTCTTATTTTTCGTTGCCTGTTGCTGACTCTTATTGTCTTTGTTTGCTGACCGTGTTCCTATCCGTTGTCTCTTGGGCAGCTGTGCGTCAACTTGATCAGGCTTCCCAGCAGCCTGCGCTTCCTCACCTGAAAAATCAAAACAGTCATTAAAAACCATTGAAGTCCAAACCAATCTGAGGCATTACATCAGATTCAAGCATCCACCAATCATAAAAAGTAGCCCAGTGCTCAAAATACTTTTTCAACCAGGTTCCGTTGCCAAGGTGGCAACCTGAGGCAAAGGCCAGGTTGCACCATCAACTTTCAGGTTGCCCTACTTCCAAGTTATCACTTCTTCAAATCAGCTACTTATCCATTGTCTTTTCTTCCAGTTACATGTAGCTACTGTTTTATCTTATCATAAATGTAGGTGGGGGAAAAGTGGCATCCCAAGTCCAAAATCTAAGTTGCACTTGAGCAAAATGTGGTTGTGATTGCAAGTGGTCGAGTATTTCGAGCACAGTTTCCTAATTATGACTCATAAATATACTCATAATATGAGTATGAATAAAACTGAAAGGGCAAGAAATAGGCTCCTACAATTGTACAGTGGTAATAAGAAAGAGTTAAGAAAGAGTTAAGAAATAATGTTAACCTTTGACTTCTTCTCCATCCTCCTCTGGAGTTGGACTGCTGGTCTCATTCACCCTCCTCAGCAGCTCTTCTGCCTCCTCTCTTTGCCCTGAGAAAAAAAGTAAAATGGGTCATACTTAAGCATGGTATAGTACCACTTGGTTTGTGGGGTAATTTGTTAAGGTCACGGTGAAGATTGAATTGTTTCTAAAAAATGTTTGTTTTGCAGAAGCAGAAAATAGGTGTAGCATACCAGCATTACAGTATGGACAGGCTGCATAAGACTGCAAGTATGACACTATGGTTTGATCCTTACATAGAGATGGAAGTGTGTGTGGGGGTTCTTTCTTTAGACTTTACAAAATTGCTCAAATTGTGGTTCTTCTTAAACACTCAGGGCTTCTGGCTATATAGTATACCATACACATCCCATATACATTTGTATATGGACATCTGTCCTAGGACAATCAGCGATCTTGATCTCTACTGTGACATATACATGAGGATGGATCTAAATTAAAGTGAACTCACTTCATTCGAGTGAGAAAATACATGTAAATATAAAGTGTCTTTCTCAAGCGCACAGCTCTGGGGCCATATTTAGGCAACCTTGCCAACTGAACTACATTATGTACAGTGTGTGCTCAGTTGTCAGCCTCAGAAGTCTGACCACATTTGGGTACATGTGCATGTGTATTCTTGAACAAATTAAAGCTCCTAGAAAAAGGCACTTTGTAATGTACTAAGCTCAAGTGTCCTACATTTAAGACAACCCCAGGCACATAATACATAAATTGATACACATACAAGGTGCGAAAAAAAGGTTGTTGTCTATGTCACTAATCAACACCAGCACCACATAATCTATCAACCATAAGATGATCATAAGATCCTTCACAAGGTGCTTTCTTTTGTTCTCTTTATGTACTGTTACATCCTGTTTACAACCATCCTTTCACCTGTAACAGGTAAGTAAACAGGTAAACAGTGGCACCTGCTGTGTTCTACAAACATGCTAAAAATAGACCCGTGTACTGTAGAACAAGAAATGTTCACGGCGGTTTTATGTTTTTGTAGTGCCACAGTGACCTATTTTCTCAGATACAAACTTTTCCCTATTACATTACAACTAAACCCTACATTGCAGTTTCAGTTGCGAACTTAAAACCTTCAGTGTAGAACATTCTACTTCCGCCAGTCCCTAAAATGAAATTGCCAACATTTCCCCTTTTACGGTGTCATAAAACACCCCTACTTCTTAGAAGCAATGGAATAGTCCCTGGATGGGTACGAGTAGTATATATTTGGCAACAACAGTGGCCAGCTTTGTGACGCAGATGGCAACATGGCAGCATTTGTTGCTAAGGGAAGCCACATCCGTTACAGGCATGACTTCATGCCTTAAAAAAAAGGAGTGTCTCAAAAGTTCAACTATGAATCAAATCAATATTTCATTTCACTCATGCCTGCTCAACTTTTACACTGAAATTTGTATTATATTACCTAACATAAGGAATGACATTGACAAACAGAGAGATAACACCAACATGTTTTCTTGTTTTCGTTCTCGACTATATGAAGAACAATTCAGCCAGGCATCATATTGCAAACTGATATTAAGGGGATGTGCATATGTGACAAAAACTCAAATCTGCACAAATCCACTCAGAAATATGGGTCCGGAACAAAAACGCATGGAAATCACTAATTGAGAACGTTAACTGTACAGTGTCTTTACTTGAAATTTAGAAGCAACTACAAATCCAATTGGCCAAGTATAGTAATAGCTTACTAGTGGAACAGTTACTGCATCATAGTGCATGATATCTTTTTTCTGGGACAGGGCATTTCTTCTACATACATGTAAAACTGTTCCTTCGATTTTACTTAGGACTGATTTTTAACCTTTGACATGGTCCCCAGGTATCACATTCAGCTGCGCAGGTAAATAATGGCCCTTCTATGACGCACATCCACCCACTGACAATGAGCCAATTTTCCCCCCAGTATTCCTGGGTCAAACACTTGATGATGCATGTATTGCAGGTGTTTTAGAAATTGTGCCACACTTTTGATGACTACAGTCACTGTGCATATAAATTTATGACAAAGACAATTGTCCTTAATATTTTTTTCTGCAAATTTTCACTCTCCCATTGAAATAAAAGGCCTATGTACTAGTATGTAGTACACTGTTGCAATTTTTCTGAGCACTGATCTTTTCTTAATTGAGCAATTCAGCTAGTAAAAAATAAAATTGCAATATTCAAAGTAGTATTCTTGAATTGTATGTCATAGCAGGATATTAAAGTGGTTAAATAGAATATGTTGTATACTAGTTACTACTGGTGTGTTGTACTTTAACTTAATAATGTTCAAATTGAATTTCTTAACTTAAGCGCACTGGTGTACAAAAATATGGTGCACAGGTCCAATTTCGGGTGCACAAAAGTGTCATGTGCATTATGCACCCAGAATTTCAAGCCCTGACCCTCACCCCCAATTCTTTCATTTGACAGAACCTTGCTGCTAATGATGGACCAAAATTAAGGCCACTTCATCATCTTGACAGACAAAATTGGCTTGTCTAATTTGAAAAAGGTAAGAATTAACTTGTCAAGTCCCACCAGGGAGTATGCATCAATTTGCAGGGATGTCTGTAGCTAGAGAAAACCGTGCCTAAAGAGGCGGAAAACGCAGCGATTCCTGTTTCATAAACATCCAAGCGGCCACCCCTCGACTTCTATCCAAATGGTACCTCCATATGAGTTGGGTGCTTGTCCGAAATCCACCCCAGACAGAAGGCTATTTATAAATGCCCACAGTACTACATCATTACATTGGCTGCTGGCCAACCCAGAATACTTCAAAGCTTCCCACAGCATGATGTCATACCCTTGGCACCTGGCTGCTGATTGGTTGCTAGGGGGGATGATTGACAGGTCTATGGGCTGATAATAGCAGCATGTGATGCTTGGTGCCTGGAGAGGGGATAATGTAGGGGAGGGTTGGGCAACTGGGACAAAGCCGTGGCGTGTCTTGTTTGGCGAGAACGGGCAGGTGACTAGAGGGCAGTAAACAAAACGTGGCCTGATCCCAGAGGCGAGGGGGAACGCGGGGCAGAACTGATGCCATTGGCTAATGAGGAATTCACCACGATAAACTAACACTGGGGTTTTTCCAGGGGTATTCTTGGGAAAATGTGGGAGAAACATGGAAACTGTGGTTTACCAACTTGTCAATTTCAAATTATGTGACCAAATTATCTGTTTACATTGTAGGTTCTTTTGAATAGTGTTCTCTTGTTTCTCATTTTCCAGAATTGCAATAACTTAAAAATATACTATTTTCCAATCTTTTTCTTTGCTCAGTAACTGGTATGTGTTACTCCAATACTGTCCGCCAACCCTTTTTTTAGGCTGCCAAATTGTAAGCCACCTTAATTTATTTTTTGCAAACTGAAATTGTTGCTACAAACTCCTGTTGTGCATTTCAAGCCCTAGGGTAGGCAGAAATATTATGGTTCCTATTTCCTCATGTATATCAACAAATATGCCACTTTCAACCAGAACTAACTAGTTTCTACTAGATCATTGCTATGGCTCTATCAAAATTCTGGTCATAACTGGATACTATGAAACTACTACAGGTAGTCGAGGTTAGCAACAGTTTCAATACTGGCTTGTACAGGAAATAGGAGGAGTAAAAAACAAAATAAGGAAGTTTTGGGGAAAAAATACAGCAACCACAGGTGACGTTTCGATTAAAGGGCCATTCACTAATAATTCTTAAACTACAAAAGAGAGAGCTACAATGCTTTTCTGGGCACTTTCACTGCTCCATCCATTTTTAAAAAGAAAATTTTACTTTCAAACGGGAAAGTGAACACATTTAGCATTCTTGTTTGAGGTGAGAAACAACAGAAATTAAAATTTGTAAACAACTAATATAACAATACAGGCACGTGTCTATTTTGCTACATGTGACATTAAAAAAATCATTAATAACTTAGAAAAGAAGAAATGTTCAATTCTGTTTTAGGTCAAATCTGTTGGACAACGACCAATTTTACAGTAACTGTTATCTACTTTTATTCTAACAAAAGTCTACAACATTTAGGTCCCTTGTGTCCAAACGTTTAGGTCTAAGATTGCCACTGAAATATGTCTGTAATTTTTAATAGTTATACAAAGCCTTGTCACACATAAATGTCTACCATGTTTATTTCTTCAGTTTGAGATCTCACCAAAAAAGGCTGACATCACTAAAGGTAAAGCTCTAAAAATACCAACAAAAATTCCGGTTTATCAAAGCAAACTAGTTAATTGTGTGAGTCACCCACCAACAGCCAATTCTTAAAATATGCCACTTGCGTTTGGTACTGATGTTTCCGGTCTATAAATTAGTATAATAAATCAGTGGTTGTAAGATAGTCAACAAAAATAAACAACTGCAACATATTTCTACAAACCTTCTTCCTATTGTAACCAACTGGCCAAAGGATGAAAAAATGCAGTGTCATCAATCTCATCATGATTCAAAATAGTTCTTAGCATCATCTACTGTGTGTTGACTACATACATATCAATTATTGTTCTAAAAATCATACTCTTAAACGGTAAAGGGGAGCGGGACTATCAAAGAAGTAAAGACTGATACAATGAAACTCGTCTAATATTGTAGCAACTACATGTATTTAACTTGTATATTTAGGAAATGGTCAAAGTAGACTGAATTTTTTTTAAATGCTTGTGTCAATGGGAAATTAGCATGTGAATGGGAAATTAACCCAAGCCACAGCCACAGCCACCAAAAAGTACCCACAAATGAACACTTGCCGTAACCATTGAGTTGCAGGTATTTTGTCTCCAAGCACACAATTTTTACAGACTTAAAAAGACAGATTGCTGCAAACACCACCCCCTTAAATTCATACATAGGACGGAATTGAAAATTTCAATACATGCATATTTGCATGGTCCGAAAGGTGTTTTCCAAAATTGATTTTCACCCATGCATCTTTATTTATTAACCTCTACCTATACTACTTTGCTTTTAAATGTTTATCAAAATTTATAGTACCAGTGTTGCCTGTTTTTGCTTGTTTCTAGTGTTCTCTTATTTAAGTCGAAATTTGCAATATTTTGGCAAAAGGGAGTCAGCCTTTATTATAATCATAACCTTATAATATCTTCTTCATCACGACATATGCTCCTTCTTTCTAAACTGGAGTATCTATAAATAGTTCTTACATCAGCCCATGAGCTGGGAGAGAGCCAAGCGACCAATCGAACCAAGCACATTACCCAAGCCCACATAGGCGTCACTTCGAGATACATGCCGAGTAAGTGGGGGAAATTTCCGTGTAGGTACAAAAGCTTGACACAGTTCTACACCATTCTTCAGTAAACATCTAGTAAGTAAGTTGTGCAAATATCCTGTATCGTAGTACGGCCTTCGCAACTCACTTATCTGTTTTCTACACGTGTTCAACCTTCTTTAAGAAAAATCAAGGTAGCTACAGTCAATACTGCCCAAGATGACCACTCGATAAACTCAGGTGTATGCGGACAGGTGGTCACTATAGTATAGACAGAATTTTTAATGCTTGTGTCCATAGGGAAAATTATCTTCTAAGGAACCCCAAACAGCGGTCACTTTGACCAGGTGGTCCTTATGTAAGATAATACAACAACTCTAAATATGAACTTTAAACTTTTATTCTGTATATTCTCTAAATGCTCAATTTTTTTCTAAAGTTTCATAACTGAATGGTACAATCCTAAGCATCTGTTTCATTGTTTGTCTAAACTTCAGCTAGTTTTTCTTGAATAATATTTATACAGTTCTTTAACCTTTCCCTTGCTTTGGTCTGCATTCATTCCCAAAATCATAATGGCTAAGAGCAGAGCTTTGCACAACAAGGGTTATTCTGAGTCAATAATGAATGCTAGCATTGGAGGTTATTGTACAAAGTCTAAAGTACAATGTACAAGTGTGCACATGGGCCAAAGCATCCCTTTGGAAAAGGGGGTGGGTACTCAACAATTCTAGCCTGGGTGCCATTCTAGTTGCTTTTCTGCAGCCCCCATACTCACTTCTAACATTAAGTAACAAGTTACTTTGAAGAGGGTATGGGAGACACAGAAAGATACAGGATGTCATCTACATATACACTAGTAGGTAATATCTTGGATGGCTACTGGACATTTCTTTTGTTAGCCTTTTAAGTGCCTCTGTTCTCAATTCTTTTGGTGCTTCTTGTAAGCATCAACTGTTACATTTCCATTGACTCTACAATACTATCCTCCTAATTTTTCTGACAGTCTGTTTCAGCTACAATTGAAAAGCATATATCACCCTTTTTCTGTGCAACACATTACTTTTGCAACATACTAGTAAAATACTGGATGTAATACTAGTATAAAACTCAGTAATGAAGTATATATAATTTAACTTTTGTCTGAATATTTTTGTCAAAAAAGGTTAATTTTTGTTGAGGCTAAATGGCTGAAAATAAAATAAACTGATTATTTAACAGTTAAACCCCTTGAATCAAATTGTATTCCAAAGCCTAAATGCAAAATCTACAAATATCATTAACACAAGAACAGTGGTATTGTCAAGTGATTGGCAACTAGAAAGAGGGTCATGTGCTCAGGGAGTTTTTGTTATCTTTTTATACATCCCATGGGATTTAACCAGAAAGCTGTCGTTGCTACCTCAGTACCTGAACAACAGGTGTCCCAATAACAGGTGTTGTTTTCCACCTGTACCTTCATCAACAGAAAATTAAGGAATGAGAACTAAAAAAAAGTCCAACAGAAAGGAGGAAATGGGTCTAAAATTTTGCATGCACACAATGTACATGTTCTACATTGTACTATTTAGCCCCTAAGGGATAGTATTACTATTAGACTACTGTATTGTGTTTTGACCTATTTTTTATTCATTCATTGGAAGGTTCCTCAAACTATGTTACTTGAACCAATGTGTACTATCTACTATCATACTACATCTACAGTGTAGTATGAGACCACGAAATAGAGAAAAAAATCATGTTAAAGAAATCATTGAATTTTGCATCGCAACTGTACATCTTTTTACACCATATGACGAGCAAATCGCATTAAAAAAGGTAGAATTACAGAATTTTAATGACCGCAAAACTGGTTGTTTTCTAGGAAACCCCTTCCCTAATCAAGAAAATACATTTTGCCTATGGTTGCCAGGATGTAGTCCTACAGTTTTCCCCATGACTGGTGTAACCTGGCTAGCTTCCATGAATTTCACATGCCCCAACATTCCGCTACCAAACCAATGACGTCAGTTTCAATAATGATTACCAATGGCAAATTCCCGATAAAAATGGCTGTTTATGAAGAAAATGACAATGCATATTTTCTATTTGTCAATGTTTTTGCAGTTTGTAGGCGTCTGAAACAAAAACAAGGACAACAAATGTGTCACATGATAATCAGCCTAGAGGCAAACACAGGCAGTCTAACAACAACCTGTTCACCCCTATCAACTCTTACGAGTGGAATCGCCCACAACGTATTTCGAGATTCCCCACAAAAATCGACGAAACTGGGCCATTTTCTGGCTCAAGAGTGGACGGAGAGGGTGTAGTGGTCATCAGGGGACGTAGCGGATTCATGCTGTGGTCAGAAGTGTGGGCAAAATTGTCTGTTTCGGCCGCAAACAAGCCCGAATCGAGCGCTGACCTCAGAGTCATACTACTCACCACTCGCTACTCGTGAATACATAATAAGGGCAACCCCAAAACATGGCAAGGTATTTCCCCATAGTTCTACCTCAAACCTTCCTCAATTTCCACCCAAACTACCGCAAACGCAGCAAAAATATCGCTTTCCATAAAAGCTAACAAACCTAGGATGCCAAAAATGGCGACTTTACGGAAAAGGAAGGTAGATTTGTTGGAGAAAATGCTTACGTTTCAACGGCTTTGGGTTGACTTGTTTCCGACGTGGCATGGTCTTAAGTCCCTGGTTTCTGCGAAGTTATGGCGGAATTCCCCACAAAGTGTGCGCGGACATGTCCTCTGGACTTTCTCCGACAACTCAGCAAGTCCTCTACCTCCTATTTGTGGAGTAAAACGCGGTATTCCAGGTGGAAATGTCGCGGAAAGTGCAAGTTTAACTGGCTTTCTCTCCCAGACAAAAAAACAAGAGCTGGGAATGACGTCATGGATCCCCCGCCACGCCCCAGAGCGAGGCTAGACGGAGATCCCGGAGTTTTACCGCCCACAAATAATTATCCCTCCGCGCTGGGTTTTCCCAGGAATTCTCCAAGATTTCTCCTTTAATTTCCACCTCAAGTATTCAAGACTGATAGAATAATAAATCTCTTATTATAATATTTAGACAGAAGTGGGGAAGATTGGTAAGAATGGTGTGTTTGAGGGGTTAAGGCTTGTGCGAAAAGGGGAAGAAAAGAGTGCGGTGTTTACACGCGGAGTGATCGCGGAGCAGCCCGACCTGCGGGTGTTCACAAGGCGAGGTCACGTGACCGGATGGTCATGCCGCCCAGGCAACAGCGGTGTGACTCATTCATGAAACTCCTGACGTCTGGCGCGCCAAAATTACCCGCCAAATTTAAAAACACCAGCCTTGTACATGTCATCACGTAGTAGGTGTTCAGGTAAACATTTCAACATTTTCAAGGGCCATGAATTGAAATTTGCAAGGCAATAAATGGTAGGTCATGGCAAGTAATGGCAAGAACCAATGAGAGGACAGAGAGAGAAAAGAATACTGCAATAAAATAAATAGTACATGAAAGAGGTCCAAAGAGAGTCAACCTATCCTTATGCCCCCTTCCTAAAAAAACTGGATTTGTTTCATTTTTTGTTTAATGTCGGATTTCGCGAATCCACGATGATCGCTAATCCATGTGCAATAAAGGTCTCCATTCATTCATTCATTATTAGCTGCCGATTTTCTTCAATTTACAGAGAAATAGTAATGGACAACCTCAAAGCGCTATTCCATTGCATTCAGAACTAAGCAAGGCAGCGTGCACTAGCTTCATATTTGCTGAACTGTGATTGGTGAAGTCACCTATAGGGCAGCTTTCACCTGACAAAGCTAGAAGACTTGTTGATAATCACGACTTGGTGCTCCTCCAAAAATAAACACCGTCGGTCAAGAAGTCTGCGATGACTGGAAGTAAAATGCCAACCAGTGCAGTTTGGTTAAGGGTTACTATATTCATTTTGTTCTTCGCATTCTCAAGTTATGTTTAACAAATGTGCAAACCAATACCTTAGCAAACAAACGTTTGGCTTTCGTTGCATCATATATAGTTATTCATACTAGTCTTGTGTACTTATTACTAAAGCTATTTTGTTACTAACGCCGACTGGCGGTTTAAAGGATAAAGACAGCGTTTAGAAGTAGGGACACTGAATAATTACTGAAGGAGCCTTTAATAGGTTACTTCAGGGCAACGATACTGGTCATTTTTTTTTCTCGAGAAAGCGAGAAAGAGTGCGCGCGCGCGTGCGTGTGTGTGTGTGTCTGTGTGTGTGCGTGCCTGTGTGTGTGTGTGTGTGTTTGTGTGTGTGTGTTTGTGTGTGTGTTTGTGTGTGTGTGTGTGTGTGTGCGTGCGTGCGTGTGTGTGTCTGTGTGTGTGTCTGTGCGTGTGTGTGTCTGTGTGTTTGTGTGTGTTTGTGTGTGTGTGTGTACGCGCGTGTGTGCGCGCGCGCGTGTGTGTGTGTGTGCGCGCGTGTGTGTGTGTGTGTGTGTGTGCGCGCGTGTGTGTGAGAGAGAGAGATAGAGAGAGAGAGAGAGAGAGAGAGAGAGAGAGAATTCAGTCCAAAGGCCTCCAACTAATGTCTGTCAAATGTCACTGGTACGTGTGGTCCAAATAAAGTCAAAGTACAATACGTGTTTGGGGTCAATGTTTGGGATGGATCAATACATATCACGCAAAAGTTAGGAGAGCTCATTTTATGGAGACACAGTAATTTCTAATTTCTTGTACAGTTTAATAAGAAAGTACAATATAGTCAGAAACTTATTTTTCAAACAAACAAAAATTCAATATGCACGTGGATACCATCCATATAATCAAATCAATATGGCCCAACGAGGAATAACGAATAAACAGTCAACTAACCTTTGGTCAACTTGCCGCATGGGCATGCAAATATCACATGGCCCTAAAACCAAACAACTTCGGAAGACCTTCAAATGCATGGTCGTGCACGATGGCGTCCGGTAAAGTAGTGCATCATCTAGTCGTTTTTATAGTGTTGTTTACGGCGAATTATCATGACTTTGTTGAGGGTTTTTCCAGTAATCTTTCGTTTAAGTCTGGTGGAGGAGAAAGGAAGGGTGCATCCTACGCCGGGCAATGGAAATACCTCTCCATTCTTGTCTCGGTAAGTTCAGTCATTGTACTTCTTAGATGCAAAATTTCAGGGTCATGTTAATGCCATGTAAAATATTACATTAATGTGTGAATAAAGACCTTTATTGTGCATTTTTGCCCAACCGAGGTAACTACAGGTAACAACAGAGACAGAACATACAGTACATAACAATATCATAGACCTAGTCTAACATGGCTATGGGTGAGGCTATGGGACCGGTGAGGTGAGGTGAGAGTCTAACATGGAAGCTCGGCTTCTTCTAGCTTCTTAAATGGTGAAAATTAAGGTTTATATATATGTTTAGCAGTCGGTTTGCAAAACGCATGAGGAATATAAATTTGTCAGTGCTACTCATATGTCTAAAGTGAGGGAATCTATTTTCTATATCTATTTAGCTATATAGCTAAATAGAGTATTTCTATCAATAACATACATAGTATAATCAACAACAAAGTGTACATCATCTTCATCTATCAGGTGAAAAATTGACAGACTCTTTTTTCTACGATAGGTTATACATTCTAAGTTCCTCCTATGACTTGTGGTTTAGAGCGTCTAAGTTTTACACCAGTTACAAATAGCCTATTTGCGTATATCATGAAGAACGTAAAATTTTAACTTCTTCAAAACAGCGTATAGTTTGCAATATTCAATGCTATCAAAGCCAACTATCATCAAAAATGTGACAGTTTATATAATACGTAGCCTAAATCAGAAATCCTGTAAATGGTTGTTAAGCCCCGTTTACAAATCAAGAATTCAGCTCGGCCGACTTGTCAGCGAGGTCCAACTGGGCATTTTCGGCCGGAGTATGACCGGCGTTTTGGCGATTACCCGGGCTTCGGGCGACTTTTAACAGCTCGTCCGTTGGGATTTAAACCTCCGTGTGATGTCAGTTGTGCACCAAAAAAGCAGGAAAGACAATGACTTGATCTTTCCGGAGGGAAACACCGAGCCCCGTCCAATTTGTGACGGTGCAGATTATTTGATAAAAAGTAAAGCCGATGCTCGGGCGATGTTGATTTTCGGCGAGCTCTGACCGGTTTACAAATTCGGCCGGCGTCCGTATGAATCGTAAAGTTAAACGGGGCTTTAAAGAGGTCAGAGAAGTAAGAAAAAAATAAATCTTCTACTCTAACATCTGCTTGGAGATGATGTCATAGAAGGCTCAGCCGGGACAGTCAGAAAACATGATGTAGACACGCGTTGCACATGCTCTCGTCTGCTGGGAGCTCAGAGAAAAGCTCAACGACCGACCGGACTTTCGGCCTTACCTCCCATGACCCTTGTGTCCTGTTTGATCACACGACGGCTCACAGAAATCGTGCGGCCGTTGCCGCGTTGAACAGGTGGCCGCTTATATAGACTATTTCTTAATACTTGGGTGAATGGGGAAAATCCAAGGGACCGACAAAATGTGCCGACCAACTCTGAACCACAGATAACGCTGCGTACGACTAACTCCCAACCTTGGACTGGAGAAGGTTGGGAGTCGCCTATATATGATAGGGGCTTGTACACACGCGTTGCACATGCTCTCTAACGTCTGCTGGGAGCTCAGAGAAAAGCTCAACGACCGACCGGACTTTCGGCCTTACCTCCCATGACCCTTGTGTCCTGTTTGATCACAGGACGGCTTGCAGATTCCCACAGACCTTTCACACAGTTTACTGTAGCATGTGAAATTTTTTGCGGGGATTTAAATTTCACGGTAGAAAGAAAACTCGGTGTTTGCGGTGGTTTAGTGCGCGATAGCACCTATGGTAAAAAAAAGCTACAGTAGTATTAAATGGAAACACCAATGGCTTTCAGTAAAGGTGGTATCTCACTGCACTTGGGACACAGCGGGGTTCGAAAGATTACTCAACGAATTTCAGAAATAAAGAACGAAATCAATTTTCTTACGTTTTGTGTATTTTGTTAAATAGGCAAAAACAACAGTGCCGCAGTGAACGAACCACGCAGTGCCACAACGGTGCCCCAAGTGCAGTGAGATACCACATTTAGCGGTTAAAATCCCAATGGCAAAACTCGCAGTAAAACTCTCAATGGCAAATTTCACCGCAAATTTAAACCACCGCGTGCAAAAAATCAAAGCCTTCCTTTTACTGCGAGATTAAACTCCGCGAAGATTTTCTCATTTACAGTACCACCTAAACTAAACTTAACGTAATTCTCACCCAGCCTTTATTACAGTTTATAAAAATGGCGGGTACAGTACTAGTACGAACATGTGCGGTGCACGTAGTGCTTCTGTTGGTGTATGTGATTGTTGAGAGAGAATACAGTACCAACGTTATACCAGTTCACCAGACAAACAACAAGTTTGGCCGCCGCTATTGTTATCTGACCCAACTGAATATGGTAAGAACATAGAGATTTTGTCGTACTTCTCTTTTATTTTGGCAAACTGCTATATCATATACTACGGTGTACTTTATTTTCTTGACGCCGTCAAAACTCAACATAAACTGGCCAATTTATGTGCGATTTCTCACCAAGTAACATTGTGTCGATTGCCTCATAATTCAATTGATCCAGCCAAAATCAAATCTACCGAACATGATTGATATTGACATGCACAATATGTTGGTAAATTTGCCGACAAAGATAGACTTGCACTCTCAACACTCTAAACGGTACGCGTACCTTTTATTACCGCTAGAATGAACTCAAAATCTTCGCAAACCACGACTTAAAACCCGGCACAGGGTAACATACGACCGCTTTATGGTTGCAATAGGCATGCTGGGTTTCTAAATCTACGGGACCAGAAATCGGGCGGCCCTTACCGCCTCAGTGGACAGATGGCCGACTATTTCTTAATGCTTAGGTGAATGGGGAAAATTCAAGGGACCGACAAAATGTGCCGACCAGCTCTAAACCACAAATAACAGTGTAATTGTCTCACGACTAGCTGACAACTAACTTCCAATGTGACAAAGGTTTTAATTCATATGTTCAATATGACACTACGGGGCTTTAGATTGTGATACAAAATCCTCATTTTCCCACGCGGCTTATTATTATGATGATATATAATATAATATGACATCATACAACTTCATGATGTAGCTATTGACAGAAGGACAAATCGTTGTCTGTTGTTGTTTTTGTTGATTAACGTGATTCGTGCTTTCCAGGTAGCGCAGACGGTTTTCTTCGGGAGCTGTGTACTAAGCGACCTACTCGAAGCCATCCTTGGTAGAAAACCCAATGTGCTGAAGGCGATTCAAGACTACCTCTTTGGCGTGCTGCTGTTCCCGATGGCTATGGTAGGGGGCGTTTCATACCGTGACAGACATAGGATACCTGAGAGGCACTTGGCCTGGGTACCGCGCTGGTTAGGTTTACCATGAGAAAGTATGTGAGTGAGCTTAAACTTACCAGCATAGTTTCCAGGCTATAGGGCACCATAAAAGCCAGTTCATTTGAGCAATACGTGTACATCAATAAGTATGTATATGTATCATAGAGAATGTCTTATATAAATGATAAACCATATAGCAATGAATGTATAGATTAGCAGTGAAGAACTTAATCTTCTCTGAAAAAAAGCTAGAATGATTTAATAGGGAACCTTTAGTCTAGAAATTGCATATTTGTTGATAAAGCTTTGAGGTGGGATTTATAAGATCAATTCGCAACTCATTTTGATATAATATATTATGACTTATTGCAAAACGCTTTCTCTGCGTTTCTTATGATTGTAGCCATCATATGATGTCTGTTAGAGGCTATAATGTCTTCCTTCTGCAGATGGTTCAGTGCCTGTTCTGGGCCCTTTATGCCGTGGACCGGGAGCTGGTCTATCCGAGCGCACTGGATGCCGTCATTCCTAACTGGTTAAACCATGTCTGGGTATGTCTAGCCATTCATTCATTCATTCGTTCGTTCGTTCGTTCGTTCGTTCCTTCATTCCAATTCCATAATTTATGGCCTATTCGTTCGTTTGTTCATTCATGCATCCATTCCTCCATCCATTCCGTCCACCAATTCATTCATTCATTCATTCAATTATTTTTTCATTCAGTATTTATCTATTCATGCTGTCATACATTCAATCACTCGCTCATTCACTTCTATGTTAAGTATTTCATGTTTCTATTCAAATTGAATTCTTTAATCAATTAATTAATTAATTAATTAATTAATTCATTGTTTATTATATCTTGACTGTTGCCTATCACACTTACCTCTCTTGTTGCCCTCAGCACACCGCCGTGGTGCCTGTATTGCTGCTTGAAATGTACCTCGTGCGTCGCAACTATCAGGCACGTTTCACAGCACTGCCTGGGACAGTCTTCTTCGGAGCTGCTTACCTCATATGGTATGTTATTATTGCAAACAATGCCTTTTATTCTGAGACGTTAAGTTTTTCGGACCTTCCAAAGTTGACTTTTATTTCATTTCATATAGATATTGCGGTATTTTTTTAGTGTATTGCTTTCAGCGGCCGCGTATATCGGTGTGCGGACAAGTGTTTGGCGTAGTTAAAGTACTAGTATTTTGAAAATATTTGATATGAGTGACGTGGGCGGGTGTTGCTATCCTGAAGTAAAATATCGCATGTGGGTCTCCTGACGGTTTTCCTTGGAACTGCAACAAAATTTCCGTTTTCATATGTTCTGTTCTTGGGTTTTAACCCCTTAAACCACAGTGCCGCTGACAATATTGAGAAGGGAAGATAGTAATTAGTCTTTATATACTGACAAAGCAAACTTTTCGGATACGGTAGTACATGTACTGAGAAAATGCCCTCGCCCCTAAGGCGTCTCCAAAAATAGTTCGATCTTTTTCAATGCAGGATCCGGATCGTGGCTCACTATGGGGGTTTCTGGGTCTACCCTTTTCTGGAAGTCATGGGGCCGATAGAAACAGCCATCTTCAACATGGCTGGCGTCGGGATGCTCTGCGTCTTCTACCTCATTGGTGAATATGTCAACACAAAACTATGGGGTGAGAAAATTCATTATTTTTGACATTTTTGTGGAATAATAGAGTAAATAATGATCAATAAGCACTTGCTGATGTCAATCTAAAAGCATGTCATGTTTTTCAAGTGTTTGGAGTGCGTCTTTTTGCATCGTGGTGTTTGAGGTGGTGTTTTAGGTTTTGATTTAGATCTAGAATCTAAGAGTCCTGGGTTCGAATCTCCTCAATATTATGCCCTTGGAAATAAAGGCATGAACTTACACGTATTTTTCTGACTTAGCTGTGTACGTGGTAGTACCTAGTCCCTAGGACCTAGGTGAGCACGTTAAAGAACCCATCATAATTATAGAAAAGAGTAGAGATTAATCCCTGTATGAGTGGATCAAACCTTAGAGTCCAGTACTAGTGCCATGTATTGCTTATTACTTACTGTAATAAAAAACTGATGTTCCTAAAGAATCGGTGAAATATACGACATTTTTTATAATAGAGTAACACACTATATAGAACAAAAGTTCACAAATAGTTTTACGATATTTAAATCATAATGTATGGTATTTTTGCTCTCAGGTCGAGATACGTTCGAAGTATCGCCAACAACACACAAGAAGAGCAACAAAAGTGCGTAAAGCATGAATACAAGATGCACTGCGAGAACCATTTTCAATCTGTGAAGATTTGTGTGTCATAGTTCCAACGTAGGTCGTAATTGTCACAATGTGAAATTGAGAACGGATTAAATGTTCAAATGACATTAATGGTGTCTTTCAGATTCAGATTCAGCTTTATTGGTTCTTGGCATGGCAAATGACATTATAAATGCCACATGAAATGTGCCAAAGAATTACATTCCATAAAATCCTAAAAGTTGTTATAATTCACAAACATACATAATCATATTTTGTTTAAAAACTTAGACACTGGATTAAACATAGCAGTGATTGAGAGACAAAGTGGACATAACTATGTCAGCAAACAATAACGTACGTAGAATTTACAAGAAAAAAGTAATTAACTGCATGTTATTCTGTACAGACGCAGTACTAGTGATCTATCGCCACAGAATCGCCATCTTGAAAGAGCAAATTTATTGCTTTAGGAACAAAGGAGAGTTCATGTCTCTTGGTCTTACTCTTTGTCAGTGCCCGGTAGCGTCCTTCGCGACGGAGGCTATAGCCATTCTTTCGTTATCATGTCTTAGTATTCAGTATTTCATATTCGTCTAGTATAATTGTAAAAGTATACAAACAAATCATGTGTAAGAAGACTACAAGAATAAGACTTTTTTGATTTTACGGCTGTTCCTGTTTTAAAAGTTGTCTGGATCTGTTATATCTCCTTTTACACTACAAACGAAATAACATCCAATGAATGACAAATAACTATATTTATTTATCTTGTTATTCGTCGACTATTCTCATTGTGATTCCAAACATATTGTGACACATGATATTGTGCGTTGATTCTTACTACAATGCAAGACTTAAACATTCTATTCCTCATCAATAAATTTCATCTACATTGATATTCTTATTATGTTGTGATTAATTCCAAGCTCACATTATTGAGAAGACACAATGTGATGTCAGTCTACTACAAGGCTATATATGGTGATACTCGTTAAGTCGCTATTTTACGGTTTCTTCTCTGCATGCCTATGGATGTATATGTTTATCTATACCCCTAAGGCCCTATCACTTTCTGATGTACTACTCCTATGTCGAAGAACCGCAGAGAAATTTGACTGGCCATACTGCCGATCAGCCTATACATGCAAAAACTCGCGGCGACACACATGAAAATGAGTACAACAGACAAAACAACCATCAAAGGAAGGAGGAAAGCAACAGTGTCCATGTTTATGATACTTGGAGCAGGAGTGACGGTTTTATATTTCCAGTCGTCAACACTGCGAGTTTCTCGACCATGCTTCTTTCTCTTGAGAGCAAGTTTTGAATCCAATGTCGTGTATAACTGTTTGGGCTGATCTACATCTACTTCTGATGGACTCTCGCGATATATCCCAACTCTCGCGTGACCCTGAGGAGTCCCAACTCTCGCGTGATCTTGAGGAGTCCCAACTCTCGCAAGATCTTGAGAAACAGCATGTCGTGCCTTGGCCCATGCCCTTTGGAGTTTTGGGTTTAGACGTGCTGCAAGACTGTATTGATAGCGTGTTGTTTGAACAACAGTCTGCTTTTCAAGCTGTGCAAGTTTGCTGTCTACCTGGTCATCTGCTGAATTTCTGGGATCGTTGCCAGCATTTTCAAAGTCTATCTGTATACCTTTCAAGCTTTTGGAAGGCTTGAGGCTCAGCAAAATAGAATCTTGCATGGCAGAAATTCTTATAAAGAATAGTCCTGTCCGGTTCCTATTTTCGCTAGCTGTGCTTCTCCATGGTTTGTCCTCAAGAGGAATGCCGAGTGTCGTCATTTCCGCCTCCGCCGTTGCAGAGTTCAAGAGAAAAATCAACGTCAACAAATATAGGCCCAACTGAGTGAACTTTTGCATGTCGTAGTGAATTCAGCACGTCAACGTGGTCCTTGTGAAAGTCCCACGTCGTTGTAAGATAAGCCTACAAGAAGAAAAGACATTTTGTGTTGATTTCAGTACCCTGTTGCATTAATGTCACAAATGTCTATATCATATGGTACTCAGGAATAATGGCAGTCAAAAATTCAGGTCAAAACAGATTCTTTTAATGTTTGACATCTTATCATTGATTGCTGCCAATCATAATTAATAAGCATATACAAAATCTATCTACTAGTAATCTCCAAAACATCATGTTCAGCATTTTGCCATTCTGTATCGCCCCCATTCATCGTGAAACCGAAAATACTCCAGCTCGGTTCTATTTAATATACATGATACAGCAACGTTAGCTGTAGAGTACCAACGACTGCAATCGCTTCATGACACAACGAATGATAAACAATTTTACTCACGTTATGGCTGAAAGCTACTTCAGATTTCCCAGATGTGGGAACCCAGTTGTTTTAACGCTACCTCTGTATGTTGGAGAGCGAAGAACATTCTAAGAAAACCTACCGTCTTTTCCGTGGCCTACTGCATACTGTTGTCCTTGGCGAACCAACCCCTCTCCACTGGCCAAGCCAGTGTGCCAGATAATGTATACACCCCACATATGTATGCCATGACTTGACAACCGTGGGCCGTGGTTTCTTCTAAGAAACGGGTCTCCTGGCACTGACGAACACGCTATGTCAACATACATTCATTCTTGAATCAAACACAAGACTACCTTCCAAATATACTTCAACAGCAATTCAGCATGGTATGAAACCATTGCTTGGACGAAAGCAGTGAATATTAAATTTTACGATGCCAAACTTTATCTGCTGTGAATTGTATCTTTATGTAAGCCATACGTTGAGATTTTGTTTACAAATTGGGAAGATTTCACAGTGCAATGACGTATCCCCATGATCCGCCATTTTTGTTTGCGCAGTCGAGGTTGGACAGTTCGATATGTGATGTGGAATGTCCCGGATGTCCACGAACGTGTCGACAACAAACACCGCGCCTCTATTTTTCGCGGATCCAGGGTGCAGATAGGTCAGTGCGATTTACATAGCAGAACAAATACTGGGACACTTTCGGGCCAAGGATCCAAATCCAATTTGAATTCATTGCCTGCAGGAAGCTTGAGGATGTACTGCTTTGGGCGTGCTTGTGTGTTCGCACAAAGAACTCAATATCCTTACAATACTAAATTTGTATGGATTTTGCTACGTGTTATTTTCTTGAGATCGTAGAGAAACAATGCGATTTTGGGCCCCCTAGCAGCTATTGCAGGCACTGCAGTGTTACAGGAGGACACACTCGTCATGAGGTAGCGTGGTATAATCCATGGACAGTTCACCAGCTGTCCTTGATTGACGAATGATCCTTTATAAGGGAATAGGATTGATTAGAATTGAGGGTAGCTATAGGAGACGATTACTAGCATTTGTGGCAGTTGGTGCTTTTTAGTGATACTTTCAAGAAATAAAAAAAAATCAACTCCGTACGTGGCACCTCGCACAACGAGGATGAACTGAACTGATCTGAAAACACAACACTGCTGTAGCACGGCAGATACTCATATGTTCGGACAAGGGCGTTTTTCTTCTATAAGATATAATGTCCTTGGTTAGGACAAGGAGGTTATATCAGATATAACCTCCTTGGTTTGGACCATTACAACTTGAATATCATTCTTTATTTTACAGACGTCTATCCAAATGATGGATATCCAAATGGAAGCGAAAAACTAAAATGTACAATAGTTTCCTATTTTCTATACAACGTTTCCTCAATCTGTTTCATGTTAAACGCATTCAGAATTCTTTAAAAAGTAAACATTGATTCAGAAGTGGTTTATGTTGTTTTGTATGGATCCCTAGACTGATATAGTACGTGTCACAGAGGACAGCTTCAAGATTTTCCGAGGTTTTCAATAGTAGGTCTATCTATTATACATTATACACATGACATGAAAAGGTAATCAGGGAGGTCAAGGGTCATTGAGGTCAGAGGTCATTGAGGTCAGAGGTTATGTTTAAAAGTTTGTAAATTTCAGCAAGGTCCATTTTCTTTCTGTTTTCAGGCTGCAAATAACATCGGCGTACAGAATAAAATAAGCGATAAGGTTGCAGTCTACCCTAGCATAGTTTAGAGTCTTTGTATTCGATATCAGTGCTCATTTCGTTTTCGACAGTGCGCCACTTTGTGACACCCCCCTCCCAACTGCGGTAAGTTCAAGCAATTATTATTTAGGCCACAGCAAGTAAATTTTATGGATGACATCCTCTGCAGACTGCAAAAATAGTGCGATAGGGCGAAAAAAAACAAGATGGGTGAAAAAAAAACAAGACGTATGGCTACATTTTAAAAAATAGGCACCATAAAGTTGTGACGACTGTTGTAAAACGAATTAAAGGGACAAAACATGGCATCAGAGCCAACAAGGCATTCATTCCTGAATTCAAGAAATGTACTGGTGTGGTAAAAGTGACTTTAGTGTGGTAGACTGGCATCACCAACAAAGTTGGTAACCACACTCATAGCTTCCATATTGGTGTCAGTTTTACAACTATCCAATAAGTTTCATTTCTACAACTACAGTCCTGGGTACCTCGCAAGTGTCACTTCTACAAGTACAATTATTAGGCTACAACACAATATATTTGCTCATTTTGATTCTTAATCGTCATGTTGACCATCCCTGCAGAAGAAAAAAAACATTTTTTTTCTGGAATCAGGCGAAAACTAATGCGCGCGCTGATGTCATCCATAAAATTTACTTGCTGTGGCCTTACCTTGGGGAAAAGCATGACGAAATTCACAGAACTCTCCTTTTCACAGGGAGGTGCGGCAATTATGATTTAATGTTTTTCAAAGTTTTATTGGAGCTAGATGCGTGTATGAACATCATTTAGCGAAGCATTTCCGATATCTAGATTGCAGCATAATCTCTTTGAAGATGTAATACTTTAGAATCTATAGACTTCTTATACGTATATAACAATATATTCCATATCTTACATCCATACTAACAATACGTTGCTGTATACGTTTTTGGTAGGTAAGCTGTATAAGAAAACTTTTTACTATCTTTTTACTATTTTACTACCTTTATGAACATATAGCTAGTGTGACACAGCGGTCACATTAAAGATATTTCCGTACAAATAGCTATATTACAGCTTATTCTAAGCCTAAATTATTAAAAGTGTGATCGTGACTGTATTTCGAAAAGTAAATTTTTTATTGTAAATATAATATCACATTATAATATGTACCGGACTTACTGTGTGTAAATTCCTTGCTTCTTTCATATTGTAAATTACAGCTTTCAACAAAACATGCGATAGTTCTCTTTTCCCATTTCTAGTTCTTCCTAGTTAGAATTCAAACAGCCTTTGTCATATAAAGCCACATTTCAATTTAGATTTGTTTATCACAACTTTATAAAATCTTCATCTTTCTATTTATCATTATTTCGAAGTACTAGCTCCTCGCCCCTTTACTTATATAGTTGTATGTACAATGTATATATTTGGATTGTACTTGTTTTCACTTAAAATGTTCTATCATATCACGTTTGCCTGACGCTTACGTTCGCTTCTAAGTCCTATGGTATTATGTTAAATGTGTTCGCTTTGCCTGAATATCTACAACGCCACTGTGCGGCCGTGCCCTGTCCTGCAAAGCGTTCTAGATATAGTGTTTATTTACACGTGACGTCACAGTCGCCATGTTTGTTGGTTCACCCCGAAAGAGCCAGGCTTGTAAATTTACATGTAAGTGAGTGACATTTCACATTGCTGTAGTCAAATATACAAACTTTGAAATTCACCAGGTTTAACCATTCAACATAGCGGACAGTGCTGGCGTCATGATCACATGGGTGCAAACCCACTATACTATTACTTTGTGAACTCGCACTTCCGTTATCATATTTTACATTTTGTGCAGTTCTCTTTTTTATCTCAATCTTATAGATCTATCAAGTGCTCACAGCACGAAAACAACTATTTAAGCAAAGTTTCAGAGATGCGTATAAAAACCTTAAAGGCTGAGAAATATTTCAGAAGATTTTAAGATCTATTAAAGGCATCGGAAACATACATCTGGCCTTTACGTAAGATTTCAGCGTTTGTAAATGTAACTTAATCTGTCGTGTTTCTTTACGTGAATTTTACATCTATTTTAGCATGCCGAAAAGACAACTTAAATGCCTTTAAAAGTTATAAAAGATAATCCGTATTACTGTTTTACCACTGTGGTTATATTTTCTGTCAAAACTCACAAATATCGTTTCTCTAGATCTGTTACAAAATACATGTTTACCAAACTTACCTCGGCTATGTCAAATATAATAAGCCTTTGTCTGGTGTTTGATAAAGCATTGCGTCATCTGTTTTAAAACAGTGGCAAGATTTACAGTCAAAACTGAAAATTGCGTTTTCCGGTACAAAATGTTATGTTAATACCTCAGCAAAGTCAAATACAATACTCGCAAGGTTTAATTCGAACAGGGAAGACCTCTTACGTTTGGCTTATATGCGCTCCCTTACGTTATATGAAATGTTGCGTTTTTCTGTTGAATATACGCCATGAATAATTTATTTCGAACCGTCGTGTACGCAAGGAAGACCCCCCCCCCGTTAGCTTATATGCTGCCAAGACGTATATGAAATGTTGCGTTTTTCTGTTGAGCATACATGTTTAATCTTTAAATCCGCGCAGTTTAAGCGAACTAGGGGAGACCTCCCCCGCTTAGCTCATATGTTGCCAAGACGTATATAAAATGTTGCGTATTTCTGTAAAACACACGATATGTTTAATCTTTGAATCCGCGCAGTTTAAGCGAACAAGGTGAGACCTCCCCGTTTAGCTTATATGTTGCCAGAACGTATATGAAATGTTGCGTATTTCTGTCGAACATACGACATGTTTAATCTTTAAATCCGCGCAGTTTAAGGGAACTAGGGGAGACCTCCCCCATTTAGCTTATATATTGCCAAAACGTACATGAAATGTTGCGTATTTCTGTTGAACATACGACATGTTTCATCTTTGAATCCGCGCAGTTTAAGCGAACTAGGGGAGACCTCCCCCGTTTAGCTTATATGTTGCCAAGACGTATATGAAATGTTGCGTATTTCTGTTGAACGTACGACATATTTAATCCTTGAATCCGCGCAGTTTAAGCGAACTAGGGGAGACCTCCCCCGTTTAGCTTATATGTTGCCAAAACGTATATAAAATGTTGCGTATTTCTGTTGAACATAAGACATGTTTAATCTTTAAATCCGCGCAGTTTAAGCGAACTAGGGGAGACCTCCCCCGTTTAGCTTATATATTGCCAAAACGTACATGAAATGTTGCGTATTTCTGTTGAACATACGACATGTTTCATCTTTGAATCCGCGCAGTTTAAGCGAACTAGGGGAGACCTCCCCCGTTTAGCTTATATGTTGCCAAGACGTATATGAAATGTTGCGTATTTCTGTTGAACGTACGACATATTTAATCTTTGAATCCGCGCAGTTTAAGCGAACTAGGGGAGACCTCCCCCGTTTAGCTTATATGTTGCCAAAACGTATATGAAATGTTACGTATTTTTGTTCAGCATACGACATGTTTAATCTTTGAATTCGTGCAGTTTAAGCGAACTTGAGGAGACCACCCCCCGTTTAGCTTATATGTTGCCAAGACGTATATAAAATATTGCGTATTTCTGTTGAACGTAGGACATGTTTAATCTTTGAATCCGCGCACTTTTAAGCGAACTAGGGGATATCTCCTCCGTTTAGATTATATGTTGCCAAAACGTATATGAAATGTTGCGTATTTCTGTTCAACATACGACATGTTTAATCTTTGAATCCTCGCAGTTTAAGCGAAATAGGGGAGACCTCCCCCGTTTAGCTTATATGTTGCCAGAACGTACTTGAAATTTTGCGTATTTCTGTGGAACATACGACATGTTTAATCTTTAGATCCGCGCAGTTTAAGCGAACTAGGGGAGACCTCCCCCGTTTAGCTTATATGTTGCCAAAACGTACATGAAATGTTGCGTATTTCTGTTGAACACACGACATGTTTAATTTTTGAATCCGCGCAGTTTAAGCGAACTAGGGGAGACCTCCCCCATTTAGCTTATATGTTGCCAAAACGTATATGAAATGTTGCGTATTTCTGTTGAACATACGACATGTTTCATCTTTGAATCCGCGCAGTTTAAGCGAACTAGGGGAGACCTCCCCCGTTTAGCTTATATGTTGCCAAGACGTATATGAAATGTTGCGTATTTCTGTTGAACATACGACATATTTAATCTTTGAATCTTCGCAGTTTAAGACTTTCAGCGAACCAGGTGAGACCTCCACCGTTTAGCTCATATGTTGCGAAGACGTATCTGGAATGTTGCGTATTTCTGTCAAACATACGACATGTTTCATCTTTGAATCCGCGCACGTTTAAGCGAACTAGGGGATACCTCCTCCGTTTAGCTTATATGTTAAGCGCCGGTAGAAATACCGACTACTACACTATTAATATCTCCGCGACTCAACCTCTGCTTGAAGAATACGGATGTAGTAGACATAGCGTTTAGTGTAGTGAGTGGTGTTTTCTCTAAAAAATATATGTTTTTCTTACTATTAAACGGCGAGCATTTCTACAAGTAAACGACGAATGATGTTTACTTCTTTATCTGCAAGCGAGCGTCAAGAAAGAACAGTTTGGGCACACAGGCAGTGTCTTCCCGTGTTGCTCGTGTTTGTTTTGGTTATTGTGATATGCGAGGGCAGGCTAGATGTAAATTTATTCAGCGTTAATTCGTACGCGTATGCGCCATGGGGCGCGCCTCCGTCTGTGGCCGGCATACTATTCATACACAGCGGCTGTGTCATGTGATAGGATGTATCCAATGGCAGAAAAGAGTGGGGGTTCAAATTTACCGGCACGGAGCGGTTATTTTCCAGGCGTTCATTTGAAGAGAAGTATTGAAGAACGTTTGGACCTGTTCCAATCCGCAAGTTGTGGCCGTTACCGCATAGGACCCCCGTGGACGGAATTTGACGCAAAGAGAGGAGGTGGCTATCATTCTGTACAAGTTGATGCTGTTGGAAATCGACACAGAATGGGAAATCACGACCATTGTACCATCCGGATTAATAGAAGCCGAGACTGCAAGCTGAACATGTTTCGCGTCCAAATAATCCAAGAGTCCAAGACCATCCAACAACACGAGTCATATCGGCCACTACTCTAGATCTTACCGGATTCTTATTCCTGTGGTGGCCAGATAGAACTGTGTGCTCTTTTTAACTTACGCCGAGACGCTTCGTCCGACACTGGAAATGTTACTGTGGACTTGGATGCTGCACGGAATTGCACAACCGTTGTGATTGCTTCAACTGCCGACTACATCAGAATAATAGGCCACAAATACCTAGTAGGCTGTAGTTTTTTTTTACTTTTCCATGTAATATTTTCTCGTGATTCAATAAAATGTCAAAGTGTCATCCATTGCATTTTCTTGCTTTAAAATGTGCTTATGATTATTCTGCTAAAATGGCACTTATCCACACCTTATAATCAACCTAATGCATACGTATATGAGACGTACAGAGGGAACTTTAAACATGTCTTAAGGGTGTTTTAGTGCGTATATATGACAACTTTTAGCTGCTAAAACGAAAAATATAGACTCTTAATGCACACGTATATGAGACGTAAAGAGGCTTTCGATCAAATAAACGCGAAGTTTAAACATGTCTTAAGGGCGTTTTAATAAGTATTTATGGCGAATTTAGGCTGCTGAAAAGGCACATAAACACACGTTATAATCCACTTATTGCACACGTATATGAGACGTAAATAGGCTTAAGATCAAATAAACGTGAATTTTAAAGATGTCTTAAGGGCGTTTTAATTAGCGATTATGGCAACTTTAAGCTGCTGAAAAGGCACATAAACACACGTTATAATCCACTTAATGCACACGTATATAAGACGTAAAGAGGCTGTAGATCAAATAAACGTGAAGTTTAAACATGTCTTAAGGGCGTTTTAATAAGTATTTATGGCAACTTTAAGCTGCTGAAAAGGCACCTAAACACACGTTATAATCCTCTTAATGCACACGTATATAAGACGTAAAGAGGCTTTAGATCAAATAAACGTGAAGTTTAAACATGTTTTAAGGGCGTTTTAATAAGTATTTATGGCAACTTTAAGCTGCTGAAAATGCACATAAACATACGTTAAAATCCACTTAATGCACACGTATATAAGACGTAAAGAGGCTTTAGATCAAATAAACGGGAACTTTAAACAAGTTTTAAGGGGGTTTTGATAATCATTTACGACATCTTTAAGCTGCTGAAAGACAACTGGAAAACCGGAAAATAAGGACTAACACGGACCTACGGAAAGACCACTTAAAGGCAATATTTACGTACTCGTATAAAGGGTGTATAGGTCTGTAAAGAAGGAAAATACGTCAACATTACGCATGGTTTCAGCACGCTTAAATACCGTTTTTCGTGCCGCGCTGTTTGTGCTTTACATTGCACGGTGATCAGTCCGGTGCAGAAGTATCACTCTGCAGCAACTGTCCCCTTGTATGAATGCACGCACTAATCTCTTCAAGTACTCCGGATGTAGTTGATATGGAGTTACACTCCAACCAGCTTGTTAATTTTTTACACAATTATAATGCAGTCGCTTCTTGCAGTGACACAATAATTACAGATTGTCGCACATTGTGAGCAAGTGTCATTATTCTGGATGAATGTACTCATTGCTCCGACATATGCTCCGGAGCTTATACATTATAAATTTACTCCGGAGAATGGATCACACAAGGAGAATGCTGTCGCTTCTTGCCGTGACACATTGATTGCAGACAGTCACACATTGCGAGCAAGTCACTGAGTGCCCTTACTCTGTGTACTATGTGTGCTCCGGAGATTAAAGATTTGAAGTTACTCCGGAGCATGTGCATGGATCACACAAGGAGAATGCTGTCGCTTTCCAGTGACTCCAGTGACTTGAGAGATCGCATCTCCCAGTACTCTCGCCGGGTGGACACCCCCGCCACGGCATTGGCCTCTTCCGTGGACGTCGAAGTGGCCCAAGTCTCCCACTGAACCGTGTGAGAGTAGACTTGTCTCTGTAGGAACACAGAGAAATAAATTCAAATCAAGGGTTTTCACATTTCTGTTAAGGGAGAAATGAAATTCCTGCATCTAGTGAAATCGTGGACGTAAAGGCGTATGAGTAGGGGTTAGTGTTTCCCATTTCTACCGACATTCCAAAGACGGAAAGATATATTGTTCAGTTACAAAGCAAGGAGAAGATATGCATTGATGGAAAAGGACGGGGCCGACACCGACTTCCAGAGGAAAGATATATATATTGTTCATGTTACAAAACAAGGAGAAGATAGGCATTGGTTAAAAAGGACGGGGGGCGATACCGACTACCAGAGGACTGGTAAAAACAAAACTTGGTCAGTCCATCCTTTTTATGTTGTTGTAAAAAAGGTGAATTGATATCAAGAATACTTGCATCATACACAAACACAGATGAAGATGATAATACGACTTTTATAAGCCCTTTCACAGAGATTAGAGCGCATGTGCGGCGACAGGAATTCTAGATAATATGTCAAAAGGTTCGTTCGTTCGTTCGTTCGTCCCATAGCCTTTTAATCAGCCGTAGGCTGATCAATCAGCCGTAGGGGTAGCACAACATGTTATGCTGACTCAACAGGCTTTTAGTCCCCTGGTGGCGCCTATCTCCTCTCCGGGGCATGGTGAATGATGTAAATCACCGTATGGCTGATACGACACAATGGTTCGCCAGGCCTCCGCCCTGGTGATTTGAAGTGAATCACCAACTCCAGACAGAAGGGTTTGCTCCATCGCACACCGCACCATCGCACGTGTGGGGGTTCTTTAACGTGCATGGGGTGTGACTCTCCCCATACACGGGACCTCCATTTAACGTCCTATCCGAGGGACGACCCATTTTCACCTGAGTAAAGTGAGGAAAGTTGTGTAAAGTGCCTTTCCCAAGGGCACAAGATCGGTGGCACGGTAGGCGGATTCGAACCCGCAACCTCTCGGTGCAACTCCGGACATGCTACCACTGCGCCACGCGGTTCCTGTCGCCACTATGTCAAAAGGTAAGGCCTCGAAATTGTACATAGTCTTGACCATGGTTTTGTTGTCAATTTGTTGTCAATTAGTCTTTGACATATTACCTAGAGTTCCTGTCGCCGCACATGCGTTCTAACCTCTGTGAAAGGGCTTATTAGCGACATCTAAATTACCTGGAATGTTGTTGTGGCTTGAGGAGCAGGGCTCTCTGTCGCCCGCGGGTTGGTCTCTCCGTGCGCCACTCGGCTTCTCGGCCGGATGTAGAGGAAGAAGAATGCACATCCGGCGAATGCCAGGAAGAACAGGCCGACCAGCGTGCCAGCTATCACCCACACCGCCAGGGTGATCGTGTCGGGCTCCGGGTTCTCACCAACCGGTGTGTCCGACGATGCTGTCGCGGTAAACATAGCAGAACATTAGTTCCTAGCCTATTCCACAGTAAGCAAAGCTCTAGTAGTCCGGATCCTTTGCAATAGAATCGAGCTATTATACCGAGAGCTGATTTTCTACGGCATAGACATGGCATTCCGTATTTCCTTTTTTCAAAATGTTTATCAATGGTCATAACAATTTATTGTTCCATTACAATAATTCGAAAATATTACAAATAGCGTTGAAAGACCCGTAGGGTGTCTTTGAATGCGACTCTAATGCAAAAAATATATATTAAAACAAGCAAGGTAACATTTGTAAGCAAATACACAATGATTACCTTCCCACCATTTGCTACAATATGTAACCGAACACCACAGGGTGTTTGCTACTTTACCAGTAACCATGGCGACAGACACCTCGTCCATACCATTGACCTTACATGTATTTGCAGATGAAACTGAGCAAAAGCAATATGTTTCCTTTCCGTGAAAGGGAACATAATAAAATAGTTGATTAAGGTTTGTCAAGATCTGCAGTACAGTCTTACCGCGACTTGTGGTTTTCCCAGCAATCGGTGAGTTAGTCCCCGACCCCAGCGTCGAACCCCTTCCCCCAGAGAACCCGCCAGACGTCGTTTCTGAAGACGATTCGTTGCTAGGGAACGACGTCACGGATGACGCAGTGACGCTGTAGCTGTTTGGTGACGGTCTGCTTGACGTAAACCTCAACGTCAACGTAGTCAAATCCGTTGTCGTTGCTCTTCTTGTGGTTGTCGTCACCGGTTTTGTGGTGGGCTGGGTTGTCGTCTGTTTTGACTGGGTTGTCGCCCTTTTCGTTGTCGTGCTAGCCTCAGTAGTCGGTGTAGTCGTTGTTGGTTTGGTTGTAGTAAGTTTCGTCGTTGTTGTCGACAACGTTGTTGTTGTTGGCTTGGACGTCGTTGTAGGTTGTAAAGTCGAAGCAGCCGTGGTCGTTTTCGTTGTAGTTGATGGTTTGAATGTTGTTTGGGTTGTTGACGTAACGGTTGTACTAATCGTTGTAGACTGCACCGCTGTACTACTCTGAAGGCTTGATTGAACAGTTTTTACCGTTGTAGGTGTTGTAACGCGTGGCAACGTCGGTGGTATGATAGTTGTTCTAAGCGCTGTACTGGTTGGTGCAGGTGAGGGAGAGGGCAAAGATGCTGATGAACTTGTTGGTGGTGAGGAGACGGAACTTGTTGTCAAAGGGCTTATTGGACTGGACATTGTATAAGTCGTTGACTGACCGGAAGGCGGCGAGGTTGAAGGCGTTTGATCGGGTAGACTTGACCACACCGTTGATGTTAGTTGAGGACCTACTGGCCCCGCAGTTGTTCTGCAACAAGAAACAACAGGTATGATCTTTTGCATTGTTTTAACACTAGCACCATATAGCCTGATGCTGTAATCTAAACACGTTACAAAGCAAACAAACGGGCAAACGATCAATGAAACAACCAACCAAACAACCAACTCACTAATCCACTGACCAACCAACCAACCAACCCACCCATCAAATAACCAAGCAAGCAAGTAAGCAACCAACCAACCAACCAACCAACCAGCCAACCAACTAACCAACCAACCAACCAGCCAACCAACCAACCAGCCAACCAACCAACCAACCAGCCAGCCGACCGACCGACCAAACAACCAACCAAACCAATAAACCACCAACCAAACTAATAACCAACCAACCAACCAAACCGCCAATAAACCACCAACCGCACAGCCAATCAAACAACCAACCAACCGAACAAACGAACAAGCAAATAACTAATCAAACAAAGAAACAAACAAGCAAGCAATGTGTTAATCGTGCAATCTCAGAATTGGTTTGAATGGAATATTGATAAATATTCACAACAGTTGTTTTTACGTTAAAGCTATTACGGAAAGTTCTTACCTTGTCGTAGTATCACTCTTTGTAGTTGCCTTAGCTGCTGTAGAGGGCGCTGTGGTGGTTGGTCCTAATGATGATCTTTGAGGTGAGCTTGATGCGTACATGATGGTTGTATTTTCTCCTGTAGATGTCATAGATATGTTTATGCTTGCAGTAGTAGAGTCTGATACCGAAGTTGTTTCGTTTGTAGACGGTACTGTCGACGCCGCTTCACTAGTAGCCTCCAAGGCTACGGTTGTATTTGTTGTACTGAACAACGTTGTATTTGTTGTATCCCCTTGGTTTGTTGTACCGGCTGATGTCAACGCTGCATTCGTTGTAATGTACTGTTGAGTGGTTGTTTGGTTAGAGGATGCTGTAACAATCGTTGAACTGAAAAGAGTTGCGTTGCTAGCCCCCGTACTCAATGAAACATTCGTAGGAAGCGTTGTACTTGATATTGGAGTTGTTGCATCAAACAGTCCTGTACTTGTTGAAACATTTGTAGGAAGCGTTGTACTTGACGTTATTACATCTAACGACACAGTACTCGTTGAGACATTTGGAGTTACACTTGTACTGGATGGAATGGTATATGAAGCCGTTGTATTTGAAGGGGTGCTTGAAATCGTAGATGCATTGGACGCAGGTGAACTAGAATATGTCGTAGAAGTAAGATTCGTGTATCCATCACTTGAAGGTTCGCTGGTTGTTGACGTTGCACCGTGCAATGTTGTGGCGTTGGACGACACACTTAGAGAGTTGGATGTTACCGACGTGGTACTGGAAGCTATGGATTCCGTTGATACATCAGTTAGTGACACGTTAACTGTTGGGGTTGTAACAGAAAGCGGAGTCGCTGTAACGTTGGGGTTCGTTGAAACCACGCTTTTAACAGTTGATGCTGTACTTCGAACTATCGAACTAGAAGATATCGTCGTACTTCTGGATATTGTCTGTTTAGTATTCGTCTGACTTGATGAAACATCTGCGCTCAACGTTGTGTCAGAAATGGTTGTATTCGAAGGTGGCGCCGTTGGAGAAGCCGTTGTAACACTTGAAACCGTCGGAGTGGTTGGTGCCACACTTGTAGACACGTTTGCAACCGTTGTTGCGTTAGAAACTGTGGCTGCAGAGGTCGTCACATTTGGTGATATGCTTGATGGTAAAGCTGTACTTAGAAAACTTGAAGTAGGAGATGTGTAACTTTGGAAGACGTTTGTACTGGACTGTCCGCTTGGCGAAGATGTCTCATTAAAAACTGTTGACATGGAAGAAGATGGTACCTTTGGCGTAGGAGTAGTTGGCTGCACGCTTGTCGAAACATTTTCCTCTGGCGTTGGGGCAGAGAAAGTTGTACCCAACGAAGATGTATTTGAAGAGACACTTTGTACAAGCGTACTTGTCGAAACTACCGCACTTGTTTGTACACTAGAAGAGGCGTTTGTTACGGTGGTTGTCGCGGGATTGGTCATTGTGCCACTTGATGAGGTGGTTGAAACTGCTAGATAAGTGGTTGTAGCATTTGGAGGTGAGGGTGTTATCGATGTTGTACTTGTGCCAGTCGTACTTGGTGTGACACTTGGTGCAACGCTCGTAACAGTTGTACTACTCGAAACAGTCACGTTATTTGGCTTCTCGCTCTGAGACACATTTGCGATCGAATTTGTTGTAGATTTCGTTGTACTGGGAGCTGGCACAGTCGATGTAACACTCGAAAAAGATGTGGTACTAGAAACGTTTGTATCTGTAGATACCTCACTAGCTGATATACTCGCAGTCGCTGAAGAACCCGAAACCGTTGTGTTTGAAGGTGTTGTAACATTACGAGAAGTGCTTACAACATCACTGGCGGTGGTTGTAAGAAGAGACGTTGCATTCGAAGATGCATTTGATGAAACACCTACGGTAGGTGAAGAACGCGAAACCGCAGTATCAGTAGATGTGCCGTTAACTGAAGATGTCACTAACGTACTGGTAGATACAACGCCTGGAGTACTACTAGAAAGTGTTGCATTAGACGCTATCACAGTTCTAGACGTGCTTGTCTGAAGTGCAGAGCTAGAAAGTGTATAGTCCTCACTGGCAGTTGCTGCCGTTGTAGTAGAAGATGCTGTAGACGTATGGGCGATAGGCGTTGTATTTGAATAGGTCGCTGTAGATGACACAGCAAAGCTTAGAGATGAGTTTGCAATGATATTTGTTGAAGTACTTGGCGCTGGTGTAATGGTATATCCGTTGCTTTGGGAGGTATTTGTGAGAAGGGTTGTGCCGAGAACGGTTGTAGTTGTACCGACAGAAGAATTTTCAGGCGACAACGTACTTCTTCTGGTTGTACTTATCGCTGTAACCGTGCTAGGAGTAGGAGTGGATTGCACCAGCGGTGTAGGAACAGGGGTGCTCAAAACGTTGGATTGAGTCGTTGTGGTAGGAATAGTGATGGTACTTTGAGTTGTTGTATTACCTTGCGCCGTTGTATGACGTGTTGTCGTGAGGGGCAGTAATTGCGTTGCTGTGTTTTTCGTCGTTGGCACAGACGACGGTGTACTCGGAACTATCGTTGCGACCTCTGTTGTTGTGGTCGCTGCAAATGGCGAACTCGTGGCCACTGCGGCTGTACTTTTGGCTGGCGTCGCTTGCGAAGGAGTTGGCTGAGTAGTTGTAACCGGCGTGGTGTTTGCTTGAGTGGTGTTCGCGGATGACGTTGCAACCGCAGAGCTAGAGGCTGTAATATCACTTGTTGCGTGCAGTGTTGTCACATTTGTGGTTGATGTTGAAACGCTATCTATCGTAGTGTTTTCGGTCGGTTGTAAGGTTCCAAGACTTGTTAGCAACGTTGTGGTACCCTGTTGCGACAGTACAGTTGTATTCGCCGCTGTACTTGGTCGTTGGGTTGTTGTTACAACTGGACTTATTGCTGGGATAACTGACGGTGTAACTGTGCCCACCGAAGTTGTGTTGGACACCGCGTCTTGCGTTGTTGCTGCAGTAGTGTTCCTTGTGTTCGCTGTAGCTGTTGTTGCAGACATTGACGTCATTTCCGGTGACGTGCCGTTTGATGCCGTTGTCGTTGGTGTTGTTGTAGCTGTTGTCGCTGTTGATGACGTCATTTCCTGTGTTGTACCGTTCAACACCGTTGTCATCGTTGCGCCAGAAGCTGTTACGGTAGTAACGGTTTGCGACAGTGTCGTGCTAGATGATGACGTAAAATTCGTTGACGTCATCTCTGAAGCTGTAGTCGTGTTAACTGCTTTTGTCGTTGTTGTAACTGATGGTGAAGGTACATCCCCGGCAGTTGATGCAAGGTGAGTTGATGTTGATGCTGTAATATCTTTCGTTGTACCCGCTAGAATTGTTGTTGTGGTGTTGTTTACCATTTGTTGATCTGTTGTACCAACCGTAGACATTGTATTCGTTGTATTCTCATTTGTCATGTCCGTTGTTGTTGTTGAATGTTGTGTCGAGGACGCGTTATTCTCTAAAGTCGACGTTACAACCGGGTTTGGTAATGTCGATTGCGCAGGCGTGGTGGGGCTACCAATCACCGTCGAGCTTACAGAAACGCTCGAAGCCTGCGCATGCGTACTTGACAAAGACGCATTGGTGCCGACTGGTACAGTCGCACTGGTGGTGTCACTTGATACAGAGTTCGTAGAAAAGTTTCCATTTTGTGTTGTTGTTGACGACACGTTCGAATTCAACGTCGCATTGCCCGACTGAGCTGTTTCAGTAACGACCGTAGATGACCCTGCTCTAGTAGAGGTCAACGCCAATGTCACACCGTTCGTCTGTGTGGTTGTCTGTCCTACGGTTACCGTGTCATTGGTTGTCTGTAAACTTGAACCTGTCGTCTCGTTGAAAGCTGGTGGGTTTGTTGTTACAGTGGTTTGCGTAGTGTAAAGATTTGATGAATTAACAGCCGTTGTTTTCGAAAACGTTACGTTCGTGACGTCACTCGCAGTTGACCAACTCACGGTGCCGACGCTTGACGAGTTGTGCGGGGCGGTTGGGGCGATTGTAATCGCGCCGGCATTGGTGGACGATGTGGTCGACACGGAAATTGGCGAAGATGCAGTCGCGGATGCTCCGGAAATCGTCGACGGTATGTTCGTAGGTGCCGAAGCTGTACGAAAAATGGCCGTTGGTTAGGAAGCACTACGTGCACGTTAGTACTACTACTACTAACAGTAACATTCTATGATGTTTAGAATGATGTTTAAAGTTTACACCTGCACTAGCGTGACAATCTATCAAAATACGTCTAAAATGGCGACGAATAACATGCCTGTTATCATGGTATTGATATTAAAAACTATGTCGTCGCTTGGTGTGTGTTCGTAGTTGTTTGAATGCACCATCAGTAGAGTGACAGGGAGTGAGTGGAAAGATAGCCGCAAAGGTCAGACTTGCCAAAAGGGCAGGAAGTACATGCCAGAGGTGGTAGAACTTGTCGTCAGTCAAACATACAGTCCAGGTCATTGGGTCAATGGGAGAGGCTACTAATTTAAGGGAAGGTTTTTCATTTGGTCTGTCCATGTTCCCGCAGTGATATAAATTTATTTTCCATATGCTTGCTCTATGGGAAATTATGAAATAATCTAGTTGTTATCCTCCGCCTAAAAATACTTACTTGTGCCATTGTTAGCGTTGGTTGTGGCCATCCCTGAGAAGACAGCGGCTATAAGGACCATGTACGGTAACTGTGATGTCATAATCAGGGTTACCCTGAAAAAGGGGAAAATAACGTTAACCGATATTTCATGTTTAGTATATTCATGATTAACCCAGTGAGATACTATTACGTGTATTTGATAGCCACACTGGTGCCGCCTTCTATAACTTCCTTTACAAGTGTTTACCTGAGGCAAGGTAAGTTTTATGGCGATTTCAGCGCGCTCATTGATTTTTGCCTGATTTTGGAAAAAAAAAAGTATTTTCTTCTTCTTCAGAGATGGTCAACAAGGCAATCAAGTCGCAAAAATGAAAATTAAAAACGTTGTGTTATGAGTGTACTTTTTGGCGCCTGAAGAGGATGTCGCTCATCAAATTTACTTGTTGTGACCTAATCAACTAAACTCAAGGCTGTCACACTGGGACTACAATCTGCCGAGCTACTCACTTCTACAGCTACACTCATGCATTGTATAGAGAAAGACTTCTTTGTTCTCCAAATTAGGCGAAAGTCTTTGCGCGCTGGCGTCATCCATAAACATTACTTGCTGTGGCCTAACGTACGAGAGGCGTGCAATAAGTAATGCCCCTGATCCACTTCCAGTTGCCTAATCTAGATGAAGTTTTGTATGTGTAATGGTTCATATCTCTATGGGTTATGTTGCAAAAAATAGCTCTGAACTAATTGCGGTTTCTGATTTACTGGTGTTTGAACTGAGTCAGGTGTGAGATGGACCAGGTGTGAAATGGAGCCAGTTGAGTGTCGCGCAGTGATCCGGTTTTTGTACTTGAAAGGACGCACACCAAATGAGACTTTTGATGAAATGAAAGAAACTTATGGTGATGATGCCCCATCATATGATCTTGTAAAACGCTGGCATCCTGAATTCAAACATGGCCGGAAGTCTGTGGAAACAGCTCCCAGAGCTGGTCGGCCCTCTTCTGCCAGTAATGAGGCATCTGTTGGACGACCAACCTGGGTTGTCCTACAAAATCGGTGTCCAGAGCTGCATCAAACTATGGAAGAAATGCATAACTCTGGGTGGTTCCTATGAAGAGAAAGACTGTGCCAAGTTTTATTAATATCCTATGAGAAATGGGTCAGGGGCATTACTTATTGACCGCCCCTCGTAGCCTTGATACCACCCGATTTCTACCGGGGGCCCCTTGCACTCGCCACTAGTACAGTAAGCTCTGGTAGAAATCTGATGGTACCCAGGCTAGGCCTAACGTACTGTTCTGAAAACAAAATAGCCCCTGCATATGTTTTAGTGAAGTAGACGCGCGTGAGTTAGTAATTGTGTCAAACAAACACGTATCACTTGTCCTATTGTAGCTCTTCTAAGCTTAGTTCTTCCTCCACGCTTTTCAGTTGTTACAATCCTCCCCAAATCTCAGTATTGAGTTCTGAAAAACCATGACGCCAGCGTCTATTCAGTAGCGGAAAAGAGCGGCCTTTCATGTTTCTCCAAGTGTCACAAGTCACACCACACCCTCTTTAAGACCCAAAACCTTCCTTTCTTCTTGAAGATGTTTCTTGGAATCCCAAGGAATTAACTAGATAATCTATGTCATTACTTGTATCAACTTCATATACTATATATCATTAGTTATAATGGGTTGAATAGACCTCAATACTTTTGACCTTTTGCGTTTTCTTTATTTTGTTACAAGACGTGAAATAAGAAGAAAGGATGATCTTTAAACTAGACTTAATGTTTCCGTTTTGTAGTAGAAAATATGTGTGTTTAGTCACTGTACTGCACGCAACACTCCAACAAATGTTGTCACAACAAAGAAGAAGCGAAACCACACCCAGATTTGGTTCGTGTTAAAGACGGGAACAATTTTCTTGGAGCAGAGAACCGTACTGCAAAGTTATTCACAAAATGAGTTTTCTTCCAGTACAAAATGTTAAGGTTAAGCGACTCTGTTATTGTAATGACTGAACACTTGAGATATCATTATTTACCACTTCTTGTGGCACTTTTATAGCGTAACTAATGAACTATATTGCAAGATAAAATATACATGGTACAGTGTATGGTAACAACTATATATATTGAACAAGTTAAAATCTTGGACATAGAACCAGACTTATTTGTTAGAGAGATTAAAGAAGCCATGTACATCAGAACTTTACAACTATCGCTGAAGAGAGACTGTGGGCGCCATAGACTTCCTGCAACTTATGATCCACTGCTCAATGAGTCATGTGTTCTATCTGTATAATGTGACGTCACGACAGCTGTGAATTGTTCATTCCTTGACAAAGACGATTGATCCGAGAATGTCATTAACTTATGACGTAAAACATTATATATAGAACATTCCATGACTAAGTTGAATTCATCTTCAATCTACTTTGGAGAACATGTGATAGGGGCTTCTGATTGGTTGACGTCGTCTAGTTATATGATAATCTCTCCTCAAACGGTAGTTTTTAGGTCGCCGATGATAAAATTTCATTTGTTAATACTAGCCACGCTCCCAGTGCCTGCCTTAAGCCACTGGATTAAACATCAATATACTCAGGTGTGGTTTTACAAGGTGTGAAAGCGCCTGCAATAAGTCTTTGCCCTAGGCTATAGGTTTAGCCAGCTATATCCGTATTGCGTGAAGGATTACATTAAAGCATTGTGTGTGGCTCGGTCATATTATTCATAGGCCGTTGAACAATTTTTGATGTCGCAGAATTTTCAAGCAGGCCTTTTTTCTCTCTCTTTCTATCTCTCTCCCTTCCTCGTTCTCTCTCCCCCCCCTCTCTCTCTATATATATATACATATACATGTATGTTGCTTTGGTACAGACGAGGACGATGTGGCACTATATATGTATACTCAAGTTAGTAACTTATTTCAACAATGCCTCATACAAAGAACAGGCTGATGATAAATGTAGTATTTTTACCTCACCGACAGAAGCCAGGCGCCCTTTTTCAGGCCATGTAAAGCGCCTTTCGAATTCCCAAGGGCACAACGTCGGGGGCACGGCGAGCATCGAACTCAGGACCTCGTAGGATTTTCAATTATCCGTACAAATTTACAGATTTTAATCAGACTACAACAAAATAAACCGTGGGAAAATATCTGTAAAAGAGTAGTTCCGTTTATGAGTCGGCTTTTGTTTGTACAACAAAGCCTCAACTATCACAAGATTAGAATGCTCTCAATCTGTTGTCGACTTGTCGTATATCTACCGTACGACGTACATGACCATGAGAGGAATTCTGCCACACTTGTCGTGGTACGATGGGTGATCAATAAGTTCTAGGCCTCATCCAGAAATGATAAGCACAACTCAAATTTTGAGGCACAACTTCGTAGTATGGAGCCTTTTATCTATATCCTCCAAATTTCAAATCATTGCAGTCATTACTTTCCAGGCATTCGTTTTTTGCAAACCAGAAGGTAAGTGGCGAGAAAAACAAGGGTGAATTGTGATCAGACATGTGTGGGTTGAGTTCCCCATGCCGTAAATTCTTTGTCATAAACAAAAGACATTGTCAAAATGTTTGATAATGATTCTATTCATATTTCAAGCAGAAAGAAGTGGTTGTCTAACTTCCAGCAGCGCAAGTTGACGCGCACACCTCAGGTCGCAGCTCAATTGTCCACGTTTTTGTTCCGTCTACCTTACCAAACGTTACTGGGTGTAATGATCACAATACTTTGAATTTTGGTACACATTCATATAAGACTTTATACTTGACATCTATGCTTCGAAATCTGAGTTGTGCTTATCATTTCTGGGTGAGGCCGAGAACTTATTGATCACCCCTCGTACAGGTCTTTATGGCTGAGGGAATTCTTGGAACAGTTGTGAATGGGTCGTCCACAATGTATCTGCATCTGTCACAACTTTGTTAAAAATCGTACTACACAAAAATGATTATCGCAAGACGTCCTTCATTGCGTCATAGGTGGACAAATTACCTTTTATCACAAACTAAGCATCAGTATGAAATTCAATATTGTACCTCAGACTTATTTCCAATAAAGCTTAAAAGAATAATATATCTCAAATAATAGTATATATATATATATATATATCACTTTTCTGATAAGCATTCTTTACAAAGTTGGCAAATTGACAACAAAACGTTAACAAAGGTGGTTGTCTGGAATTGTTGAGATTTTCCTGTTGTTATCTGTAGTTGCAAGAAGCTTTTACCCTTTGCCGGAGTTGTTTAGGTGTGAGGAGGTATTCCGCCTCGCCTCGGGCCACAGATCAAATATCACGCTTTATGTAACCGTCTTCCTTTCAAAAGGGTAGTGAACTGTCGGTTTGTGTCGCCGGAGACTAAAGAACTTACTCCGATTTTGTGTGTCTGTGTATGTGTGTTTTCGTGAGTGTATGTGTATGTCTGTGCCTACGTGTGAGTCTGTGTTTTCGTGTGTGTGTGTGTGTGTGTGTGTGTGTGTGTGTGTGTGTGTGTGTATGTGTGTGTCTGCGTCTGTGTCTTTGTGAGTGTATGTCTGTGTCGTCGTGTATGTGTCCATGCATATGTGTCTGTGTGTGTATGTGTATGTGTGTGTCTTTGTGTGTGTGTGTGTGTGTGTGTGCGTGTGTGTGTGCGTGTGTCTGTCTGTCTGTGTGTGTGTCTGTGTGTGTTCCCGGGTATTTGTGGTCAGCTGATAGCCTCTGCATCTATTGTAATGATATTTGGTGTGCAGGTTGGTCTGGGAAAGGCGAAGGTCAAGGTTGACTTTGGTCACCCTGACGACTTTTCTTGGTACTGCACCATAACTCCCGATCTTAGAAAAATCTTTTGTCCTGGACATGCTATGCTCTTATGAGGTCAGTAAGAAGCTGTGTAGATTTGGGCTCCCTAGCTACGTGCTCTTGAACTGCAGGGACATTTCTCTGTAATTTTCACTACCTATTATATATGTAGTATCATTATTCAACATGTGTTGATAATGGTTAGGAGCTAGCTAAAAGGATATGTTTCAACATAAAAGCATACATATACATGTATGTGCGCACTGTATCTGACATATAGTTGTATATATAACCACAATGACTTGTAAATTGTATCTGTATACCATACAACACCTGAACATATACTACATTTTGTAGAACAAGAGCTACATTTTACATTTCTTAACACATCTGTTTCATGGTAGACCTCACAGCAATTTTAAAAGCAACTGGGATGAGCTCGTATATTTATACTATCATTTCCATGCATTTTTTCAGTAAAATACGCATAGCCAGCTTGTATTTTCAAAACGTAGGTAGAACATGTTACAAAACCTAATAGCGTGTCACAAAACACTCTTACAAAGCACAACCTAGCCTTTTCGTTTATGTGACTGTCGCCGAACATTGTTTATACTGAGCTCCAACAGAAGAGAGGCAAAACAAGGCACTAGTGCGGAACTTCCATTTGCCTAATTACGAATTCTTGGGCCATGTCGTTGGCTTGTTTTTTTCTGGCGCACTTTGCGCAAGTGTTTACAACTTCATTCCACAAGGTTGGCGACCTCACTACGACTGCCTTGCGACTGCCCTGCGACTGCCTTGCGACTTGACAGAGCGCTCAACGAATCTCATAGATATGAAAACAACTCTCTTTACGTTTTGTGTGTTTTGTTGTCCTTTCAGTCACACTTAATTGCATGATATTCTAATCTTATAGTGAAGGGAAGTACGTATACAAATCCAAATGCAAGTCGTACCGAGGTCTCGGCGCGATAGTTGGCTAGTGAAATGGAGGCATAAAGGTGGTGTCTCACTGCGCTTGGGGCACCGGTGCGGCACTGTGGCCATGGAGGTTCGTTCACTGCGGCACTGTTGTGTCATTTTCGCAGATCTTTAAAATTATTTAGATATTGCGTACTACGTAAAAGTGTGACTTAGCTTAGAAGACAATATAATACACAAAGTGTAAGAAAATCCGTTCCTTATCTCTCACATTCGTCGAGTAATCTTTCGACACACCGGTGCCCCAAGTGCAGTGCGATACTTAAATGAGATACCAGAAAAGTTTACGTTCCAAAGAGCGAACCAGCAACATTCAATGTCGCACTCTCGCATTCCGATGGAACACAAGATAGTTTTAGACAAGGAACAATTCGCCTGTCTGGTGTTGAAGCAAGTGTTCTAAGATTCCGCTGATTGTTATTTGTACAGCATTCTAGACTAGTATTGTCTATACTTTTTACATTGTCCTCGTTCTGATTTAAAGCGTAGTACAGTATACCTTTTACTCGTTTTGTACCTATATTCGCTGTTTAAAAAAAAAGGCATATTTAGTGATATCTGATCAATGTATTATCAGTAATATCGCGAAAACTTGAGATACTCAAATGTCCAAAACTCGGTCAAAAATGCTTGGTAACGAATCAAAGTATATTGAAGCTTGAAATTTGCGTTTATAAAATGTTAACGTTTATGAAATCTGTTTGGTACACTATGTCAAGGTAGTGGACTGCTAAAAAGGAAACAATATAATAAGGCACATAAAAAAAATAATACAAATTACTCACCTCAGAGAAACAACATATTTTGCAGTTTCTCACTACTTGTGTCTGTTTTTGATGTCTTGGAGTATCAAAGTTTTTCCATAGGCCTAAAAGGGTGAAGACTTCTTTCTCCCCACAAAGGCTCACATCCTAGAAATGACGTCAGTGCTCGGAACGGTGGTTTTGTGGTCTCTTCTCATCCCACAAAAGACAGGAAATTCCGTGGCTTACGGCGAAGACCGAAACTTGAATTTCTAGCACGATTACATCGGTTCAGTTTCCAGTCCCTTGCTCAAAAAAGTTCAGAAAAGTACATTACGTCATAATCAGACGACAGATTGCTCACCACACGACAGAATGATTTTCTCTCCCTCCTCTGAGGAAAATCGGTGTCTTTTTGCAGCAAAATGAGTCCCCCAGGCAGCAGATTACATCTTGGAGTCTCGGTGATGCGGTCTTGATCTTAGCACAGTGCGTCTAGCTCAAAATCCCTCCACATGTTTCAGAAGTTGACGGAATTGTCGCCACTAAGACAAAATGTCGGACGGTCCCGACCCTACATTTGTCTTTCTAGCCAGGACTTCTAGTAAACACTGCGCCTTCTGTAAAACAGGGCTGTGTTTTGGGAAAGCGGCATCCTCCCTCACAGGTATGTTATCTGTGGTCTCTCAGAAATGTCGTCTGAACGGACTGTACCACAACTTTGGCAGGGGGTGCAACTTCTCTCCAATGCTGTTGATGTGAATCTTTACTTCTAATAACTGACGATATTCTTTCTAAGATTACATTAATAATGTTGAATATAGGGTTTATATGATTCTTTGTCGTGTAAAGAAATGTAATGTGGCTATCTGTGTGACTGCGTGACAGAAAATGTACCCTTTTCTGAGCGAGAGAGGAATGGTATGATCCGCTGCGTGTCTCTATCAGACGAGATCCATTCACCCTTTACTCATCCCCAGGATTTGGCGGGACACAAAGGGGGCTCGCTCGGCCGAGCTTGAAATAACAACCCTCATTGCCGCCGGTTAAAGTCAGGTGATATTGACGTTTGTGTGTGCTCGGGCAAGTGAGACGACATTTGTTTCCGTCGCCATGGCAACAGAGCCGGGAGATTTACCCGCCAAATCACTGACTGGAAATTGTAAGAATTTCCTCGCCGCCCATTGGTAGTTTGCCACGACACCTGCGGGTTACAGGGTACACTAAGCAATGATAAATGCCGATTACACAAGAATGCTTCCGTAATTGTATACATGTAGCCTTTGGCGGATACTGAACTTACGGGGAAGCAAAGTAGAGAAACCATATGATATAACGCGAGTTAATCTTTATCCGTGGGGTAACCTTTATCCGTTGTGTTAAAAATCAGTCATTTGGGGATATCAAGTGGACGGACAGTGGTTCTATACTGCAATAGTTTGAAAATATTGTAATTCAAAACCACCTTCTGTCGACTTGATATCCCTGTATACCCTGTTTTAACACAGTGGATATAGGTTATCGCGTGAATAAAGGTGAGCTAGCGTTAGTATTGAGAAAAAAGGTAGAATTGAAACATTTCTATTCTTCCTGCTTTGCCTAAACAGTAACGCTGAAGGAATGGGAACGTTGGGGGATTTTTTTTGAGGGGGGTGAAGGGGGTTTGGGAAAATTTGTCGCCACAAATGGTCTACACATTTTATTTTCATGTAGGTACCTGTGTATTGTAAAATTTGATCAGGTGATGTCTACATTGTTTCATATTGTAGAGCTTACGCTTTTTGCCCGATCATTAATACAGTAAAAGCCGTTTAATTACACACCCAATTTACCAGCGTATTTCGTGCGATTGACCGAAATGTGAAATGTGTGCGTTTATCCGAAGTGCAATTACTAGTAACTGGCTTTTACTGTAGCTATATGTGAATGAGATAAGATCGACTATATTTCTATTACAAGTATTAGCAACGTATTAGTCAAGCACGTATTATGTTGCATGCACGACAAATTGCAGATTGAAGAGGTATATAATAGAACGTTGAAAAGACAAGATTCTTCTGCATCCTCCATAGGTGCAATACTGCTTTACGTCGACAGGAGCGTCCTTGTTGCTACCCATCCATCAGAGCTGCCACCGTGCGGTCACTTTCATTACTGCACGTTGACCGGGATGGACAAACGGTATTAAAACATTATAATTGTGTTATGAAAGATACCTCGCATATATGTTCTAAAACATTTACAACGACTATATTTCTGAATTTAGGAGGCGAGTGCTGTTGCATGTTAACGTTTTTCATCTAACGTAAGAAACGTTTTCAATGTACTTGTATCTACATGTACAAATATGTTTACAGTGAAACCTGTACAAGTAATAACCTCTACTTGGGGACTAGCTGGCTAGTAGGTGGCCACTTTTTGGTCCCTTAATCTTAGATCATTATTTCCTATTGACCAAGTGTTTCGAATCCTATAGTGACCACCTGTCCACATAGACCAGATTTTATCCGTCCCCTGAGTGGTCTTCTTGAGTAATTGTGCTTGTGAGGCGATTTTTGCTCTATTTCGCCACTATACACTTACAAGACCATAGCATGTCCAGGTCAAAATATACAAGAATTGAAGTTCTGCTGCAGTACCAAGGTCAAATACCAGGGGGCTCAAAATCGGCCTTGGCCTTCGTCTACCCAACCTCTACTCACATACCAAATATAATTGTAATGCATCCAGAGGTTGTAGAGTTATGCTGAACCCCAATTATTCGGAAACACAGACATACAAACACACACGCCAAAAACTATACCTCCGTTTTTAATGGAGGTAACAAGCGCAAAACATAACAATAAGGCAACAACATTAGTCTTCAGTATAGTATACTAGTAGCTATTCAATCTTAACTCTTGGCAAATTGTTTTTTAATCTTGTCTTTGCTTCACGACACGTGTTGTAGATAACTGTGACTAAAACACACCATCTGGATTTTTCGTTCCGCGTCTTAAGTTCCACTGAACTTGACATTTTTCGCCTCTTAACGTCTTAATAGAAGTCGTGACGTCAGAGGACGGACTGTTTCAATATAGAATCTACGGGGATAGTTTTCTTTTACGCTTTAAATGTACCCATTTCTATGTATAAAACTTCGTGGCGATACCATTTAATATTGCCGTGTGCTGAGCACTATAACTCTTTGAAGTTTGCCATCCATTTTGGATCAAATTTTACGCCTTTCACCCCTCTACGGATTTGAAAATGGAATCGCCCTTACATATGTTGTAAAGTACTTTGGGATGTTGTGCCACAGCGGGAGTGTGGAACGTTTAAGGCTGACCTTGCTTTTAACCTTGAGTGACCTTCGCGGGGTCACCGCATGCGGCTCAGCACGTGGTACCCCGGTGGGAGACCATTTCTTTCATCACCTGACGAGGGTAAAGCCAGCTAGAGCTAATACTTCGGTCTGATAGACGTTGCTTTTATCTCTTAATCTGAATCCAAGGAAAGCTAAGAAAAGACGGAAAAGAAAGGATTTGGAGTCTTGTTGGTGACAATCTGGATATAATTTGTTTTCTAATCGTGGCCTGTCAGTTTCGTGGCCTGTCAGTTGTGGCTTGGCATAATGGTTGAGTGGCGAACCAACATGAGATTGAGATGTCATGGGTTTGGTTTCTGGTATTCTTGGCTAGTCGATGTGTCCTTGGGAAAGGCACTTAACACGGCATTCCTCACTCAACCCAATATAAAAATGGGTACCTGACTTTGGCAAGAAAGGTAGTAAACGGAGAGGGATGGGCTCCGCCTTCCAATACCGTAACCTAGACACAGTGGATTAACCCTCCACTACCCCTATGACCTCACTTTTCTGTCTTTGTGAGTTTTCGTGCGCAATAATTCGTTCGTTAGAGAAGTGATACCAGACAAGTTTGTGCCCGGCATTTGAAGTCATCTGTGAATTTCAACATTTAAATTCTTTGCCCCACATCGTTTACTATTTGGAATTCGAATCATCTAGCAAATGCTCGTTAACGGTGAGAACACTTGTGTCTTTCCATGTGGAACATGGGGCGACAGCGGTCCCTACACAGGACTGAAACGTTTGACTTATTGTCGGCCACAGATTCCGCTTGCATCATTTGGCGCCACAATGCGGGAAGCTGCGTTCTTGACATTCGTGGCTAGAGCCGAGGTCGACACTTGAGCCCCTTAGTAACGTCAGAATGGGTACAAAATGTCTACCCAACTCAACGGCTGTCATTGACAGAATGTATGATAACGTAGTCGGCCTTTCTCTCCTCTATCTATCTGTGTCTCTTTTTATCACTTTATTCTGTTTATCTCTCATTCTGATTTTCAGTTGGACGGAAGTCAAGTCATGTTTGAAATACCGCGGACGCCTACTAAGCCAGATGAAAATGCTCACATGGTGAGATTACATGTACGGTAATGTGACCTAGTTACAATAAAGAAAGAATTCCGATATCAGAAGTTGGGGCATGTAAAATATGCTTGAAACCTTGACAGCAATCTATGCTTTCTTCTTCTTTTTATCTCTCTTCCACATTATCTCTCTCCATGGCTTTCTCTCTCCCTATCCGTCTCTCTTTCCCCTCAGTCCCTCCCTTCTCGTTCAATGACGGCAGTCTGAACTCTCTTTGCGTCATGTATGCCCGCCACTGAAGTAACCAATCACAAGACCGCTAACCCCAATGCCATTAAATGATTGACAGTCCAATGACCAAGTCAGGTTTGCAAGCGGAGTTATCAGTACTACTTTTCGCGTAAACTAGATAGCGGTGACCTGAAAAAGACACCTATCAGTTTACGTAATGGCGTTAGATAATGAGCATACTACATTTCTTCTTTAGTCATGATGCCCCATATTTTCTTCTTTTTGCAAGCTCAATACCATTATATTTAATAATGAGAGAGAGAGAGAGTGAGTGAGAGAGAGAGAGAGAGACGCTATGAAAAGTGGACACAAATGAATTAGCCCAAGGACAACAAGTATATGAATAATCAACATGTTACAATTGGGTATCATTTTACGCCATTGGTTTTGGTAAATATTCTTCTTTGTTGTATTTTCCTGTTTGTATACTGTAATTGTTACCCCCCAACCCCGAATGTATTTATCTATAGATTGAATGTATCAAATTCTTTTGAAAAATGGGAAATAATTCGGAGAACAACTTTGACCGTTAGCTGTCATTATATCGTGAATCTGTGTGGTATTTGGTTTTCTTGTCAGTTTTCTCAAGCAGGTTTTCGTTACTTCAACAATAACGGAGAAACGCTGTTTGTACAATGTTGAAAGCTCTCTAATGGATTCATGAGAATGTGTGTGTGCAATGGGTTCACAGTTTACATAGCTATCCTGTAATTGCGTGTTGCTGAGCCGGAAACGAATACATGAAACATGATCACATGTCGTCGCGAATTCTGTAACTTGTGCCGGCTTGCGATTCCAAGCGTTTTTCTCCTCGTAGAGGCTCTGAAAGGGGTTTCGAGGCGGCCCCTTTTCGATGTAGACGCCGGACAACCCACCTGACCTACAGTGTATTTTCTTGATGTTGTTGTTTTCTATCTGTAAAGATTTGACAACAGAAAAATATTTTTTTCATGCTTTATGAAGCAGTTCATTATATAAAATGTAATCTAACTCTATGAAATAAAGAATGTCGTGCGGAAGTATATAAGGAATTGCTTGAAAGGAAACAATGATAAGGCATAAAAATTCAACAAGAACGAGATATGACTATAAAAACTTGAAAATCTGCTGCAGTATCAAGGGAAGTCGCCAGGTGGCCCAAATCTAACCACGTATAAATTTCATGGTAATCCACCCATAGCTTCTTGAGTTATACTGCTTAACCACACACAAACGCTACCATAACAGAACCTTCTCTGTGAAGGTAAAAAAAAAAAATTCTGGGAACGAGAATTATTGGACGACTTTTGAACGCCCTCCTTCCACACTCTCGGTCCTCGGGTTCCCATGATGCAAACCACATTTCCCGCGGCGGCCTATATGCTAATCCCGTGTGTTTACGTTGCTACTCAATAGATCCGACCCGGCTTGGAGAGTGCACGAACTTTCTGTCTCAGCTTTCACGTTGGTGCCGCCGCGAACTAACCGGTTTTGGTACGGGACCAATCGTAGCTTACTCCAATGGGGAACTGCTTGTTATCAGCGTGTGCGCTAGCTAGCTAGCACCGGATTTTCGTGAGAATGATTTGAGGACAACATTTCTTAGTCAGCAAAATAGCAAATAGGGAAGACAGCTGATCTGAAGGATCTACTGTGAAGAGTTTGTGTGCTGTCTACTCCGTCAAAACAAACCGGTGTGGTCTGAGACAGAAGAGGACAAATACTGAGGGAGCGAAACAAAGTCCGCCGGCGGATTCGCCCCGCTGGTTGGTCTACATGCGTGAGGATACAACCGTGTTTGATCGAACAACATTCGCGGGGGCTCTCGTCTGACACCCGGGGACAAGCGCACAGGCACGTATCGGTGGTGTGTAATCTCTCTCCCGGCTGGAAGTTTTCTGAGAAAACCGCAGAAGCAACATGGCCGTGTTGGAACTACGGTGCTGGTTTTTGGTCGCGGTGATTTATAATGGTTGTATGGTAGAGTTGTTGGACGCCCGCCATGATGGTTCGAGGTCGTCTGCAGACGACAGTTTTGGTCAGAATTATGGCGGGAGTCTCCTCGCACGTGTCCTAACGGGGAGGGCGGGTGACCTCGCCGGGGGGACCGTGGAGAGGGTGAGACACGGCGCCGGTCGGGCTGCATACCGTCAAACGGGAGGAGGGAGAGCCGCTCGGCAGGGAGGGAGCTACTACGGGCCGCCCGACAGCCTAGCGTCGGGAGACGGCGATGCCCGCCCCGAGAAGGAAGATTTTATGACTCGGCCAACCGTGTTACCAGGATACGAGGTAAATCACTTATTTTATATCCACTTCTCGAACAAAAGACTACGTGCTTTTCTAGTGCTATAAGGTCCTATAAATTTTCTACAACACAACAGCACCAATGTAATAGCACCAGATTTTACTAAAGTTTTTCAAGGCCCTTTATGTTTTGTGTGCAAATGTGTACTGAAATGCTGTAATATTCATAATTTTGCAGACAATAAATATTTATTTCCGTTCCAAATAACCAGAGAAACGCATAGTTCTTTGTCCAAGTTAATAAACATTTAAAAAGCGACCATGCTACGTCTGTACAAATCTAGACAGCCTCTTTGATTTAGAACGAGACATTTGCTTTGTGCCTGCTACAATGGCGACCGCTGTCTTTTAGTAGGCAAAACTGGCATTTTGGGCAAAAGGCCACGAAGCTCTTGGTCTGACGAATTCGTCAGGGCCAAGGCACCACAAAGGGGGTCAACCATCGATAAATATACAAAGGTTGCGCAAAGCTGAATACACATACATGCCATTCAGAACAGTTTGCATATATGCGTACCCCTAGCCCCAAATAAAACAGGCTTGTCAAGTTGCTAAAAACATACAAACGCATTCCTCAAAACCTCTACAATTCTTGTTGCAACAAGTTGTATGTTGTTGTTGTAATACGACGACATGAAACTTTCCTTGGCGTTCAATGGTTGGAATTGTTCCGTTGGTGGATAAAGAAAATAACTGAGAGAATTCCTCGAGAAATGTTTGAGACGTTTATTTACACTCGCGAGACACAATATTAGTTTTCTTACTATCAAATCCCCATCAATCTGATACAAACGCCCCGGTGCCTATGAATGCGTGTATTGTGTGTAAAGGTGGTATCTCACTGCACTTGGGGCACCGGTGCGGCACTGCGGGGTTCGAAGGATTACGAATTTTAGAGATAAAGAGCATTTTTTTGTACCTTGTTGTCTTCTAAGTCATACTTTAACGTATGACGCAATATCTGAATTATAAAAAGAATTGGCGAAAATAACACAACAGTGCCGCAGTGAACGAACCCCGCAGTGCCGCACCGGTGCCCCAAGTGCAGTGAGATACCACCTTAAGGGATTGACCACTGAATATTATAGAGGGAAATAGAGAATATATTCTGTAAGTGTAAAAGTTGTCAAGAGAACATGGAATCATTTCCAATGGACTTGAACAGAAAATACTTGAATAGAAAAGTAAGATAAATGTAAAGGTGTTTTGTGAGTCCGTAGGGGCAGTACGTTGTTATCTACTGTGTCTAGGGCTCGGTATTGGGAGGTGGAGCTCATCCCTCTACTTCCACTGCCTTTTACCTCCCCAACCGAAGTCAGGTACCCCTTTCTACACCTGGTCGGAGTAAGGAAGATATGTCTAGCCAGCTTTGGAACCCATGACCTCTGGGTATCTAGTCAGATAGCCTAGCTATTCGGCCATCCGACCCCGTAGAAAAGCATGCAGCTTCAATTGCCGAAATTTAAAAAAAAAAAAAAAACTATTTCGTATTTCAAGTTGTAGTTCCACACACAAACATACAAAGGAACATAGATGGACAGACAAGCAGACACACACACACACACACACTCACACAAACACAGCGAAAACCGCGAACATAAAACCACCACTACACTGCATTTACAGTATTTTATCCATTCTTTCCGCAACAACCTAGCTACTAGTAACCCCTTTCTCACCCTCTCTGCCCCATGCTGACCCGTCACGCTCATATCGACCAATTTTCTGATAAGCCATTGTTGTGATAAGCGGCTAATCGCTTGTTACGCTCATTTGTGGAGGCCCCCTAGTCTCTAATGGACTACCGGTCTCTATCTCAGATTACGCCTTTATCTCACCCCAAGCAGATATTAGGAGTGTGTCTATAATCTCAAAGCAGAACCTACGGCATAGTATCAAAACCTGTCAGAGGAGTGAAGCCGGCCTGGTAGTGTGTTCGGCTACCATTGGCTGATGACTCCCTTTGGCCAGCTGTACTCCTTAGCCAGCTTTGATACTATCTTATGCCACTGGTAAATCTGCCTGGAGATTATGTGTCTAGTCATAGTTCCGGTTAGATTCGTCGTGCAATCGTCGTACGATCGTCGCACGATCGCGAACTGAGGGCAAACTTGTGACAGATGTGCATGTGTCGTAGCCTTCTTGCTATCGACGTCGTAACCGCAATTGATAAAAGTAAAGACAGCTACGTTTGAAACGTTTCCCGTTGTAACAGTCCGCTGACAAAACTACCCCCGGGTATGAATCTTCCGGGGGTATAGTTTGCCTGTAACACCGCGCGGAAAAGTTACGTTCCCTCTGTAACAGTCCAAACTATACTCCTGACAAAACTACCCCAGGGGTGCCATCTACAAGGGGTACAGTTTGGCCTGTTACACCGCAGAAAAGTAAAGAAAGTTATATATGTTCCCACTGTTACAGTATATAGTATACTAGTACCCCTGATAAAACTACCCCAGGGGTATACATGTAATGTACCAGGGGTACAGTTTGGTCTGTGACACCGCGGAAACGTATAAGATTTTCCGTTCCCGCTGTAACTGTCCGAAGTATACCCATGATAAAACTACCACAGAGACGTACTCTACCAGGGGTGTAGTTTGCCCCGTTACACCGCGGAAAGCCCGGTTGGTCTTTTACCCATTCAACTTTCATTACTACGTGATTACAGAACAAGTCCTGGCCTTGTGTCTGCTCTGTGTTTGTCACGGTACTTAACATGGATCGTTCGTCAGGCGTTTGTGCCTTGAAGGGTGCTATTAGTGCCGCCAAGGCCTCTTCTGCCGCGCACAGCTGCGTAAACTGGAACCATGACCGTGAAGCTGCGACCTTAGCTCCACGGAGCCGCGCTTTCTTTCATCAAAATACAACGGCTATGCTGTTCACTTTTAGATCATCGGTACATCGTTGGCTCTGTTAGATGTAGGGGAAACGCAAAGAAAGGAAGGAAATAAAGAAAGGAAGAAATGGTGTAACTGGAACCGTGACCGCGAAGAAACGACCTCAGCTCCAAGAAGCCACGTTTTCTTTCATCAAAGTACAATATACAACGGCCATCCTGTTCACTTTGATTTAATCGGTACATCGTTAGCTCTGTAAGGTAGATGGGAAAGAAAAGGAAGGAAGGAAAGAAAGAAAGAAAGAAAGAAATAGAGTAACTGGAACCATGACCGTGAAGAGACGACCTCAGTTCCAAGGAGCCGCGCTTTCTTTCATCAAACTACAATTTACAACGGCCTTGGTGTTCACTTTGAGTTCATCGGTACATCGTTAGATGTTAGATGTAAGACAGAGGGAAAAGAAAAGGAAATGAAGAAAGAAAGAAAGACATCGTTATATTCGTAAAACATGTAGAGGGAAAGAAAGAAATAGACAAAAAGAAAAAAAAGAATGTATGGATCCGGACGAAGAAAGAATATATGAAAGGAAGAAAGAAAGAAAGACCAAGCGAAGAGGAAGAGAGACGGACTGAAATAAGCCACGAAACACGAAAAAGAAAGATAAACATAGGGAAATAACAAGACAGAGAGAAAAGAAAGAAAAGAAAAAGGAAAGAAAGAAAAAAATGGAACGACTTAGTCACTTACGCAAAAAGGAATAAAAGAAAAGACAGGAAAATCAAGAAAGAAAGAAACAGAAAGGAAATCAAAATCTCAGAATCTACAAACGCCCCTTCCATCAATAATTATTTACTTTTTATTCAAACAATTTGCAAGACGTTTTGTAACATGGGACATTTCAACGGTGCGCCAGTTGTATGTAACCATCACCCCACCGTCCATTGTTTACATGTACACATAAGTGGGCTATAGAGGAAGCGGGGCATGTTTACAGTCATGTCACACGGGGCGATAGGATGTTTAAATAAACAGTACAATTGATACATCAACCTCGGGGTGGGAGGGAGGCAGCGGCAAGGTCAATGTCATAGCCAAGGTCATGAGAACAGGCTGATACATTACTGGGAAAAGATGTTCCTATGGTTACAGGCATAAAGCAATAACATTGCAAGGATGTCTAGACTAAAGTGCTGTTGATAAAGTTACAGTTACTTTATTAGGATGTAACGACAGTTCACCTTTATTCGTGGGGGTAGCCTATATCCGTTGTTTTCAAAAACAGGATTCGGGGATGTCAAGTCGGCGGAAAGTATTTTCAAACTGCAATATGGTGGAAAAAATACAAACTTCAAACCACCGTCGGTAGATTTGACTAAATACCCTGTTTTGAAAAACAACGGATATAGGTTACCCCGCGGATAAAGGTATCGTTTCGTCTAGATTATGCAAGTAAGATTTTTAAGCCTGGCTCTTCCAGGTTTAACCAGCCAACATGGCGGCTGTGACCCTGGACATACTCTTTGGGGTCAAGCAAACGTGTAACCATTTTAAACTGTTTACTACATGCTGTAGAACGAACAATTTCAGCTGAGGTATCAAAAAGTACACGCCTTTTTAGGAAAAACATCTTCTAGTTTGTTGGAGACTTTCGGTCATCCAGTATCTACTTTTGTTTGAGAACATACCGTATACAGGTCTGTAGCACATACAAATCTTCTGAAAGCTTATCCCTTGTCGCCCTTCCCCCATTTCCCAACTGACAACACATTGACAAGACAGACGACAACCTCTAACACCCATCCCTCGCGTGTGTTGGGAGGTTTAACATGACCTTCCCCTCCCACCTACAGATACAAGACACCTGTGTCTGTCGTCTCAAGAACCTGCAATGTCTCAAGACAGTAACACAAGACATTCATTTAGAACCGCAGACAGCGTTCAACGTTTAGGCGGCTTCAAAATGTACAAGTACAGTAGGGCGATGTTGATTTGATACTGTAAATGCATTTAAGTTCGCGGGGATTTAATTTCGCGGTAGCGGGAAAAAGGACTTTTCGCGGTGGATTTATGTTCGCGGTAACACCATAGACTGCAATCTAATACCATTATAGAAAAATGTTCGCGGTGGATTTAAGTTCGCGGTGAAGTGGTCACCGCGAAAACCGCGAACATTAATCCACCGCGAACATTTCTGCATTTACAGTAATATGGATGACATCCTCTGGAAACACCAACACTGATGCGAGCGTGCGAAAAAAGAAAAGTTTCGTAAAGAAAAATTTGCCTTCATTGTGAAATCTAAGTGGTCAGGAAGGTGGAACAAATTACTGAACGTACGGAGTACGGTATACCGAACAATAGATTTTTGTTTGAACCTTTGTGTATTCATGAAAGCTCAAATCGGCCTGCAGGCCACTTGTCATTGAGGTCATGAGGGAAGAGGTAAGGGTCAGACAAATACAGTTAAGATTATATTCTTCATTTTTCTTTTGAATTGATATTTGCACTTTGTCCGCTAGCACCTTTTTCTTTCAAATTACGACTGAAACTTATTGCTCATTTCGCAGCTGCTTTGAACAATTTACAATAGAAAACTTTTCTTCGGAAACGGCCGAAAATTGATGCACTTTTGGATGTCACCCATATAATCAAATCAACATGGCCCAACTGTTCAAAGATAGGCAATTATTGCACAGCGGAAGTCTATTACTGAGAGGAAGTAGGTTTCCTTCAAGAAAGCCGGGATGGATTAAAGACAACACGAAACCTTAAGAACAGGACGAGGTGATAATGATATCTTTCTGAGCCAGGGTCAGCACAATTATTAAGTTAAGTTAAAAGTCCTTCCAGCACCAGATGGTGCATAGGGCGGCGCCCATCTCCGTTTCAGTAGCCTTGGGCCACAGAACATTTCTGTAATCACTACAGCAGGGGGGTAGTCCACTGTTCAGTACATTTTATCATTTGTTTCTTGACATGTTCTTGGAAGACTTTAAAAAAAAACTTAACTCAGTTCAACTTCAAGAACTAAGTTTACAATATTCAGCATTAGCTCGTTCTAACTTCTTAGTACAATTTGCAATATGATCGCAAGCTTTTGTTTTCGAGGGGGCGGACGAAAGATGATGCGTAGATGTCATTCATATATTTTTAAGTCAGTGTGGCCTTACATTACCACAACTTGAACCAGGTACGATGCAATGGAACTGGGTGTCGTTAAATGAATGTCCTTTTCCCCGTTTGTCTGCCTGGAGGACCAAAAGCTTTCCTCAGTAGGTTAAACGCCAGACCTGATCTATCACTACCAGTTCAAACTGGTACAGATCCGACCCAATCCGGAACCAACCGGATTATCTATAATATACAAAACCGGTCCGAACTGTTTACGCAGGTGGGATATCTCGTACTGACTGACGCGAACATAAATGTTTAGGTTTCTAGTCTGTCTTTATCATAAATGTTGCAGTCTGTAGGGATGGAAAGGCGATCTAGTTCGTCCCGTGAGTTACTGCCGTAGTCAGTTGTTTGGAAACCGCGTGCCTTTGTTTGGGTCTTTGTTTAAAACATCTGCTGAGCAAGTTGGTGGAAGAGATCAAAGTACAAGACTAATAGAGAAGGATACAGAAATTACAGACGGGGAGAAAGTGGTGGTTGTTCGCTGTGTTTGGTTGGTTGTGTTGATGGTCGGATGGCTTGTACGTTGGTTGGTTGGTTGGTTAGTTGGTTGGTGATTGGTTGGTTGGTTGGTTGATTGATTGGTTGGTGCACGGTTTGTTAATTGGTTGGTTAGTTGTTTAGTTTTATTTGTTAGTTTGACTTGAGGTTGGATTTATTTGGTTGGTTGGTTGGTTGGTTGGTTGTATGTTGGTTGGTTCGCTGATAGGTTTGCTGGTTCGCTGATTGGTTGGTTGGTCAATGTGATGGTTGGTTGCTGATTGCTTGGTTGGTTGCGCGGCTGCGTATTTGGTTGGTTAGTTGGTTTGTTGGCTGGTTGGTGCTTGGTTCATTGGTTCGCTGGTTTGTTTGTTGGTTCGTTAATTGGTTAGTTTGATTAGTTGGTTGGTTGGTTGGTTAATAAATAGGTCTGTCGGTTGTGTAGTGGTTGGTTGGTTGACGCGTTGTTTTTTGGTTAGTTGTTTGGCTTCATAGTCCCTTGGTTGGTTGTTAGTGCGTGCGTTCTTCTGATATAGGAACGCAATTAGGTACTTCACCTATGCCCTAGTCTAGTCTTTATCATTGCCATCTTTTCCCTTTCGTGTAAAGACAAACCTCTTACAGGAACAACTGACAGGAAACACACAGTACCACACAAACACGCGTGTCTGCATCCTCCCGACATGCCATAGGGCTTCCTGTCTCTCACCACTTACCGGAAGTCCTCACTTGACCTTGACCTGACCCCGCTTGGAGAGGGGCTTAGGGAAAGTCGCTTGTGGGTCCTTTGGGAGGATGTTGATTATAAGGAAGCCAGCTGCACGCACTTGTTTGTAGGATAAAAGTCAAGTTTATGTTTAATCTCGGAATCTACGTTAGATCTGGCACTAAAAGCCGTCCCTTAAAACGCATTTAGCAGCCACAATGAATGACTGGTAAAGCTATGGTCGCATTTCCCAGCGGGGCCCGATCGAGCTGGTTTCGGTAACGAAAATTCAAGCGCAAATCTTGCTATTGAATAATATTTACATAATAATAATAATAACTTTATTGCTCAACAATTGTACGACTATGGCATCTACATAACTACAGTGTTATAACTTAACTTAAGGCTTATCTAACTAATAACAGGAGTTGTAGTATGGGATAAGTTTCTTACAATCATTGGAGGCTTTTACAATCATTTGAGGAATTTGAAGATTGATTTAAGACAAGGGTTTTTAATATGTGATATGGCTGACCCACAAAACAGCCTTTGCATTGTCCTCAGTGGGCCAACTGTTGAGCTGTGCCAACGATATCTTGGACAGGTTTCAAAAACTTGACTTCCTCGACTTAGTTACCCTTGCCCCACACTGAAACATGCTGGATAAGACTGTCAAAATACGGCTTTTGTGATGAATGATTAGGCAAAAGTTAATTTGATTATATGTATGACATCATTGAGAATCCAAAAACTGATGCGAGCGTGTGAATAAAAAAAAAGTTTGATAAAAAAGTGGTCAAGAAGGTTGAACACATGACTGAGCACACAAAATATATTAGAAAATAGATTCTTCATTTTTGTTTTTTCACATCTTATTTTGGAATATTCTATGACATTGGACGTTTTCCTGTATTCATTTTTGCCATCCATGGTATATATTTGCTTATTTCAAAGCTGACTTCTATGATTTACATTTTACACTATGGTTGAAAACATATTTTATTTATTTTTGGAAACAGCCAAAAATTGATGCGCGCGTGGATGTCATCCATATAATAAAATTAACATAGCCTTATTTGGACCGGTGCAATGGCCGAGTGGGTAGCTATAGAGTATTCGCTTTGCATTCGGTAGGTCGTGAGTTCGATCCCTGACTGGGTCATACCAAAGCCTTTAAAAATGGCACATGCTTTCTCTACTTAGCACTCAGCAATCGGGAAAGAGTATGAAAGTTGAACACACACCAACTACTACCAGTGGACTAGCCCCCTGCTGTAGTGATTGCACAAAGTGGTGTGGCCCAGGGCTACTGAAACGGAGATGGGCGCCGCCCTATACGCCATCAGGCGCGGGAAGGAACTTGGACTTAGACTTTATTTGGAGCGGAAGTTCAAAAGGTTCTGGGAAGGCGACCATGTTATAGTAAGGGAAGCCAAACCGTTTTCCTAACCGGTGGGTGGTCGGGGTTATCAGTTCTTGGCATAAGGGGAGACGATGACATTAGAATTTCACCCACTAATACATGCGTTCCAATGGGAGAGTTGAGGAAACAAATATGCAATTATCTCAAGAATAAAAAGTTCAAGCCATACAAACTTACCTTCAAATGATAGCCTACTACATCCAGTCTCGGCAAATTCCTTGGCAAGAATTTCTATACGGCTAATCTTTTGATACACCCCCCTGATTAGAGCCCTTGGATTGGCCCATTTGGCTGAAAACACCATTCTGGCGACGATACCACTATTTCAGGGGGGTGCGGAAACCCCCTCGATGGAGAAAGGTCATTTTTTACAACTAATTCTACCAGTGTAGGGTCTTTCCTACTGCAGCCACCCCCAAAATGCCCAGATTTCACATAAAATCCCACCAAGAAAGGCTTTTCAATGGTTTAAAGCCTTGTTTTTATTTGAGATCTCTCACCGTGGGCTCTAGGCGCCTGCGCTAATGCTTACGTCACCCCATAAGTTCTGCTCTATATACAAAGACAAATTGCCAAATTGAGTATCAGTGTCACGTTGGTTTAAGGTGTCCTCCCAGATTAAATTAACAGTGTTGGTTTCTATCTTTTTTTACCAAATTGTATTTTAATAACTACCGATAGTTAGTGAATATCAATATACATCAAATGTACGCTTATAACATTGATCATTATACACATGGAAACATAGTTTTATGGCAGCTGTAGTGATGTATTTCTCTTGGAATGTTATAAGGGACAATGAAATTGATGTAATAAAAGTCACGCCATCAATATGGTCCAGAAATCGTAATTAGAATTTTCCCATATCCAGAAATTAATTTACAGTATAACTGCGGTTAAAATACGGCAAATATGTCAAAATGCCATTTTAGACAGTGGAAACTTTAAGTTCGTCTATTTAAGCCCTTATCACGTGCGGCGTATGGGAAGGTCACAACAGCAAGTCGTGTGTTCGTCGTGAATGTGTCTTACTAGTCTCTGTTATTCTGATCTCTTTATACAAAGCAAATTGAGTATCAGCGACACACTGGTTCAAGCCCGTTTGCTCAAGACCTTGTCAAGAGCGGCGTACGACAAGTTCACGACAGCAGATCGTAGGGTAGTGGTAGATGTGTCGTTACAATAATTTCCCTTTTTGCGCTCTCCGTGAAGAAAAATAGTGTGTTATGGGCACCGCTCAACCATTTCACGTGTGTCGTACGACAAATTCACGACAGCCAATTCGTGTCGTGAATGTGTCGTATTAACCTCAGCTTTCCTGAAACAGAAAAGCGGAACATTTGGTGCCACTAAGCGTTCCAGGAGTATATTTATAGCAGACTTAACCATGTTGATGACCTTGGAGGTAAGCCAACGGAAGAAAGTTGCGATGTTTGGACTTTTGTAATTCCCTTAATCTTTTCTAATTCCTTTAAGGCGACAAAACGTAGACATGCTGATCGCAACGATGTCTACCTCAATTCCCTGAAATGTTTACCTTCGCCAAGAAGGTTATGTTTTCGATGCCGTTTGTATAGGGTATCCGCAGGTGATTCAATTTGCAGCCTCCAAACAATGGTTCCCTATACAAAAAAGAGGAGAAAGCAACTGTTAATAACTCAACTTTCTGACGTTACTGGCACACAAACATACCCTCATATGAAAGCCCGACATCTCAGCTATCCGAAAAACCACATTTCGGCATGAATCTAACGGCGAAAACTTCCGGGAAACTGAAAGATTGACCCATGACCTCAAAACCGCACCACAACCCAGTGAGGAGGCCATGTGCTAGGACAAAAAAGTCCCAACTTTATACCCCCTAAAAACCACACAAACTCAGCTTTTTGGCCCTAATCACAAAGTAGAAACCCTCCCCTGTCACACCCACCTCAAAACTGCCAGGATTCCTACCCATTTGACCAGGAAAAAAATCTGGAAGTTTTAGGCCCTGAACTATATTCCAACCATCAATTTGCATGGCGGATTGACTGGCGGATCCCCTATATGTGCCTCTGTGTCTGTTTTTTTTGCTGCCAGTATAACTCCGTGAATAGTTTCATCAGGTTGGGACGTCACCGAATAAAGAGACTCTTTTTACACAGCCCCACCTTTTTGTACTAACGTTTCAGTGACCGTCGATCTGTCACCTTCTACCTGATGATAGTTGCTAGAAAAGCGAAGGTCAAGTTCGATAATGGGACTCCTAGCGGACTTCTACAGCATCACAACGGAACTGCCGGTTTTGATATCTCACGTTCTGCACAGGCTATATTTGTCATTTTTTAATGGTATATAACTCCTGAGATATCGAAGAAGTTAACGTGGTGTAGGTTAGGCAGATTTTAAAAAGAGAATGAATAACTCAAGAAGAGGATGGCGAATCGTCATGAATTTTGGTATGCTGATAAGGTATGAAGTTGTGGAACTCTAGTTCTATACTGTGTATATTACTTACCCAAGCAATTTGTATCTATTAGCCCTTTGAAGGCTTTGACCAACCGTTACAGGTTACACAAAATAGAGTACAAAGTTTATTTACTTAAAAGTAGACGTCTCAAACAGTTAGAACTAAGTGGTTTTATAAAACCCTTCCCTATTGGACCACTACAAATAAAGTGGGGTTTTAGGGGACTTAGAGAAAGCTTTTGCTGAGTATAGTATGTTTGTAATCTTTCTTAAACATGTACATATGTTATCTTTCAATCTAAGTAACGTCCTTACTGGTTGGTGTCAATTGGAAAAGGAAATACATGTAGTTCTCTCTCTCTCTCTCTCTCTCTCTCTCCCTCTCTCTCTCTCTATGCAATGGCAAATTTTGCCTTTTAAAGCTAAAATCATAGGCATTATAAGCGGAGACATGCAACGGAGTGATCCGTATAGATCATTCACAATGTAAGCAGGCGCGTGCAAAAAATAGCCCCAGATAGGCAGCCATTTTGTTTTTCGATTCACAACTTGTGTATATCTTCTACGACCTCCCAACGACACAAACAGACGACTTAAGCATTGATCTAGTATTGAAACGCTTGAGACGATTATATCCATTTATTTGTCTTTCTTGGGCTCAATAGTTCACCAGTCGGTCAAAAGCACGAACGAAAAATAAACTTCCTTTCGACTTGCAAGGCGTGCAGAAACATACAAAAAGTGTAGAGTAAGATTAGATACAGGTGGTGCCATATATTTAGATTGATAGGGTTATTCCATTATGATTTCGGGGGGATAGGGTTGATGCCGTTGATTTAACAAAAGCATTTGATAACGGTCTACAATTCAACTAGTAGTCTAGTCTTCTGAGGTTCTAAAGGTTACGTCAAACTAGTTAAAATAGAGTTGCAAAAGGGACACTGTGACCAAGTAGACTCCCCTGTTTTAGATGGAACGGTCCACTGTTTGAAGCCAGCTGTCTTTGAGTGTTGCTTGGTGTTTAGTTCATGACCCGTGAAGGCGACCAGTGTTCTATGTGGGTGAGCAGCTAGCCTAGTAACACAGGCTTCTAGCCGCACTGTTAGAACAAGTGCTGAACGTATATAATCTTGGAGAGACTAACAGAACCATAGCGATTTGCGGTCGTCTTGCGTTAAGGCGCATTGGGCGTAGGTCGTCGTACGATTTTCCCGTTTGATGTCGTAGACTTTTCAAGCAGGCTGTGACCGATCGCTAACAAAGATCCAAGAGGCAGTAGTTATTCAGCAGTACTACCATATAGACGGTCCCGGCGTGTATTTGTCACCGGGCCCCGGGATGATTTTAAGTCCTATTAAAATGAACCCTGGGCCCGGCCGTACTCAAGTATTTCCCGGGAGCCACAAGGTGCCCCGCGGGCAACCCCTTTCAGTCTCTAAGTAGACGTGTCAGCTAGCTGACAAAAAAGAGAAGAATAAGGCCTACAAATACATGTAAGTTGCCATGGGATTTCAGTCAGTTTTTTTGCATTCTATCCAGCTCAATTCACTCCTAGGCAAATTAACTCCTTCTAGGCTTTTATTCCTAACTTGGCCAAAGTCCCCTATTACTATACGGCCAGGTAGGGTCTGGTAGAGACCCGTTTTGGGACCTCACTTACCGATTCGATGACCGCAGCTTGAAGCCTGGGGTTTGAGGCTATCCGGGACCGCCTGTTAGTGTTTACAGACTGACACGTAGACGGCTTGAAAGTTAACGATCTGTTGAAGGAAGACACACGACCGCCTGGGTGGTGAAAAATGTCTTAAGTCTGTTTAGAAGAAGTCTTGTTTAACACACAAACGGCGCCGAGTCTCTTCTTTAAGACTGTATCTCCTGTACTTAAGAAGGACCAGTTTACATTAAGACTTAGAAGTAAAAGAAGTGTCGGTACAAGTAACTGTACAAAATTAGAAGGGGCCTAAAAGGGCACCGAATGTTGCAAAAACAGTCCTAAAACACCAAGGTAGGTTTAAATGTCTTGCGCTTTGTAAATGCTTGTATATGTGCCTTGTAACTACTTGTATGACATATTGTATTTTGTTAAGTTAACAGGGATATCCCTTAGCAATAGTCTTCGGCTACTTGGATAGCCCTGGTTGTATGTTTTATACATATTTAAACCCAATCAATGCCTTGAATAATCCTTACGTAAGCAAAGTGAAAGTTGTGGATAGGTTACTAAAATTGTAAGAAAAAGGGTAACGCAGAGTTTTTCTAGCACGCTCCAGCCTTTGATAGGTATCAAACAAAAATAAAGTGAATCCCTGGAAATTGTAGACGTTATAGTCGCTGCAGTTAGTCTTGTAGGTACATCAATATTCTTCTCGCCACCAGTGCACCATTTGGACATCGTAAACACTAATGATTTTATGGACTCTGTATGGCGGCAAGAGTACGTAAACTAAATGAGGGGTGAAATTATTTTACAACTCTTTATTCCCCTTTAGAACCTCACTTAGTTTTGTGTCAGTCGGGCGGTTGTGAAAAGTAGACTCCGTTGCAGTCTTCGGAACGGGGCTGTTTTATTGGTGGTGGGGGGGGGGGTGCGTTGGTCCGCGATTTTTACCTATCGTAAAACTCGCTATCACGGCAAACTCCCTCCCACAGCAAAGTCCTTTCCTCGGCAAACTCCCTTTCCCGGCACAAGAGAACATGGCCAACGTTAAAAATCGCGGACAAACGCCCCCCCCCCCCAAAAAAAACAGCCCCGTTCCGAAGACTGCAACGGTGTCTAGTGAAAAGAGGGAGAGTCGGCATCTGTTTACTATTTAGGGTTCACGCTTTGCTGTACGGAGATCAGAGAAATGGCACGATTAAGACATAGTGTGAACAGTTGCACACTTTTATCCCCGTGTAGTACAAAAGCGGTTACTGTTAACCATAACCCTTCTCACGCAATACTAAGAAGAGATTTGCGTGCCCAATCCTGTATGTTGTCTTCACTCAAGCAGATGAAAGAATTCGCCTCAATTTGCAACATTTAGAACTCTTTTCTTGTAATGTTTTACCCGTCATTTTTGTAATGCTACCAAATGTCACTAAATGTTGCAAAAAGGCCTGAACACCGAGTGTGCAATTCATAAGTCTAGCTATATGGTGCTTTGTAAGCGCCTGTATATATAAAACATATAACAACTTGTGTTGTAATTTGTATATTGTTCAGTTACCATGGGTAGCCCATGTTAATAGCTAGTTAGGTAGCCCTGGCCCTGTCTTGTACAGCTTTAATAAATCAAATCAAATCAATTCAAATCCTAACATTATCTTGGAGATTACCTCCTCGCATTGTATTGCGTCTCAATATTACAACTGTGTTGATGGCAAAATAAATAAGATTTACATATACTCTCCTTTTTTTCTAGGATAAACCGTCCAACGTTGACAAGCTAAACACCAATGATGTTCTCAAGAATAATGCTGAAAAAGTCACAAACTCTGGCCACAAAATACAACATCCACAAACATATATCACCGGAACAGTCCATAAGGAGCCTGGTGATAGGTCAACGTCTGGTGGTACGTCATCATCCGGAAGTACGTCATCAACACGTCATACTGTCAACCGTGGTAGACGTCCTCACGTTATAACAATGGTGCATAACATCAACGTCGGCAGGAATCCGAGCGGAAGTGCGTCATCAGCAGGGAATGGTGGGAGTGAAGAGAACACACAGCATGTTCAGATAATTACCCATAATCCCAAGCAAGATTCAGACGACGTTTCCGGGTCGAATCTTATGAGGGCGATAAAAGATCGTTTCAAAATGGAGGATCTTGTCAACAAGAATATGATGACGATGATGAAGTTCTTGTTAAAAACTGTCTCTGAACATACTGACGAAATTTCCGGTCTCAGACACGTCATTTCCGGTTTGCAAGCCGAGCTGGAAAGCGTCAAAGAATCCCAGCAAGCTCCGCCGCCATTTATAGAAACTCTACCAATCACGAGCAACGACACAGATGACGACGCCTTTAACAGAATATACGGTGAAACTTTAAACGGCAGAGTAGCTGTATTAGAACACCAGCTTGCTAAAGAAACGCTTGAAAAAGAAAGACTACGAGAAGAGGTTGGAACCTTGAGGAAAAATCAGCAAGACTTTGATACAAGATTATTACAAAGTGAGGACTCAGTCAGAAATATTTCTGGACAGTTTAGAGTCATTGCTAAAAGCGTCAATACATTAGTACAGCAAGGAAATGAGACCATTGGAATTCTGGGTACCATGAACAATGGCGGGATGAATCCGGAAGTGACGTCAGTCCTGGAGCAAATGCGAAAGAACGTGACCATATTAGGAGACGAGCTCGTCAACTTGGTTGAACAAATTCTCGTTGGAAGAGACGAGATTCAGGAAGTGGACGAGAAGTTGGACAGTATTGACGAGTTCTTCCAAAACTTCACCGGCGAAATCAACACCTTCACGGACGAAGTCTACGATCTCTCAGAAAGAACGTTTCGAACGGAAGAAGAACTCGGCAACGCTACATTCGACATCTATTTCTTAAAGGAAGATGTTGCCGGATTGAAGTCTAAGACAGTCGCTAACAACGATTTCTTATGGCGACACGAAGATAGGCTAACGTCTCTGTCATCTTCTATATCCGATCTCAAAGATGAAGTCGAGAAAAAAGAAGAAGAGACGAGAGATTATTTTGATAAAAAGATAACCACCCTAGACGACGTCATAGACGAAAACACGAAGACTATTCTACAGATCGGTAGAGTGCAGGAAAGCGTGGCCAATGAGCTTGTTTCTGTGGCCGAGACGACGAGAAACAACGACCAAACTTTACGCGACCACGAGGCCATCTTGAACAGGGTGGCCATGGATCAGAACTTGCAGCGAAAAACACTAGACGCGCAAGGGGGCGCTCTTAACGACGTCATAGACATCGTTAGAGATATGAACTTAGGTCTTCCTACTGCTGTCGCGAAAGGTAAGTAATTGTTACAGGTTTGCAAAGCAACAACTATTTTGTTTTACCCTTTGGTCTATAGGCGCCGCCATTTTTGTTTGTGATGTCATAGGTCAGCCATCTTTGTTCTAAACGTAACTATACGATTACAAGCTATAGCTAAACCTCCTACTTGACTTGGATGTATTTAAGGTGTACATTTATGTTATGAATCTTATGATATGGGTTATTTTTTCTTCTAGACTGCGCGGACGTATACAAGTTTGGGCAGCGGCAAAATGGCGTGTACAGCATCCAGCCGGAGGGGTCACCTGAGGTCACGCAGGTGTACTGCGACATGGAGACGGAAGATGGCGGCTGGACCGTCATCCAACGGAGGGGCAACGGGACCGTGGACTTCTACAGGTCAGTAGTAGAGTAGGAGCCACCGCACGTACGTGATTCAGGTGGAGTAAGATAGAAATTGGCAAGACAACATCGCTGTTGCGAAGACACGATCTTACATTTTGTCAATTCAGGAAAGTCAGATGCTATTGTAAGGGGGGGGGGGGTTACAAATTAAGCCAACAAATTAAGCCACGTTTGGGATTGTGTTCTCGCCCCAAAAGCGCCACCTACATCTGCTTCATATTGCGGCGAGAAGCAGAACTCCAGTTAGAAGCTCTGAGGAAGATGTCTGATTGTAAGGCATCGAAATGTCAGCAGATAATTATTGCCTGGTTGTGTAAAAGAAAACTCTACTATCCTATGACCTACCAGCCAGATGAAATTATTTTCGGGAGGTATTCTAAATTTTAACTTTTCTATTTTCTATGTTTTGTTGTTTTTTAGGACGTGGGAAGAGTACAAAGCCGGGTTCGGATCACCTCACACTGAGTACTGGCTTGGGAATGAGCTCCTACACTTGTTAACGGACCAGGTAACTTTTTTTTTTAATTTCCAAGAGTTTGATAAAGTACGTTGTATTACTCTACATTGTATTTTTTCGCCGTATCTATGATTCTTTATATTATTGAAAAATCAATAAAAAATTGGTCACTGCAGGTGGTTTCATGTTATTATATGTGACAACGTGAATTTATAATGCAGACTTGTCAGCACATTCTACCCATCTCTTTCGTCACGTGTCCAAAATTGTGGATGAGTCGTTTTGAAAAATACCAAAGGATCAGGCCAAGGTTTAATATGACAAAACCCAGCTTTATCATCAATTTGGGTTGATCTCCAAGTGAATTTTCTTTTGGAAAAAGACTATCCATGGGCCAAAACATTATCCATTGCCCAGTTTCTGTCCATAGATACTGTCCATGCCAACAGAAGATATGCTTTTCCATCATGATGCATATGCCGTACCATGATTAGTATTGGTGCGGATTTCCTATACGCGCGCATTTGTTCTATATTTATCGTAGGGTGAGTACGAGATGCGGATTGACCTGGAGGACTGGGTGGGGATGGCGGTGTACGCGAAGTACAGTACCGTGTACGTGTCAGACGAAGGCAATTCCTACAGAATCCGCCTGGGGGAGTACAGTGGAGACGCCGGGGACGGACTCAGACTGGGCGATAGGTAAGAGGCTTTTAAACACTATCAAGTTTGTTTCGTATGGTGTGTTTTAGTAGATATGATGTAATGACGTATTAAGTACGTCATAATGACACAAGCGTTGTCATGATAATCTTATTTCACATGTACGGTATTCTATGAAAATTCGGTACTCATACGATACTCAGTTTGAGAGTTACATGGAGCAAGGTTGAAAAGCATGTCCTTCTTTTGACCACCCCCGTTCTCCTTTTCCCGCCAAATCCTGATCAGGACCTGACTGAATTTGAAAACGATCAGATTTTGTCTTAAGTACTTTTTTTTCAAATGGACCCCGTGATTGAAGGTTAATGGGTCAGACATTGGCGTAAAGTTTTGATTCCAGAAAAATTTCGAAACAGTCAGTCAAAAAAAATCATGTTTTTAGCGACGCCTGATGGGCGAGCTTATTGTCTTTGTTTCATCTATTGCGCTTTTATCTAAAACCGTTAGGAGGCGCTTCAGCACCAAGGACAAGGACCATGACCGGTGGGAGGAGGGTGAATGTGCCAAGTACAGCAAAGGCGGCTGGTGGTTTGCATGGTACGTACATGGCTTCTTTTTAGTTTTCAGTTTTGCCTGTTTGTTGTACACCATAGCTTCAATTTTTGAAATATATCTTTTGCCATACACGTGGATTTGAATTTTAAAAGTAATTTTAAAACATTAAAATATTCGATATTAAATTATCAAAATGCCGAAAATGTTACTGTCTTCTTCGTCAGGTGTACCAGTGCGAATCTGAATGGGGTTTACCGCCACACCGGTCCGTACGATGGTGACTTGAACGGTGTATACTGGTACCCGTGGAAGGGCACTCGATATTCCCTACGTAAGGTCTCAATGAAGATCCGGCCTAAAGACTTCAACCAAAAACCCTCTGAGCGTGAGCTGGGAGATTATTGGCCAGAGGACGACCAAGCTGTGGGTACAAATGGGGGTTTAACGAGAAACCCACGTGGGAAAATCGATGAGGGTCCACATGGGGGTTTCCAGGAAGACGAACCGATAAATTCGTCGGAGGATTACCCTGAAGACTACATGTTTGGGGACCAGTTCAGAGGTCCTGATTTCCCACTTGAAACAAAATCAGATCGTTACCAAATCCAGTCAGGCCCTGATCAGTATTTGGCGGAAAAAAGAGAACGAGTGTGGTCAAAAGAAGAAAGTTTTGAAGATCCCGATTCGTTTCGTGGACCGGATTTTCCCGTAAACGGCTTCGGTTGGGATCGTGCAGGCGGTTATGATGTTGGACCAAACCGTGATCTATTACCAACACATAAAGGCGGTTACAGAGATGACTTCGAGGACGATTAAGTACTAGTTATCTACGATACAACAAAAGACAGCAAAAATTATGCACAGCCAAATTTTAAAGACCATTTCTGATTTTTCATTTTTTCGCATGTGCAAAAGTTCATACCTTTCTCTTGTTTCCTGTTGTCAATAACTTTGATTGTTGATGAATGATTTTTTTGCCCTATAATAGGGCTGGTGCTTGATATAAAAGCTATATTTGCTGATTTTTCATTGATGTGTTTTAAAAACGATACGAATATTCTACAATAAGGTGGTTCATGGTTTCAACTGCGCATACTCTGCGAAATGCAATGTGGGTAATATGTCAAAGGTTAAGTTTCGTAACTTTTCTGTTCTTGCAGTAAACAAAAAGTTGTTTTCTAGACCACAGTCAATTACATGTCCAGACCTCTTTTGTTTTGTTTACGTCTTTGGATCTTCACCTTTGACATATTACCCACACTGCATTTCGCTGCGCATGCGCAGTTGGAACCCCGAACCCCGTGACGTATTGATTTACCCACAATCCTCTATGAGTTATGATCAAGGATTCAAGGTGAATATACTTCTCACTCTTTATGTTGCATCTGACACAAAAAAAGCATGTTGTTTTGTATCTTTGTCGTTACATATCAGCTGTGTATACAGGGTAGACCATTCTCATGTATATGTAGCACGATTTTTAAACATTTCGTCAGATTTTTTTAATGTTCAAATTCTACAAACTCATCCAGAAAGAACGTAAGACCTGGGTTTTAGATACTTTTTATGTTTATGCTTCGTTTTTACATGTTCCTGTTTCATATTAGAGAAAGTTGTTCTTCATATTTGTATTCATTCACTGTGTATTAATATAGTATAGCTATGTAGTAAAAGTTATTCTTTTAAAAGTCTTCTGTGTAAACATATAGATTGTTCCTACATGTGCGTCTGTAAATATTGGAATTTACATTTTGCTGTATTAAAGCTACTCATATGCAGCGGTTTGTAAAAACGTTATACCCGTTGCATTCAGTAATTTTTTTCTGACGAGTTCGTCAAATGATTTGCCATATTTTACATAAAATCACCACACTTCGATGGATTTGAAAACACATAGATATTTTGTTTTTTCTAGTCTGGTGAGTTGTATTTACAACATGTAGTTTTGACAAGTGTTCGGAATCGCAAAGGAAACGTGAAATCTCGTCAATTCTCGTCGGTTGGGAGGCGAGACTGGCGAGACTTCGACACCTCTCGGTAGCGTTGCGTCACGAAGAAGGGATGTCTCTGCTGAGCATGCGCACTGATGTCAGTGTCGATGCCCGAATCGTTCACCAAACCTAGGAAAAAATGAAGTTTAAAAAATCTGAAACTACTAGTTATCATTATGATACAATTTCAAACTTAATTAAAGCACTTAACAACAAGCTTTCGATCAGTCCCGACACACATCCAGACCGGAAGTGTGTCGTCAACAAAGGTCAAAGGTGTTTGGAAGTCGGAATCGGCCCCCGTCTCGGTTGAGGGAGACTTTATTTCGTGTACAGTTATAGAGATTAAAATTGTATCATAATGTTGATTACCGTCACAGATGAACTTGCATTCGAGTACTATTATCACTGTTATCCTCTTCATAAAAATCATTTTCAGGCATTTGAGAAAAGAAAATATAAAGTTTGAAAAGTTTTCCAACCTGAAAGCCCTTCGTCCACGTAAGCATGCAGTTCCTCCAGACTGCGGTTGATTCTATTGAACTCCCTCCCCACCTCCAGCGACAGGCGCACCAGTTTGTTGTTAATGGCTGTTACGTCTTCTCGCAGCTCCGCCATTTCTGGCAAGGACACAAAAAATGACATTTTTCACTTTTTGTTGTATTTCTCAAAGGAAAGTGATTTTTCTATTAATGATGCTTTTTGGACAGCATTGTGCAATAAATTGACACTGCGCTCAAGTTAGAATCTCATATTAACAGTGCCGCATACACAGTACAGAGTACTACAGACAGAAGGTAAAAGAATTCAATTATTAGTGGAAAGTTATTGTTGCGGACCAATGCAAAAGAGCAACTATGAAGCTTTTTTAATCGAAAGATATACAGTAGTCATGGTTAAGTAAGTATGTGTGAAAAAGGGATTAACGTAACTGTGACGCAAATGCATGGTACCTTCTCTGTCAACCGCCGCTTGCATTCGCAGTTCTTCTTCCAGACGGCTTTCCTGGCTCTTTGCTGAGACTTTGCCCAGTCGCCTCTTCTGACCCTTCGTACTGGAAGTTTTCTTCCGCGGTTTGTTCTGTCTCAAGGTGGACTGGAAGATTCTCTCCGCTTCTTCTGGAGTCACTGTCTCTTCTGTAGACGTTGTGGTTGGTGGATCCTCTCTCCTCAAGCCTTGTCTTGTGGCTAAGTCTCGTCGTGGACCCAAATCTCGCCGCGAGGCGAACTCTCGCCCGAAATCTCGCGTGCGCGTGAAATCTCGTCGCTGATCCAAATCTCGCGTGGAGATACGAGGAAGAGTGGGGATCGTCGACTTTTTCTTTCTCGGTGACGTTACTATTTCTAGCTGCACGTGTATTGGTACATTGTCTCCAAAAGTACGAGCGATTGCGTTACGACAGTCGAAAGCTGCTGTCAGAATTTCAGGCAAGAGATTTAGAATTCCCAAATTCTCTTTCTTTACTCTCAGTTCGGGGGAATGTTCTAAGACCGCGTCCGTAACAGACCGAAGAAAGTCATTGTCTCCTTGCAAGACCCTCCCCCACCTCCGAAAGGCGTCTTCTACCGTCTTTAACTCACTACTTACGAGTTTTCGTAACCTTGGCATGATGTTTGCCCTCACTTTCTTACGAATGTTGGCAAGCTTGTCCAAGAGTGAGAAGAAGTCGCGAAGGACGGCAACTTTGCCCTTGAAGTAGACATAACTTCGCACAGCGTCCAAGGTCACAATGTCGGACCCTTTGCCGAGGTAGCGAGTTTTCCTCAGTTGAGCGTACACGTTGTTGAGCGTTGTTATGAAATGATCCCTCTTGGAGTCAAAGGAAATGTATTCGTTGTACATTTGCTGGACGTCTCTGGTTAGACGGTGGGCCTCCCGTCTCACCGCGCGAACAGCGGACTCCATACGCGGGGACCTGTGCTCTGGTGCCCGAAGAGCCAACGCCATCCCTCCCTGATCTAGAGAAGAAAAAATTGCACAATTAAAAAAAAAAAAGTACTCTACAAGCCGAGTATAGTATCCAGACTCATGTTTTGGGTGTATTTTTGTCGTTTTTATACGGCTTCCTATTTTTGTCAGGCTTCCAATTTCGTCTGTCTGGCTAACAGAATTGAGAGGCCCATAAAAATGCGCCTAAAATAAGACCAAATCTTGCTTTTTCGTCCTCTGAATTTATCTTTTTCCTGAAACCTAGAAGCCTTATAACCATTTTCAAAGGGCCAGCTTAGCGGTGTAAATGTCTTACTTAGCCCAAGTCATACTATGCAATACAGCTTATCTTTTCAACAGGCCTTTTCTGATTGAGAGCGAAGTAATGGAAACCAACCCCGTAAAAATGACCGGTATGAGCGAATGAACTAAGCGGACGAGCAACGCTCCCAGTACCGTAGAGATACGGAGGGGCTCCCAGTGCTATGGTGACCATGCTTATACCAACTTCATAATCCTCGTTATACATAACAACAGCGCTTTTGTGTCAAACAAACATTAGATCCAGGATCTCAAGCAGCATTGCTAATATGTTTAGAGGAGTTTGCTAAGGGGACTATACCAGTACTTATTAGTATTAATACGTTAGCTATGACTTACCATTATTATGCCAGGGTATGGCGGAGCAGTTTGTATACAAACAAATGATAACATGATAACATGTGAGATCGGTAGAGGTAAACAGTGCATTAGGTCCGGAGGTGTATCGTCAACATGACGAAACATCCGCCATGCTTGTGACGTCATTTTCAGACGACAGCTTGAGTATATATTTTGTTAAAGCCCCCCTCCCCCTAACTTCCTCATTCACTATTCATACTTGCTAATTGCTGGGCCGAACACCCCTACAAAAGTTGTACATCAAAATTTTGAGAAAATGCAAATAATTTATGAGTAAAATATCGCTTGGTTACTTCATCTGCTGAGGAAAAAACATGAGCAACCGAAAAAAGCTAAACCTACATATAATATATACCCATTTGCTGGTCACTACAGCACTTTATCAAACGACTACGTATTTACCCACACATATTTTACAACTGTACACTAGAATGCTAGCCTCTATACTAGGTTGTATTCACGTGCGAAATTAAGCTGTTTTTCAAATCAAAAGCTCAAAATACCGTCACATATCCACGTCCTTTCCGTATTCAGAGTGGCAAGCAGCAACGACAATATATTCTAGGTGGCTCTGGACATCTCTATAGAGGGCTACTAACGATTTTTGTGAGTCAAGTGCTCCCAAACATACGTTGACGGCTCTCTGACAACAATTCTGTCCCCACTTCAAACAAAAACAGAGAGTATCAGAGCTCAATTGCTGACGGCTCTCACAAGCACTCTTGATAAAGTAGCGTTTTCATAAGTGTTTTTCTGGATCGATGGACAACAAAACAAGGAGTGAAAACACACGTGTACTTGGTGTTGGTTTCAAGACCAATAGAGCAACATTACCTGAACAAGAGGACTTGTTGGCATTTCTAGCCCTCAAAACACCAAGATCGCAGCGTAGCGTTTTAGGCCTACAAAAACGTTGTTTCCGATAACGGACCTGAAAAAACGTAGGGCTTGTAGATAGAAATTCTCTTTTTTTTTACTTTTTCTTTTTTTTTACTTCAGAATTCAGTGTAAGTGATCCCAAAAAACATTGTCTAACAATGTAAAACGGTGAAGCGTAAAAACTTACATTTTCAACATCATTTTCTGATTGTACAGAATCTGATATACACTGTACGAGCACAAACTTATATTTCAACAGGGATGAGGAGCACATGTTGGGAAACGTTTCTACATATTTTGTATCAGAAACTTCTACCATCTTTGCCGACGCCAGCGGTCGGCCAAAAAAGGTAAGGGTAACATTTATTTTGCTATGGTCAGATCACCAGAAACACCGCATTTTTCAAAGGTCTTACGTACCAATTAATGATACTAATACATATATATAGGATATTGTCATAACACATATACAATAACGTATGGAAAATACCTTTTTTTTCTTGCCTTTTAGGAGCAAAATCGGCTAGGTTCTTTCCGTACCCTTCCAAATCGAATACTGTGTCTTGTGTTGTACGTTACCAACGATACAAATACCCCAGTTCGTAAAGCAATAACTAGTAGGCTCTACTCTTAAGTGTTGTTTGTGCAAAATGTTTTAAACAGTCACAAACTGTTGATACTTTCGCCATTACCATACCTCGGTAGTTTGGAACAAGAGTAGCGGTCAGGACCTAACATGGAATTATAATGAAGTATAATTAGAAACATTGTCATTAAAAGTAATGTTGTTTTTTTTGTCCCAGCTTTGCGGTATTGGAAAAGATTTAACAAGAATGAACACAAAGATTCTAATTTTGGCTGTTTTATCTTTTATTTTTGCAAGGGTTGTGCTTAACGTATAAACAAATGCATCGCGGACTGATTTTGGACCCGATCACATAATTCGTACGAACGTCGTACGATCACAAATTGAGAGAGTTTGGACATACATGTAGGCGTGTACTTGTCGTAGAAAATTCAGCTGGAAAAGGCTTTCTTGTATCCTTGAGTACCTCTGTTGAAAATTCTACGAATAAATCGGACAACGTGTTACGAATCTTATTACCGAGACTTAAGATTGAAACACATCATTTTCTACGACTAGTTGAAACGTCTTTTATAAGAATCAATTCCCATGGTAACCAATATATGCACAGGTAAATCTCTAATACGCCTGACGCTACTTACGAAGCTACTTATGTGAATTAATGAACTATATTTATTAACTCATTCGGCTGGAACTAGGAACTAGCGACTTTACTTAAGCCTAATTTAGTAACCTTAACTTATCATGTGTATACAAGACTTAACAACATCCTGGATGGTTAACAGGAACGTGTATATTTGCGTTCTCTGTTGTCCGTACAACAAAACATGTACAGTATGTCACATGACGTATACCGTAAAAGGGAGAATGTTCGCTTGGATTTCATTTCGAGGAACGTGAAAATGGAGGTTTACTGTGGAAACAGCCATGCAGGGTTTTACTGTGTAATGTGGAGTATTCGCGGTGGTTTTAATTTTACAAAGAAAATCAAGGTCACTGTAAACATGGTAATACAAAACCAACGCGAACATATCGCCTTTTACAGTAAGTAGAATACGAAGCAGTTGGTAATACATTAGAGAGCGAAAACGTAAACAAAGGCCACCAACATTGAAAATCCTTTATTTGGGATTTTTTGTAACGTCTAGCTTAGCAGTTTAGGGGTGGCTATGTCAGAAATTACTTTGTAGTTGTAGAATTATTTAAAAAGAAAAATTACTTGTCTTCATCTTTGGGTATTCGACACCCCCATGATATAGTGGACTGATCGTTAGATGGTCAACGGGACCAATACAAGGGATCTCAGTTGGGATTTCTGAGAAGAAGAACGCCTTTTTTAGGTCTACTATAATTTCTAAAGGTTGAATGCATTGACTGGCATACTAGTATACTGTACCCTGGCATCACCATACTCACGAAACAATGGTTAGCTTAGCTTATCTTTGACATTTATTAATCTAGCGCTTATATGGTGCTCAGTAAGTTATACCTAAATGTAAGTTTTATAAACAACATTGGTAACTTCTATTCTTCACTTTGACGGCACCAGAACGCTTCAGCTTTCCGCGCAAAGTCCCGGATGTCCTGAGAGAAGAGCTCGGGCACCTCCAGCGCGGCAAAGTGTCCCCCTCGCGGCATGGTGGTGTACTGCAGCAGGTTGCGGAGCCGGGAGTGGCACCAGGGCTCGGGCGTGTGGAACAACTCGTGCGGAAAATCAGCAATGGCTGACGGAATATCAATAGGGATGCTGGAGAAATAAAAAGGGAAAAATAATGCTAAGTCTTGGTACGATTTTTTCATATAGTATTAGCGATCAAGTTTGACGAAAAGCAAAACAAAACAAACAAAGGAAGCAACGTCACTATTACTAATTGCCGCCATCTGCGAAAAATTAATGTTACCGTCATAAAAAAAGTATAGGAGATAGGGAAAGGAATAATCGACTATTTTTCTAGCTTACATTTTGTTGCTTTTTCAGAACAGCGTATTTAGATAGAGTAAGCGTATGATTTAGGAAAAGGCCAAGAAATTATTTTGTGTGACAAATGGATGTAGGATATTTGCAGTCACTTGAGCGATTCACCAAGCTAGATGGGTAAACCAACTAACATGGCGGCTGTGACGTCACGTGCAATCACGTCAATGGTCAAAGGTCAATTGACATGTAAAAATAACTTTTTTTAAAGTCCATCATCCATACGTGACGATGATGTAACTCATGTGCTGTTATCGGTGATGTTTGCAGTTCTAAATGTAGGATAGATTAGAATTGTAGTCTTCTTTTTTGATAGCTTCCACTATACATTGCACCATGTACGATTGTCGAGCAATAAATAAAGGTCTTTCAATGAGCTCGTTCAGAATTCCTATAGTACGCATTTGTGGCGATAGGAATGGTGGGTAATATGTCAAAGGTGAAGATCCCTGACTTGTAAACAGTTCTCGTTTCGACCATTGTTTCGATTTGCATAACAATATCCAGGCGTGTTTTGTTTATGTCTTAGGGGGCCTTGACCTTTGACATATTACCCAGAATTCTTGACGCCGCGCATGCCTACTCGGAAGTTTAAACAACCATGTAGGAAGAGACACATAAAGTCTAATGCAGATCGAAACAAACAAACAAACAAACAAACATACGAGTGGGCAGCGGAAATGATGGGGAACTTCCTGTCGCTGATAGTCTCCCTGTAGAGACGGAGAGTGGAGACCGCCGTCTCGGATACCCAGTATATCATCACATTCGTCAGGAGCTCGTCCTATGGAGCATAATCAAATATTTAAGAATACTATATTAAAACAACTACAGCCTTTACACTGTCCTGTTACCAGGGCTAGCTAGACTTATTCAAATACTTGATGTCATGCACGAACGATCTTGCGATTAACGCAATATGTAAATATATCTCCATGTGTTTCAAAAAGAGAGAAGAACATGTTAGATGCAGCCATTAGCGATAGTATATGTTACCTGTTGTGACACATAGTGTCTTAGTTCTCTTTCCATCTAGCCTAGTTTAAAATCACTGTATAGTTTAGTTTGCCTTTGCGTCCATAAGACCACATGTGGTGCTTCTGTGCATTTAGCCTTCGGGCATGAATATGCAATAAAAGATTATTATTATTATCGATAATAGCCCCCGGCTAGTTGGACAGCCTTGGCTGTAAAAGTATTTCTTTCTATACATCCAAATAAGTAAATGAAATCAACCTTTCCGCCATCTTAGTTTCAAGATTCAATTTGTTCTCTAAGTTGTCTTAAGCGTCCATGGATTAAGAAACGGGAGTGTCTTTATCGTATAGGTGGGTAAAATAATTCCTTAGTGTAAGAAATATCAAAGTGGCGATATAGTTGACATCATGCATCTTAAAACGATTGAAAGACTGAGTGGTTCTTGTGTTTCATATATTTACATCAATTTTGTAGAGCGCAGGCAAACGCAATCCTTAGGTCGGTTGAACGGTGCCTGAAATGAAATATTGCAAGCAGAAATGGACCAAAATAAATTCTTTCACTCCCTAATATTTATGATAATGATAATATTCTTATTAATTGCAAGAGACATGTACAAACTGATACAATGACGTAAAGAACTACTGCCTGTTGATTCGTCTGATGTTTTGAACCTTACTTTGGTGAAGTGTTTCTCCAACCCTCCGTCTGGTAAGTGTGCGAATGTCGGGTTAGTCCAGGAGGAATACTTCTCTAGAAGGAGAGCGGCCATTCCTACAGGGGAGTCAACTATACCGTGTCCTGGAAAACATCGAATATTGTAGTAACAGAAACAATACTAGCAGTAATCTAGTCGTTACAGGGATGTGTGGCCCTAGGGCGTAGGCAGTAGATATGCGCGCCGCCATATACGCAGTATGTTGTGAGAAGAACCCACTAGTGGATCACGGCTTCTTGTTACCGGGTACCGGGTTTGTTTTAAGTCCGACTTAAATTCAACCCGGTGCCCGGCCGGGCCCAATAATACCCCGGGAACTGCATAGAAGGTACCCCACGGGGCCACGTAGAGGTATCAAACAACAGCCCGTGAGCTTCCCGACAGGGCCCCTTTTTGGCGACGCCTCATAGGCGAGTCTAACAGTATAGTGTGCGTCCGTTTGTCAAGAATTCCCAGAATTGCACAGGCATGTCAGGAATTTATTTTTCGCGCGTGAATAATGATGGAAAATTCAATAAGCTGTGTTTGTTGTTGGATGTGATATCAAGGACACTCGCCACACACAGGAGACCGTCTTTACTTGACAGCAGTGCCCTACAAAGATTATTCGTGTTAAACATTATTTATAAATACAACCAAGCCATATGATAAAAGGCGAATACTAAAACACACCGACAACAGCAAATGTACATATAAATACTGTATACATATAAACCACACCTTCGTCGCCATGGCCATGCATTTTCATTGCCACACTTTTTCCAACTGGGACCTAAGCCTTCGTGAGCTTACCACATGTGCACAACGGTGGCTGTCTTACCTATGGTGTGTGGTCGGGTGGCCTGAATGTGGAGGTAGCCGGTCTCTGACAGGATCCACAGGAAACGGTCCCACAGCGGATACACCTGGGAACGAGAGGATTTGCACTCACGTGACTATGCCGTACTTTTGTGTCCACCATGTTGGTGGGTTAAATTTATAGTTAATTTGTGAAAACGCAAGAAGAACATAAATCTTTCAGCGCTACTCTTATGTCTAAAGTGAGGTGATCTACTTAATCAACTAATTAGCATATTTCCGTCATTTTCTAAAAAGTAAAATCTAGGACGAAGTGCACTTCATCTTTTACGGTGTTTGAGGTTAAAGATTTACTTTGTTCCGAATGAGTCCGGTTATATGACTTTCTGATTCAATTCCCTGTTTGTTGTGGCTGATATTTTGTTGGCAATGGTAGTTTTGTGTCTTATCTTACAGTTGTGACTTTCATACATTATTCTTTAATGTTTGTAGTAGCAGTTTAATTTGTACGTATACTTTCCGAGATGGCAATTTGTGCCTTTGTAATCGCTATGAATGTTTAATAGAATGTTATGAAAATAGACATCCCTCAGATATCTGCACAGCCTGTTTTGTAGGACATGTTTGAGGCCATTACGAGCAAAAACATAATCACACCCCTATCATATGACTCTGTGCACTTATTTGACCATTATTTGAAGGCGACTGTACGATGTACGAAGTGCAAAGGTAGGAGTAATGTGAGGTAATGGTTTAACCGTGTCACAAAAACTGCACGGGTGCATGGAGTTCATAGTCAAGAGTGATGCAACCTAAGCCTCATATGACACGAGCTTTCGTGCAATATAGGGTTAATGACCTGCCCTGCCCTGGTGTGTTTACATTGCCATACGGCATGGCCGATTCCTATAAGCACCGAATAAACCACCCTGTGAGCGAAGCGAACGTCATCTGGCTATATGACAATGTACATGATAATGTGTTTTTTTTTTTTTTACTAATTTCTTAAATTACATATTCCGTCATTTCTGGTTCTTACTTACCTGTTTTGCACATGTCTCTTTCTTCTTCTCTCCTTTCGTTTTGAGGCTACCAACTTCAACTTGCTGAAGACCTTTGTAGCCTATATACTCATTTTTCACTTGAGTGAGGTGAGGAAAGTCGTGTAAAGGTACCTTTCCCAAGGGCAAAAGATCAGTGACACGGCGGGATTCGAACTCAGGACCTTCTGGGCCTGAATCAAACGTGCTGCCGATTGCGCCACGCGGTCCCTTTTTACGTTTATCGATTCTTATATATTGTGAGAAGGCACGTTAAAGAACCCCCACACGTGCGATGGTGCGGTGTGCGTTGGTGCAAATCCTTCTGTCAGGAGTTGGTGATTCACTTCAAATCATTCGGATGAGGCCTGGCGAACCTCTGTCTCGTATCAGCCACATGGTGATCTACATCATTCACCCGGACGGGTGTGTCACCCCGTAAGGGGCGGTATAACCCGTCGTGTGCGAACATGTGCGAACATGTACAGGGTTAGCCCTTGACAATAGCCTACGGCTAGTTGGGCAGCCCTGGCTGTTTGTAAACAGCTGAACAAATAAATAAAAAAATAAATTGTGAGAAAAATATTGGTTGAAAAATGACCTTGTTGTAGTCAGCTTGAGACAGTCCAGCCAGGGACGGGAAGACACTACCGACGAGCAGTTTGATGAGGAAGCTCGTCTCGGTGTTCCCGGTGTACATGTTAAGATGAAGCCCTCGAACTACCCTGTAAGAAATAATCTATCATTTGGATAGAAAGGTATCCAGTATTCTAAGTGTATTGGTATATAGATGGCTATATAAAGCATTAAATGTATGTGGTATGTGTTAGCCTCTACCAGGCTTCACGGATCTAAGATCAGCAATACAGGTTCTGCTATTGCAAACCTGTAAATAGTAGGAATTGGACAAATAGAGTCAGTAGTACGTTGTGGGAGTCGGCCGACCATATGATATGACCCGTATCTGAGTATTTATTGCTATGGGGAGTATCAATCGAATATTCTAAGGAAAAGAAGGGTGATCTATGATAACGCATTAAAGATAAGCATTATCTCAAAATTGATCAGAGGGTCTAAAGTTATGTATTACGCTGGGGACAGCTACGAGGAAACACATAAAAGGACAGACACACACACAAACAAACAGACACACAAACGGACACACACATAGATACACACACGCACATTTACACACATACACACACAAACGGACACACACACGGACACAATCTGACACACACACGGACGCACACACACACACACATACACACACACTGCCCCTCCACCCAATGTCATCAGGATCCATCTAAGGCTTCTCAACTTAAGCTGTTCACATACAGAACCACAGCTACAACCCAAAATATAATCTTCTTGTCGAAGGTAATGAAATTGTGTACAGAGAGGCAGTTGTCAACAATTTCCAGTTTAGCGCCACTTGATCGGTTTTAAGGTCACTCACTGCACTTCTTATGTTAAGAATAACTTAGCCTCCTATTGTATTGGATAATTGAACTTTGGTTCCGAGTTAATTTCAAGTTGGGGGCGTAAATGAATACGTGAGGGAGTTGAGAGTGTCAGAAGGTCAGTTCTGTTACATAACATATTTGCTAGAGAAAGTCCATTGTCCTTGAATAGTCAAAGATTACGTGAACAGGACTATGACTATCTTTCTCCATTCAAGGACACATACCCATGGCCATGTCTTACAAGCGTTATTTTGGTGGGTAACACACGTGATAAAGACGGACAAAAAGATAGACAGTGAGACAGTGAGAGGTAGGCGGGAGGTAGGGAAGTGGAGGATGAGAGAAAATGAGAAAGAGGGAACGAGGGAGAGAGAGGTAGAGAGAGAAAAACGTAGAGGGGAAGGAGAAATAGGGAGATAGGGAGAAAGGAGGGAGAAAGAGAGACATACACAAAACCATGTACCCACTTTGGATTGAGCATAGCCATAACAGAGACGATGACACTACCGTGGTCCCCACCCTGCACATAGTAACCATCGAACCCCAGTCTTTCCATCAGCTTAAGGTACAGCACAGCGGTGGCGGAGTCTTCCAATCCTGTGGACAAAGTTTGGGAAACAAGACCTAACTCTGTTAAAGGAAATTAAAGTGATGTCGACCCAGTTCTGTAGAGCTTGTCTTCCACGTGTCGTGACAGTTAAATTTAGTAGGGTTAGATTCTAGGTGTATTTCACAGAGGAGGATATATCCCAATCCCAGAGTTCTTTGCAATACACATTCCACAGTACATATCCCAGATGCCTGACTGTGATCTACAATAAGTATATAGAGTTGTTGTGTTAGATTGAACAGTGCAGCAACTGATACAGTTTTTAATCAGTGAATATCTTCTTAACCCCCCCCCCCCCACACACACACACACATACATTTTCTTTTCTGAAAAAGATTCCACACACATTCTGACTCACCCGGCTTGCTGGCTGGTTGAGAAAATCCAAACCCAGGGATGGATGGGACGATGACCTCAAAAAAGTCCTCCTCGGTCCCCCCATGTGCCAAGGGGTCCGTTAGTATCGGAATGACCTTGTAGAATTCGAAGAAAGACCCTGGCCAACCATGAGCCAACAACAGAGGCTTTGCCTTCTGGCCCGGCTTTAGCTTCGGCTTCACGTGGAGAAAATGCAACTCCAATCCATCTATCGTCGTTTTGTAGTGATCGAAACTGTTCACTAGAGCTTCTTGTTTGCGCCAGTCGAAGTCGTCCCTCCAGTACTTGACCAGTTCTTTCATGTAGTCCAGTCCGAAGCCATACTCCCACTGGACGCCGTGAAAGCTGTCCGGAAAGCGTGTCCCTTCTAAACGATGTTTGAGGTCGCCAAGGACGTCGTCTGACACGTTGAGGACGAACTTTCGTACGGTTGTGTCCTCTTTGGTCGGTCTCTCCCCCTCCCCCCAATACACGTCTTCTATCTGTGGTACTTCTAATGGCTGATTAAGAACATTGTTGAGAATAAATCCCACAACAATTGCACTTACTATGACAACAACCCCGAACGATGTTTTATACGACATCTTGGACATATAAGACCTCACGTCAGAATGACAAAGCTTTTATGTGCGTTTATTCAGGTAAGTGCACATAACCTAATATTTAATTGAGATATCAGTGTTGACCAAGTATTGGCAAATCAGAGAGGTAAACGACGAATTACGCGTGACACGCCTTTACACTTTGAGCTATAGTAGATATCGTGTTTACTTTGTTAGATTGCCAAACAGACCGGGAGTGCTAATACCTTATTCTCAGTAGCGAACAATTCAAACACACAAACTCATATGCACACAGGTGTCATTCGCCGATAAGTGCCAATGTTTTCTAAGTGTTAGCAATTTCTTTTATGTTAGGACCAGTATCATTTTCAGAACCATTCGTGACAACGATCTTATGACCTGTTTTAAGCTGAACGGTATATATATGCATTCTTGACAATTATCTATTACTCAATGTTTTCTTGGCGTATGGTATAGGAATAGGACGTCCGATATTTTTTCAAGGCCGTAGGGGCATTGGGTTGTTATGCACTAAATACAGGTGTCCATTAGGGCTGGGTACCGGTACGGTGTACCGGTACAAAACCGGTTCTTCTTATTGGACCGGTCCAGAAAAACCGGACCTGAAAAAAATTGTTAGACCGGATGTTGGACCTATTGGAAAATAAACATATTGTATGAACAGGCATTCACACGTTTGGGGGCTTACCGGTCGGGGAAAATAACAAGAGCGAAGTAGGGTAGAGTCTATAGTCATTTCTACCAAGTTTTGCAGTCAATCGTACAAAGGCAGTCAGCTTTGTAGGATTTCAAAACGCCAGTGGGAGTCAAAATTTCACAAAACACATTTCTTTGTAACGAAATGGATTAGTGTTTTGAGTATCGTCCATTCACAAGATTTCAAATATTGAATTAGGTTCAGGTCCAGACCTGGACCTGATCCTCTGGACCTTAACCACCTTATTCACATACCCAACATCATCACGATCCATGCAGAGTTTCTAAAGTTATACTGACTGCAAGTATCCCGAAACACACTCAGACAGACAGGCACACACACACACAAACAAACACACACGCCAAAAACTATGCCTCCGTGAAAAGAAAGACAACGTGTTTACCGATTAGCGCCACCTACCGACACGAGCCGTAAATTGCAGTCTTAGTTTGCTGATTACATCTAAATGCGAAAGTAACTTTTTCCTAACAAATGCGTAATAGTTGCGCTGCCATGCATTCCTTTGCTTAGCATACACTCAACCTTATCAAATCCAATGACTTTAATGTTAGGATAGAGATTGAAATATACTTGGATTTTAAGGGTAGACCTAATTGTATTCACTGACGTTGATTAGGTACAAATCGTTGTCAAATTTATTATCTAACAATATCCAGGATGGACAAAACACTTAATTTTCAAATCATGTCTAACAAATATAAAGGAAACACAGGAATCATTTAAAACTATTAGCAAAATATCATTGAAAAATCTTACAACTTTGAATTAATTGTATTCAATCAACTTTACAAGGGAAACATCTACTTATTACATTACTATAGTCTTGTATGTGAGAATATTATTTACGGCGATCCCGTATGATAATCAATACAATACTTGAGTCTACATCGGAATGCCTATTATAATCTCTTTATTAATATTTGCATCTTTTCTCTTTCATACTAGACATATTGAATGCTCTATCTCCTATCGGTGTACAAGCGAGCTACAAAATTGACTTTGTTGACTTTTACGTAAGGCACATTATTGATATTGGGCCTTTTAGGGTGATGAAAAATAAATCATGTAAAAGGCAGCACTTTCCTTCTGTTTGAAAGAAAAATAAGAATACACAAAAACCGATCGACTATAAGTCTATTAAGCATTTCTCTTTTATAGTGACTTTTGCTAGTGGTGCCAGACTTTGCTACACTTTAAATTTGTTGACTGTTTCTCTAGATTAAACATTGACTGGGAACTATAGTTATAATAATGGCTCCATTACCAACCAACAAACAAAAAAACTACAAAAAAAGGTCTCGCGAGATCCTACAAAAAAGGTCTCGCGAGATCGAGACTAGGTCACTCTCCGTGATCAAGATGGACTGTCAGCCGTCGAAAATTTGGAGGCACCTTTAAAAACAGCCCTTGCTTGAAGAAAATTCGGAGTAACTGTGTTCATACGTGACTGATGAACCTCTTCAACGAACTACAAAAAATAGCACTTTGCTTCTGCTTGAAAAAAAAATACACAAATACAGTCGCCTATAAGTGCAACGAATTTGGACCTTCTTGACAGAAAAAAAAGCACTTTCACTTTGCTTTTCTTCGAAAAAAATTAAGATGCACAAAAAACAAACATCGCCTATAAGCTTTAGGATGTATGAAGACTTTCGACCTTTTTAAAGAAGGTTCGGATGCCTGAGGTAAGTGGTATACAACTTTGATTTTATTGACTGTTTCTCCAGGTTAAACATTGACTGTGCAATTTAGTTATAATGATGTGTCCATAAAAAAACAGCACTTTGTTTGAAAACGAAAATACACAAACATGGTCGCCTATACGCACAATGACTTTGGACCTTCTTGCCAAAAAAGCACTTTACTTTTGTTTGAAAAAAAATGCAAAAATCGTCTATAAGCTTTTGGATTTATGAAGACTTTCGTCCTTCTTGAACAAAAAACAACAACACTTTGTCATTGTTTGAAAAAAAAAAGATGCAAAAAAAAAACAACAAAACATTGCCCATTAGCTTTTGGATGTATGAAAACTTTCGACCTTCTTGACAAAAAAAGACACTTTGCTTTTGTGTAAAAAAAGATGCAAAAACTAAACAAAGCGAAAAACATTGCCTATTAGCTTTTGGATGTGGGAAGACTTTCGACCTTCTTGGCGAAGGCTCGGATGTCCGCAGCTACTAAGGCAGGCTTCTCGAATGCAGGGAAATGTCCTCCGTCAGGCATGAGAGTGTAGTGGACGAGGTTAGTGTAGAAGAGGGAGCACCAGGCCTCCGGGTTGTGGCCAAGCTCGTGAGGAAACGCCGCATTTCCTGTCGGCACGGTAACCAGCATGCTAAAAGAGCAAAAAAACACGTCATTGATATTAGATAAAGCTTATTGCAAATTCTTGCCCGTGGCCTAATTGCAGGTAACATGAGACATTCAGACAAAGTAAAAAACAATATCAAAGGTGTCTACTCTAGTCTAAAACTAGTAAAAGCTAGGTCCTGGGTTATTGGGTTCGACTCCTTTTTCGAAGACAGTGGAAGACGAAGTAGAAACAAGGAGGCGGGGTGAGGGGTAGAAGATTAACGCAATCTCGACTTAGTTCTCGCAACTCTCGCGAGAACTGGGTCATTCCTTGATCAAGATGGACTGATAGCCATCGAAAATTTGGAGGTACGTGTGTTTACCTTAAAATTTAAAAAGTAGTTACTGTTTGACGAAAATTCTACTAACTGTGTTTTAGTGATTGTTTTGAATCGCTTAATGTACTGCATACGAAATTCCACTTGCTAGTCTATCCCCATAAACCTACGCGTTGGTTTCCATTGCCTTGCCGGAAAACAACTCCTTGTAGAGCCTCGCGGATGAAGTGATGGTTCCAGTCGTCCAGTATATCATCACACTGGTCAGCAACTCATCCTGGGGAGGAGAACACAAGATGGAGATTACACTGGGAAGGAGAGCAGAGAACAGTTTCCTATCCACACTGCGCACTCATTGGATCATCCTTCATATGTGATTAAGTTATGGGGATAGCGCCGAAGTCGCGCGGCGAAGACGGAACCCTTGCCAGCTGTACACGAATATAAAGGAGGGTGGGTGGGTGGGTCGGTTTCTGATAAATCCCCTCCTCGGGAAAACCCTGTTTCCCATCGAATCTCCCTCCAGCTGTTACTTCCTGGGTCGACCTCACCACGCGCTCCTCGGCGTTGCGGATGAATCCAACAAGAGGCAGTAGGGTGATCATCCCTTGTACTTATATGGTTGTGAGAATCATGTGATTCAGGATCAACCAATGAGCGCACAGTGAAGATAGTTTCCTATCCACACTGCGCACTCATTGGATCATCCTTCATATGTGATTAAGTTATGGGGATAGCGCCGAAGTCGCTTACCTTCACCTTATCCCCATGCTAACTTGTTACTTCATAAATCTACACATTCTCTAACTCCCATACTTTACCCCCTTCCTTATCATTGAAGTTCTCTCTACTTCAACATTTCACATCTCTTACCCCCTCCCTTATTCTCCATTTTCTCTCTACCTCACCTTCTCACGTAAGTTCAAACACCCTCTCTTATCTTTCTTCGTACCCCTTTCACCCATTCTAATAAAACTCGAAAGGCGTCCACTCTTTCTTTCATATTCCCTCATTTCACTGGCCTCAAAACCGTCGAAGTAATCAAAGAATTTCCCCCTTGTCCGTCAAGATATCTCATCTGACATATACTCTCACATTCATTCTTCCGAAACGAGCAAAACCTGCCATTTTCTCGCCATGAACAACCGTCCTCTGCAGGGCGACACTCTGCCACCAAACTCAGTTTTGCACCCTCACGGTGCCAGCAACCACCAGGCACGAATAACTAGAGGCCCGCACATACGCGCTGATTCCTTCGCCAGGATGCAAACGCACCATGTACAAAGATTCTTTATTCACCGGTACTCCGTCTTTAACCACTTTAGAGTGACCACAAACATCCCAGCCCAAACCACTGGACCCCAATACACGAGTGCCGTCTCCCAGCATGAAACTCCCATCGTACGCGATTAGAGGCTCCCTGACCGCTACTAGTCACGCAGTGATCGCACACTAACACTGAGTGCAGCAAACACGACGCACGAACGACCAGAAACCCACACATGCGCGCCATTTCCTTTCTGTGAAAACGCCCGCTATGTGCAAAGGACTCCTATGAGTCCCACTAAGCACCCACTAACAATGCAGCCAACGCCCAGCACCATCAGCAGCCCGCACACGCGTACCATTTTCTCCCTGTGAAAACACCCGCCGTGTGCGATCAAACTCTCTGACCAACGCTACTTAGCAATTGCACACTATCAACCGTGCAGCCAATACCAAGCACAAACGACCAGATCTAGAAACTCGCATGACATCTTCTTCCTATGAAACACCCGTCATGCGCGGAAAAACTCTCTGATCAACGCTACTCAGTGATCGCATACTTACAGAGCAGCAAACACCAAGCACAAACAATCAGTGGCCCGCACATGCGTGCCATTTTCTTTCCGGACTCTGGAAACACCCGCCACGTGCGGAAAGACTCTCTGAACAACGCCACTCAGTGAACTCACACTAACCATGCAGCAAACACCGAGCACAGCCGATCAGCGGCCCAAACATGCGTTCCCTTTTTTTTCTTGTCAAAACACCCGCCAAGTGCGGAAATACTCTCTGACCAACGGCACCGCTACTCAGTGATCGCACACTAACAGTGCAAGAAACACCAAGCACAAACGATCAGAGGCCCTCACCTGCCACCTGCATGCCCTTTTTTCCCTATGAACACACCTGCCATTCGCGGGAAAACTCTCTGATCAACGCTACTCAGTAATCGCACCCTAACAGTGCAACAAACACCGAGCACAAATGACCAGAGGCCCGCCCATGCGCGCCATTTCACCCCTATGAAAACACCCGGCATGCGCTGAAAGACTCTGACCAACTTTACTCATTGATCGCACACTAACAGTGCAACAAACACCAAGCACAATCGGAAGCCCGCACATACACGCCATTTCATTCCTGTGAAAACACCCACAATGTGCGGAAAGACTCTCTGATCAACGCTACTCAGTGATCGCACCCTAACAGTGCAGCAAACACCGAGCACCAACAATCAGAGGCTCGCACCTGCGCGTCGCTTCATTCCTGTGAAAACAGCCGCCATATGCGGAAAGACTCTCCGATCAACGCTACTCAGTGATCGCACACAGTAACAGTGCAACAAACACCGAGCACAATCGGAGGCCCGCACATACGCGCCGTTTCATTCCTGTGAAAACACCCGCCATGTGCGGAAAGACTCTCTGATCAACGCTACTCAGTGATCGCACACTAACAGTGCAACAAACACCGGGCACCTACGATCAGAAGCCCGCACATGCACGTCGTTTCATTTCTGTGAAAACACCCGCCATGTGCGGAAAGACTCTCCGATCAACGCTACTCAGTGATCGCACACTAACTGTGCAGCCAACACCGAGTACAATCAGAAGCCCGCACATGCACGTCGTTTCATTCCTGTGAAAATACCCGCCATGTGCGGAAAGACTCTCTGATCAACGCTACTCAGTGATCGCACACTAACAGTGCAACAAACACCGAGCACCAACGATCAGAAGCCCGCACATGCGCGCCGTTCCATTCCTATGGCTATGAAAACACCCGCCATGTGCGGAAAGACTCTCTGATCAACGCTACTCAGTGATCGCACACTAACTGTGCAGCCAACACCGAGTACAATCAGAAGCCCGCACATGCGCGCCGTTTCATTCCTGTGAAAGCACCCACCATGTACGGAAAGACTCTCTGATCAACGCTACTCAGTGATTGCACACTAACAGTGCAGCAAACACCGAGCACAATCAGAAGCCCGCACATGCGCGCCGTTTCATTTCTGTGAAAACACCCGCCATGTGCGGAAAAACTCTCTGATCAACGCTACTCAGTGATTGCACACTAACAGTGCAGCAAACACCGAGCACCAACCATCAGAGGCCCGCACATGCGCGCCGTTCCATTCCTATGGCTATGAAAACACCCGCCATGCGCGGAAAGACTCTCTGATCAACGCTACTCAGTGATCGCACACTAACAGTGCAGCAAACACCGAGCACAATCAGAAGCCCGCACATGCGCGCCGTTTCATTTCTGTGAAAACACCCGCCATGTGCGGAAAGACTCTCCGATCAACGCTACTCAGTGATCGCACCCTAACAGTGCATCAAACACCAAGCACCAACGATCGGAGGCCCGCACATGCGTGCCGTTTCACCCCCATGAAAACACCCGCCATGCGCGGAAAAACTCTCTGATCAACGTTACTCAGTGATTGCACACTAACAGTGCACCAAACACCAAGCACAAACGATCAGAGGCCCGCACATGCGCGCCGTTTCACCAGCTGAAAAGAAAACACGCCAACACGAAACCTCTCCGGACCTCGCTACTCGGTGTTCTCACGGTATAAAAGAACCATCAAACACCAAGCAGGAGCGACCGAGAACGATCCGTACATGCGCTGTTTTCTCCAAAATATAGTACAAAACGGACCAAAACGCACCTTCTTTCCTCGTGATTTAAGGAGACTCCCCTCAGCGATAGAAACTGCCAACGGTGCTGCCAGGCTGTGGTTCCTTAGACGACTGCATTCCTTAATAGTCCAGGTCTGTGTCGCCGTCACTGTGTCAACACAAGCAAAACTTTACAAACAACAACGGTAAAAGAAAATATCCCTAATTAGAGGGAAACCAAACACTTCAAAACAGCAACAACAGACATAAAGACAAAATATCTGAGGGGAATCCCGCCTCAAATCGATGTCACCAAAAACGTGCACGCCTCCCTGAAAAAACCAAAGCCGTGCGCTCCGTGACGGCTGTCGTCTAGTGTCGATGCCGCGAAGAACTGCCGTATGTGTTGGGAATGCTCGGCTTGCTGGCTCCAACGCTCTGTCGCAGCTTGCTGCACCTCGGTCGCGATGTGGTAGTCACCTTCCTCGGCACAGGAGAGCTGGAAACCGGGCTGATCTGCTAAGAAAACAACACGTTTAGAACACAAGTATCAACTAAAGACAAAGCAAATGCAAATCAAGCACGAGCGAACCGAGCGAAAGCCCGACACCAAAGATATGCAAAACAACACGTGTACACATTAACCACCCCAAACCATTGTTCCCAGGAAAACATAATTGGACAACAAAAAAAACACAAACGTTTGTGACCGCATTTTCGCCCCAAACCTGCCGTATCTTTAACATCCGACGTTTCGACCCGCCAGGTAGGACTCTTCCGCCCTTTCAATATGTGAAGAGGCCGCCAAAAGTCTGTCAGAGCTTGCTGCATCTCAGTCGCGCTGTGGTAGTCGCCTTCCTCGGCCTGGGAGAGCTGGAATCCGGGCTGAGCTGCTAAGAAAACAACACGTTCAGACCACAAATTCTGAACCTACAATAAAGCAGCTAAACCTAACTCGAGCATTCACCCGCCACGCTGGCACACACCTCACGTGGTCACAAAGGGGATCCTGTCACGAGTTTCCCTCCCTTCCTAAGAACAAAACCTGCTACGTTCCGTTCCAAACAAAAGATAATGAAATTCCCACCCAGTCAACTAAGGCAAACAAATGCAAATCAAGCAGTAAAAAAAAACCGGGAGAAAACCCGACACCAAAGATATGCAAAACAACACGTGAACAACGACACCCAAACGAGTGTTCCCAGAAAAGCAGAATTCGACACATACAACAACGTACGTTACCGCATTTTCCACCCAAACCTGCCATATCTCAGCCATCCTGAAGTTTTCCCCCCACTATGTGGGACTCGTCCGTCCTTTCGCTACGTGGAGATGGTCTGCCCAAGGTCTGCCGGAGCTTCTGGTTCCATCGCCCCGCCGTTACTTGCTGCACAGCTGAACCTCAGAAATTGTCTTCCTCCGTCAAACTGGAGTCTATGCTGCCTCCCTGTGTGCTTATCGACAAAATACCCAGTCAACTAAAAGCAAACAAATGCAAATCAAGCACGTGCAAACCAGGCGAAAGCTCGACACCAAAGATATGCAAAACAACACGTGAACAAAACGGCACACAAACCATTGTTCCCAGAAAAGCAGAATTCGACAAATACCACAACGTATGTTACCGCATTTTCCACCCAAACCTGCCGTATATCCACCGTCCTGAAATTTGACCCTACTAGGTAGAACACTAGGACTCTTCCGTCCTTTCGATGCGTGGAGAGGGTCTGCCCAAGGTCCGCCGGAGCTTCTGGATCCCTCGCCCCGCCGTTACTTGCTGCACAGCCGAACCTCCTTAGTTGTCTTCCTCCCACTGGTAATCCGGAGTCTAGGCTGCAACACTGCGTGCTCCTCGGGCACAAAACCCGCCCGGCGGCGAGAAACGTGGTCGTGAAACCGCAAGCGGCGGAGACCTGGTCGTCCATCGCCAGGCGACCTCGGCGTTGCGGATGAATCCAACAAGAGGCAGTAGGGTGATCATCCCTTGTACTTATATGGTTGTGAGAATCATGTGATTCAGGATCAACCAATGAGCGCACAGTGAAGATAGAATATTCAACAAGGCATCTTGGGAAGGAGATCACACAAATAGAGATTACACTGGGAAGGAGAACAAAATATTTAGCAAGGCATCTTGGGATGGAGAACACACAGATAGAGATTACACTGGGAAGGAGAACAGGATATTCATCAAGGCATCCTGGGAAGGAGAACACAAGATTGTGATTACACTGGGAAGGAGAACAGGAAGCTGATTGGTCATTCATAATGAGGAAAGCTAGACATCAGACGTCAGTGTAATTCAGAGGTGTCACAGCACATTCAGATAGAATTGCCGGAACATTCTGTGGATTTTGACAAGGTGAAGATACTGGATTCTGAACAAGATAACTTTTTTTTCAGGGGAGTCAAAGAGGCCATCTACATCAAAGCTCATGAACCTTCCCTCAACCGAGACGGGGGCCTATATAGGCTCCCAAGCACCTTTGATCCTTTGCTGACGTCATACTTCCGGTCTGGATGTGTGACATTAGACTTTGGGTCTAATGTCTAAACTTGTAAAGGATCAGAGCACTGATCGAAAGTTTATTGGTAAGCGCTTGATTTTTGTGTACGGTAATAAAGTTTAAAATTGTATCATAATAAAGGGTTAATGATCGTTAATGCCCCGCCAGGAGGTGTATATGGTGAGATAATCCCTGGTCTGGTCATTGGCCAACTCCATCTGGCTATATATTGATCACCGTCACAGATGAACTTACATTCGACTGTCAGACAACAGTTCATTGAGTTGTTCTTTTCTTGTCTGCCATTACCAAGACTATGCAAATTAAAAGGAATGTTTTTTGATACCTTGGTGTAATATTTCCCCAGTCCTCCGTCAGCCAAGTCCCTGTTTGCTGGGTTTGTCCAAGTGGAGAATTTCTCGAGAATGTAGGCGGCCAAACCCACAGGGGAGTCATTCAGGGCAAAACCTAACAGAAACAAGTTTTGGCATTGATTAAATCATTAATTAATTGATTGATTGATTAGTTGCTTGTAACTTCTGTGTACATTCAGGTCCAGCTAATGTACAGTCCAGGTCCACAAGATCAGGTCCAGGTCCGGACCTGAACCTGGACCTAATTGTCTGTGAAACTTTACGAATGGATGATACACAAAACAATGGTGGTCGATTTCGCTTCTAAGGATTCTGTTCGGTGACTTCCACTGCCATTTGAAACCCTATCTTTATATGAAACAACACTGACTTTATTAACTTAAACAGAGTTTGACTGTTAAAACTTGAAAAAAATGAGTCAACTCTTATTTATTACTTACTTATCTCTTGTTATTTTCTTGGACCAGTAAGCGGACTCAAAATGCGTTATTTCCTGCCGGTATGATAATATGTTCATATTATTTATTATTTGACAAACCGACAATAGCGAAACCCATACAGTCCTACATTTTCACTATTACCAAGAAGCGAGAAGAAGCCGAACTTTTGTGTTAGACTAGATTTGTGACACTTTTATGTATGTATATATCCTGACTTGTTGTGACCTGTACTTAGCCCGGTTGGGCAAAATTGTACAATAAAGGTCTTCATTCAAAAATTAATAGGACCAAAATCGGGTTCACTGATTTTTTTCAGGACCAGTTTTTCTGGACCGGTCCAAGAAGAAAAAACGCTTTTATACCGGATCGGAACACCGCAACGGTACCCATTTATTTGCCAATGATACAACTCATTACACGGATCTGCCTAGGCAGCTTTGGGCTGGTAGCGGCAGATCCACAGAGATACAGACGAACATACATCATCGGTCGACGTGATCGCACATGTTTACACACGACGGGGTTATACCGCCCCTTACGGGGTGACATACCCTTTCATATGCGCCAGGTCTCCCGTCCGGGTGAATGATGTAAATCACCGTGAGCCGAAGCTAGGTACTCATTTTCACCTGAGTATAGTGAGGAAAGCCGTGTAAAGTGCCTTTCCCAAGGGCACAAGATCGGTAACACGGCAGGCGGATTCGAACCCGCAACCTCTCGGTCACGGGGCGAACACGGTCCCACTGCGCTACGCGGTCCCACACGCGCTACGCGGTCCCACACATAAATACAGTTACATGCTGTATGTTTTCCCAGGGATTCACTGAACCAAATTGCTAACTAGTGGCATGAAAATACATTATGTAAGATAACTTTTACCCACTTACCGACAGTATCCGGTTTGGTTGCCTGTAAGTGCATGTATCCTGTCTCCTGTAATAATAGCAGAAATTTCTCGCCTGAGGGGTAAACCTAGAGAAGAAATGATGAGCAGTTAACACTGATGGAAATCTGTATTGGCGATAATGTAAAAATTAGCAAGTTCAAGGTGTCATAATCTCATCCGTGAACATTCCAGGTCATAAGAACTCACCCCACACAGCAGCCCGCTAGTTCAAGTGTCCCAAAGTCTAATTTTTAAACTTTCTGACTAGCGCAAGATATCCCACCGGTCAAAACTGCCGCCATCTTGCTTTTTCATGACGTCAATCTAGAGACTTAGCACTTCAAATTAGGGGTCAGCACAGGCCAAAAAGATGGATCAAAACCTAGTTTTTTGGCCGAATCGGAACATCTGCAACCTACACTGTCTCACCAAATGTGAATATGAAATGTTATGAAATGTTATACTTACATTTCCCTGCTAAAAGTCGAAAATAGGCTAAAATACTGTATGGACTCGTTTTGGGTCTTCTGTGCCTGTGTCAATTAGGGTCATTGCCCTGATAAGAAACACCCCTTCAAGATAAGGATACGAGATACGAAAATCGAACGTTCTGCTCCAGTACCAGAAAAAAACCGCTAGGGTCACATAATCCGACGAGATCTCTTTTGCATATCAATTCATAGTTAGAATATAAACCTGTCATTGACGAAAGGTAATGGATCTGCCTGAAACGACTGACGTCCCGTTTCCAAAATCAAATCCAGATGCTTGAGTAACTGCTATTTGGTGTATCTTATTACCTGGATGTCTAACTTTCACCAACATACCTATCTAATATGAGCTTAAAAAAGGAACTAGAAACAATCATGTCTTCAAGTGCCAGAGTTACCAACCTAGGATTGACGTGTTCAAAAATAGAGTGAAATATGTTATCACCAAGCACAATAGGGGCATCTTCTCTGGATAGTTTTTAAGAACACTTGCCGATAGGTGTGCAAAAGCTAGGTGTGACAGTGTAATATAACCAGCTGCTGCCGCGCCACGTGCCTGCGAAGCTGGTGTGTGTTATACCGGCTATATAGATACAGATACAGAAGCTGGTGTGTCACGCCGAAGGGCGGTTATACCGGCTATATAGATACAGAAGCTGGTGTGTTACGCAGAAGGGTGGTTATACCGGCTATATAGATACAGGTACAGAAGCTGGTGTGTTACGCCGAAGGGTGGTTATGCCGGCTATATAGATACAGGTACAGAAGCTGGTGTGTTACACCGAAGGGTGGTTATACCGGCTATATAGATACAGATACAGATACAGTATCATTGATACTCATTTACAAAACTACGTACCCGGTCGTATTCTTCCGGCTTGATTCCCACCAGCGAAGGAAACACACTGCCCACCATCGTACGGAGTATCCACCTCGGGTCACCGGTGTTAACGACAACCATGTTGCTGTGCAGTCCCGTTATCACGCTGCATCACGGGTAAAATAGAAGAGACCAATCAGAGAGCGTTTTCACATGACGTCATCGTTGTATCCTCCGCTGCCATATTGGTGTCCCTATTTTCACTCTAGCGAATCATATAAGTGCTTTTGAACAAAACAATCGATTTTTAGTTTTTTCCGTCCCCTTAAAATAACCATTTTGGAATGTTTCCATTTCAAAGATGAGAACACAAGAAGAATACCTACCACCATGCCAATAGAAGATAAATATACTACAAGTAACATCAATACTTGATGTTATGTGCAATTGATCTCTTGAAACATTGGGATTACCAATACTGCGGCATTGCCCACCTGACTCATTCATATATAACATGCTCCATCTTGACTTATTGTAGAATTGGCATTTAGGAAGGGACAGTAGTCTCCAAGCAGACCCTACGGTGCCTTAGAAATAGTATACGTATCAAAGCTGACAAGTGACTTAGTATAGCGGCACTAGGTGCCTGTTTGACTACCTTTGGCCGGCTATGAAGATGAAGATCTCCCTTTGGCCGGCTATACCTTTAGGCACCGTGGGGTCTGCTTGAAGCTTTGATGCTATCTCTTTAGGCACCGTGGGGTCTGCTTGAAGCTTTGATACTATCTCTTTAGGCACCGTGGGGTCTGCTTGAAGCTTTGATACTATCTCTTTAGGCACCGTAGGGTCTGCTTGAAGCTTTGATACTATCTCTTTAGGCACCGTGGGGTCTGCTTGAAGCTTTGATACTATCTCTTTAGGCACCGTAGGGTCTGTTTGGAGCTTTGATACTATCTCTTTAGGCACCGTAGGGTCTGCTTGGAGCTTTGATACTATCTCTTTAGGCACCGTGGGGTCTGTTTGGAGCTTTGATACTATCTCTTTAGGCACCGTAGGGTCTGCTTGGAGCTTTGATACTATCTCTTTAGGCACCGTAGGGTCTGTTTGGAGCTTTGATACTATCTCTTTAGGCACCGTAGGGTCTGCTTGGAGCTTTGATACTATCTCTTTAGGCACCGTAGGGTCTGTTTGGAGCTTTGATACTATCTCTTTAGGCACCGTAGGGTCTGTTTGGAGCTTTGATACTATCTCTTTAGGCACCGTAGGGTCTGTTTGGAGCTTTGATACTATCTCTTTAGGCACCGTGGGGTCTGCTTGGAGCTTTGATACTATCTCTTTAGGCACCGTAGGGTCTGCTTGGAGACTAGGAAGGGACGTTTAATCGTGATTTACCTATATTGAAGATCAAGAATCAGCACACCACCCTCCCCACAAAAACATCAGTGCTCTTGAAGTCTGCAAAATAGGCTAAGTGGAAACGTCTACATTTTTATGGCCTTTCCAAATGCCTTGAATTTTTTCTTGGCTTTTTTCCAAAACACAGAATTCTTCATTGATAAGGTCAAAGTCCAGGTATCATGTCGTACCTTGGCTTCTGTAGAGTCATAATACGTGTGATAATCGCACCCCAGTCTCCACCCTGTACATAGAACTTCTGAAAACCCAGCCTTTCCATCAGCTTATGGAACATCTGGGCTGCAGCAATCGGGTCAAAACCTGTACGGAGATCGGATGAACAACCAGTTAACAGCTGTAAGATGTCAATATGTGTACAAGAGCAATAAGGCCACAATGACTTAATTTCATTGATGGAATCCTTACAACGAATGCACGACAGCTTGTTGTTGTAGCCAAGATGGAACAAGTCCTCTGTGCCCCCTTACCCTGGAAGCCAGATCTTCTGGCAAGCTGTAAGATGTCAATGTGTACAAGAACAGTAAGGCCACAATGACTTAATTTCATTGATGGAATCCTTAAAACGAATGCACGACAGCTTGTTGTTGTAGCCAAGATGGAACAAGTCCTCTGTGCCCCCTTACCCTGGAAGCCAGATCTTCTGGCAAGCTGTAAGATGTCAATGTGCACAAGAACAGTAAGGCCACACTGACTTAATTTCATTGATGGAATCCTTAAAACGAATGCACGACAGCTTGTTGTTGTTGCCAATATGGAACAAGTCCTCTGTGCCCCCTTACCCTGGAAGCCAGACCTTCTGGCAAGCATAAAATTCTGATTGACCAGGGTTGCTATTGGGTGACATGTGGCCATAGTTTTAAATTCATTTTGGAGAACGGGCGAAAATCAATGCGCACGCGGATGTCATCCATAAAATTGAATTACTACCTGTCATAACGTTATATAAAATGTTACAAAAAGTCCAACTTTTTGTTCTTTGTCTATCATTTCTTTGATGACGTTTGTTTGTAAAAAAAAATGAGGGCTGCACGCAACAACAACAAAGAAGCTTTCCAAGTCTCGCCACAGTCTAGTAAACTTTTAGCTAAACGCTGAACTTTGTAAACAAGCTCCTTACGTGGCTGGATAAATACTCGAATACATAGCCAAGCGCAGAGTATACGCATTCAACCGTTATAAAGCCGTGAATTCAAACGTGTTGGAATTGGGCCTGTGATTTGTTGGCAACCTTTTAAAAACTTATCACACTTCTGGACTAATCTAAATATTGTCTTCATCTCTTTTGCATATTGATTCATAGTTCGGATAGAAAAATTTGTTCTCCAACTGTATCTCTTTTGCATATTAATTCATAGTTAGGATCTATAAACCTTCTCTCCAACGATGTATCGTTAGTGTCACTGACAAAAAGTAGTGGATTCTGCCTGAAACGTCTGACCATTTCCAAAATCATATCCAGTTGCTCGAGTAATTGCTATTTGGCGTACATTGCATCCTCCTAACGCCCAGTCCCCAACGGCGTTAGCCTGTGGGGCCCTGCTATCTAGATGCCTACCAGCGGTTATTGTCGCCACAAACCAGCTGTCAACCAATCAGAGAATAGGCTTTTCTTGGGCTTTTTGTTGTCGAAAGCTGTCTCGCAAAGGCCTCTGGGAAGCTATCAGCCAATCATGTTACGTCTTACATAGCACCATCCTCTTACGCCCGATCCCCAACGGCTGACAGCCCATATAAGGGTAAGCTCATTAATATTCATAAGCAGGGCGACGAGGAACTGAAAGTAACTGCGGGTAGGCCATGAGATAGCAGGGCCCCATAGGCTGAGTCAGCAAGCTGTTGGGGACCGTGCGTAGGAGGATGCGTACATTGTCGTCAATTGTTTTACAATGTAAACAAAGACAATGACATTATTGATGTATTTCTTTATAATAGAGGAAGAGACACCCACCTTTCTTGTGTGGCGCCTCGGAGAAGCCATAACCAGGGATTGAGGGGACAATGACCTCGAACACATCATCCTCACTCCCCCCATGACTAGTGGGATCTACCAACATCGGGATCATCTTATAAAACTCAAACACCGAACCTGGCCAACCGTGAACTATCAATATGGGTTTAGCGGTTTGTCCTGGCTTCAGTTTGGGTTTAGCGTGGATGAAGTGTAGATCTATTCCCTCAATGTTTGTCTTATAATGGGGCAACGTGTTTAAGTATGCCTCTTGTTTTCTCCAATCGTATTCATCCCTCCAGTAGGTGATGATATCTTTCATGTAGTCGACACGGGTGCCATACTGAAACTCTACATCTTCCAGAGCTTCGAACAGGCGTACGTTTTTCAAACGGTTGTTGAGATCTACTAGTGTTGCGTTCGGTATGTTTATAGAGATTTGTTGTATCTTGTCGTGATCTTTTGGTAGGGATGAAGGTTTTGCCCCCCTCCCCCAGTAGTTGTCTTGGAACTTTAGCGGCTCTGGTGGCGTGTTGAGGACTCCGCTAAGAATGAGACCGGTTGCAACGGCAACCAAGACGATCAATGTGGTGATCTTCCAACCCATGACTGTAAAGAAATAAAAAGAAAGCCACGTAATTGTAAAATGATAACGTACAATTCTGATACATAACGTTAACATACATTCTCATAATTCCGCCAGGTGCCATTATACCGCCACCTCAAAAAACGTTGTTATAGAGGCCTTCTCAAGATTTTCTTCATCACCTAGATATCTGAATTGTATTACATTTCATCCTCACACTCAGGGTTGACATCGCGACAAAGCCTAACGATATCACCCCTGACAATTCAGCCAGGGTATTTGGGTATTTGGGGCGCCCTGCTTATGAATATTAATGAGCTTGCCTGATTTGTCGCGGGCCAATCAGCGACCGGATTGCAAGTTTCGAACAAACAGCGTACGGCGCGGCGTGTACAAAGATCTGTTTATCTTTGCGTGATGGTAATGTTTTTTTTTCGTATGCTAGGTCGGTACATGTATACGGTGATGCCGTGGTTACCCTATACCCACAGAACCGACAAATGTTAAATTTGGTACCTGATAAATACGTCTGGACGCTGAAAGAACGTTACGCCGGTACTGTTATCTTGCTCTTGAATATTAATGAGTCGCCTTATATGGCGCCTTTCCGAGCTTTATTTTTATTTTATTTTTATTTTATTTATTTTGCACAATCATTAAAAAAGTTAACATAAAACAAATTAAAGGATGAAAGTACATGCAGGGGGGAAGAAAAAAGCCTCGTAGCTTGTACAAAGTCTTCCTCCAAAGTAACAAGATTGAATAGACGTGTACAAATTATACATTAGACAATAATGTAACCAAAAGAATTATATCAATTAACAAAATGGAAATAAATCATAATAGTTCAATAATTGATAACTAATGCAATATCATAACGGCGAAATGAATGAAATGATGTAATAAGAATATGACATTGAAAGAAAAGTAACAACTGACAATGAATGGGAGATTAATTAAATGTTTGATTATCTAATAATGACTTTTTTAACAGGTTTTTGAAGATGGATGGTGACTGACAAAAATGTAAGGTTTCACTTAAACTATTCCAGATTTGCGGACATTTGAACAACATGGAAAACTTTCTTTGTTGTGTTTTTACTTGTATCTGTTCTAAATGGTTAGACTGTCTGGTATTGTAATGATGGTGGTCTGACTTGTGATGGAAAAGGTTCTGGAATTGCTTTGGTATACAAGAACTATTAATTGTTTTGTGAACAAAAAGGCAACTTTGCAGTTTGTTTATATCATATATAGTTAATACTTTTAAATTACGAAACAAAGATGCAGAAGGGAATGTATACGACACATTTGAGACTATTCGGACGAAGCGTTTCTGCAGAAGAAGTAGAGGTTTAAGTGATGTGGAGTACGTACTCGCCCATACGATGTTACAATATGCAAGATAGGGATATAGTAAACTATAGTATAATATCATATATGTTTTAGAAGATAGTAGCGTTGCGATTTTTCTGACAATACCTATGTTTTTATAGATTTTTTTGCAAATAAGGTCAATATGTTTTTTCCAGGTAAGTTTGTCATCAATGGTGACACCTAAGAAACACGTGTGCGTAACTTGATTAATTGGTGTGTTATTAATAGCTATCTTAACATTTTCCTTATTGTATTTTTTCTTCCCTGCAAAAATAATGAAATTTGTTTTCTTGACATTTAAGGATAATTTGTTAATTTGGAACCATTTGTTTACTTTGTCTAATTCTCTATTCATTTTACTGACTAATATATCAAGGTCAGAATGTGATGAAAACAAGTTAGTATCATCTGCAAATAGTAGTGCATATAGTTCATCAGATACATTAGCCAAATCGTTGATATATATGAGAAATAATAGAGGACCAAGAATAGAACCTTGAGGGACGCCACAGGAAATTGATCTAGTATCTGAGGAGTAGGTATTATTAGAAACATACTGTTTTCTGTTAGATAAATAGTCTTTTAGCCATGTGAAAACATATCCTTGAAAGCCATAGCAGTTAAGTTTTTCTAATAGAATTTTATGGTTCACGGTGTCGAATGCTTTCGACAAGTCCAGAAACACACCAATGGTGAATTCATTCTTTTCTAAGGCCGAGGTAATTTTATCTACTAATTTCAAAAGTGTCATATATGTTGAATGGTGTTTACGGAAGCCATATTGGTGTTCATGGAGAATGTTGTTATCTTCTAAGTGCTGTAGAATTCTCTTGTATACTAATTTCTCTAGGACTTTTGAAAATACTGGCAAAACTGATATGGGACGGTAATTTGACAGTAAACAGGTGTTTCCCGATTTGAAAAGCGGTATGACTTTGGCTATCTTTAAATCATTTGGGACCATACCAGTTTCCAAGGACAATTTTAATATATACGTGAGGGGCTCTAGTATTGAGCTGCTGACTTGTTTTATTAAGGAGGTGCTTAATTCATCATTACCAGGAGCAGAGTTCTTAAGATTACAAATAATATTTTGGACTTCGGATACAGTGGGTGTTTCAAAGAAGCTATAAGATGGGTAGACATTGTTAATGAAAGATAGAGGAGAACAGTCAGTCTTGTCGATCTTTTTAGCTAATGAGGGTCCAATATTAACAAAAAAGTTATTGAAGGCATCTACAATGTCTTGTGGGTTTGATATTTCATATGTGTCGTCACAGAGTTTGCTAGGAAGGACATTCGATTTCTTTTTTTTATTAAGAAGCTCGTTTATCAATTTCCATGTGGTTCTTATGTTATCTGTTGTCTCCTTGAATTTTTTGTGATAGTGATTCCTTTTAGATAAGCGAATTAATGTGTTGAATTTATTTCTGTAAGTTTTATATGTCTGGAAAGAAGTTGGATTTGGATTCCTTACATATTTTTTGTATAACTTGTTTTTCTTGATGGACGATTTATGAAGCGCAGGAGTGAACCAGGGTTTGTTCTTTTCTACATTACGTTCTGAGTGAGTAACAATCGGGAAACATTCTTCAAACAGAGAAGTAATGACTTGAATAAAATGACTGTAGGCATCATTTGTGTTAGAGTAATTGTATAATTTGTCCCATGTTACATCCGCTAATTGGTTTTTGAATTTAGTGATATTGGAACTAGTAAATTTGCGCAAACGTCGTTTTGTACTGTTAGTTTTACTCACATCGGATTTACATTTCATTATGTAAAATATAGGTAAATGGTCCGAAATATCTGTTACAGGAGTGCCAGAAGTATAGGATTCAGATAAGGAGTTTGTTAATATATTATCGATTAGGGTCGCAGATTTGTCAGTTATTCTTGTTGGTTTGGTGATTGTGGGATACATACAACACGAGAATAACATATTTAAAAAATCTGTCGTTAGAGTATGTCTTTCATTTTTTAGTAAGTCTATATTGAAATCGCCAAGAAGAAAACATGTTTTACCTTCCTTACTTATTGTATCCAGTGTTGTCGCAAGATGACTAGTAAAGTCCTTAATATCCGTGTCAGGCGGTCGGTATACACATCCTAATATTATATTCTTACGAGTAGGAGAGGAAGACACTGGAAGTTCAATAAAAATGGACTCCACATTTCCCTCATGCGAATGTATAGTTAAATCGTCCCTTTGTACAAACTCAAGATTTTCGCGTATAAAGAGAGATACTCCACCACCAACTCTGTTCGATCTACAACGATGTACTGAGGTATAGTTTGGGAAATCATACAGTTGAAGAGTACTTTGAGTTAGCCATGTTTCAGATAAACCTATAATAGAGAAGTCATGATTTATAGTAGATAGATAGTGGGTTAAATTGTCGAAATTTCGCGGGAGACTTCTAATGTTTAGGTGCAACGCTGAGAAAGCGTTAGTGTTATGGCCTGACTTAAGGCACATGGAGTTAAACTGATCTTCAGTGTAGTTAACGCATGGGGTATTCGTATTTGCATCTAAAAAGTTTCCGTAGAAGTTTACATCTGGATCCCTTTCGACAACAAAAAGCCAGTTGGTTAGAAGCCACGCCCCAAATACCCAAATACCCTGGCTGAATTGTCAGGGGTGATATCGTTAGGCTTTGTCGCGATGTCAACCCTGAGTGTGAGGATGATTACATTTAGGATATTATAATAACAGTTGGTGTTCAAGACAATCTTGGGAAGACCTGTATACTAAACGTTTTTTTGAGGTGGTGGTATAATGGCACCCGGTGGAATTATGATAGTCGATGTTACATCCATTCAACTAAACAAGTTTAAAAACTAGGCTTCAGGTGATCATATCTCTGCTGTTCTTTTTCAACTGAACATTTTGCTCTATATAACGTAACATTTATTTGAAGGCCATTTCCTTTACAACAGTTGCGATATGGTCTGATAAAGTAGTTATAATCACTGATCGGTGCCAAAGCTGATTATGTGATAGCCGCGTCGACTGCCAGAGGGCTTCCTTGCATGCAGTATCATAATACCAAACCGAAAGAATCCCTTTGTTTAGAGAAGCCACAAAGACATATCCCAACTTCGCCACTTTTACAGACAAACAGAAAACCAGTTTCCTCTTAAAATCGTTGATAGTTAACCCACAATTTGTAGATAAAGTGGGGCTTCTTCCTCTGCTTTAAAAAAAAGGCAAACCCAACCCAACCCAGTTCCGAGCCAGTCGAAGGACCCGACCTGCACGTGGTCAATCAGCCGGAGAGGGGAGATATTATGTTACAGCTTTGAGACATATACCACAACCCTATAGCTTGTCAAACTGGAATCCAGTCCTTATATGGCTAGAGCGGCCTACGTAGCTAGTGTAAACTCTCTACGGAGCAGATAAAGCTTCCTGCCGTCGGGTTAACTTCTGCACCCGGTAGTATTTTCACGCGGTAATACTTTGCCTAGTTGGCAAAGCCGCTCAAGCCACGTATTTAGGATTCATTTAGGACTGAATTCGAGGTTTGAGGCATTGCCTCAACCATTAACAAGTAGTGTGGGACTCCGCGCTAATCTACTGGCGCTTGAATATTGCCGATTCTAGCTACCGTGGAAAACGAGATCTAGACTTTTAGTATTGCCAGAAGAAGTGGTCACAGCACCAACAGTCAACAGGCTAGATAGGACCATGGAAGATCATCCCATCATGTATAACTATAAAGCTCTGGACAGACCACACAAACCAAGTATGTCAGTGTGCTGGACAAATAGAATGAGGAGTGGTTTCAACTGTAGCGAGACTCCTACCTAACCGAAGAACTCTACTCTACTCTACTCTTTAGCCATGCATGATAAATCCCAGGTGTGCTTTAATATTGGGAAGACCTGCAGCTGCCTTGGCGACTGAACAAATTCTATGCCGGCGCCCCTGACTAAAAGTCTGGTTTTCCAGGGTAGATTCGAATACGCATACCGTTTCTGCTGGAACAGAATAAGCAAGAAATGCACTCCTAGGTGGACTGTGTGCGTTCTAAGCATAAAAGTTGCATACAAAGCTTCAAGCCCATTCCGTCTCCTCTCTAGATCTCCTTGCTATTGAAGTCTTGGTTTTAGGTTCAGTGCCTATTTTCACACCACTTAACGAATCCATAACACTATTTCCAGCTCCCAGGCCAAGATACATAATAGAACTTTATTGCGCGACAATTGTATCAGGTACAATGTATGGCAATTTGTATATACATGGGAGTTGAACTATATTGCAAATAAATCTAAGAACTAATCTAATGTAATGAAACAGTATGAACAATCTAGATACATATGACCACATATTTTTTTCTTACCCCCCAAAATGCCCATATATGGCCATAGGCTACTGGCCCTTGCCGGGCTCGCCGATACAACAGTACACCCCTGCCCCTCCCCCTCCCGTGCACACTGTACCACACCCGTATAATATATTGAAAGTCATAGAAGTTTTAGTAAGAAAAAAAGTTACCTATTCTTTCTGCGCAGTGATTGACTCATCCATATGAAGCTATGGGGTGGTGCCTTCCGTCGCGCCTCTTCTTTTCTTTAGTATCATTACCTGAGTTGCGTGGCATCCAAGCTTCTTGGTGCGTGTGTGGGTTCTAGGAGACCAACCGCTGACTCCACGCTAATAGGGAACGCGTGCGGTGTATACTCAAGGACGACAGTGGACGCATAGTCAACATACTCAACATAGTCTATTGACAACTTCTTATGGAACCGTTCCATGATGGTAAACAACCAGCACCACACAGTGCGTGACGTAACCACTAGCGGACTCTACCACTTATATGGGTGGTGGTCCAGACCTACCATAACAATCACTATACAATATTGGCGCTACTATTCTTCCTTCTTACATATGCATACCTCCTACTATTCCTAATCTCATCCTAACTTTCCTTCACTCCATCGTTCATAAATATCCATACCTACTACTATCCCCAATCTCATCTTAACCTTCCTTGACTCTATCGTTCTCTCCCACTCTCATCCTTACTTCTCCCACTCTCATCCGCCAAGTTCTTCACACCATCATTCTCTATTCCTTTCTACCCCAACCTCCATTCATTATTCTTTTATTCGTGTCCTGCTTATCGGAAGTGAATCAACTACAATAAAACTAATGTGCAGTCTAATACTTTTTATTTCTTGCATCGCCGGCGGTCCTCTTCTAAAAACTACTAGAAGTGTCCTCTGTCAGATGTTGCAAACTCCAAATATACTTCCAACCCCATAAATAGAATAGACACGGTACGTAACAATGGTCTATTATCGCAGCAGATGTAACTTTCGTATAACGGATCTCTCCAAATTCGACGTACACAAATGGCCCAGACATATTGCAAGAATAAATACCCAATATAATCCCATTTCTCCCTATCAGAACTCGGGTATAAACAAAAAAAAATGTCGACATTCGGTTTCAAATATTTATTTCAACTGCCGTTTAGCAAACCAAGCTACGTCACATACATTGGGATAATTGTATCTAAACAAAAAATCTGTATTGAAGTGTTAGAGTCCTCCTCACTACGGTTCTAGCTTTTCACTGATAACAACCTCTCTGGAAAATCCACTAACCCTTGAATTGATACATACTTGACGAAACCAGTTTTGGCCAATGCCGTTTTGCGCTGGGTAGCCAACCCTATATTACTAGGTCTAGGTTGGAAAGCATATGTGATAAATTGAAGACATTCTATTTTATGTGCATCAAAACCTTCATGTCTTCTATAAATAAGCCTTAACCCTGTGTGTGCCAATAAAGGCTGACAGTTATAAAGTAAGCAGTGACCTTTTAATACTGGCTATATTAACCTGAAACTTTTATAGCGTCATCTTTGGACTCATTACAGCTAAACATGTCAGATCTACCTACGAAACAAAATTAGACTTTGGCCTAAATGTTTCGATAAAACGACAAAATAACTGCTGCCTTTTAACTTTCGTGCCTCGTCAAGTTATCAACAAATTACTACCCAAGATACACGAACCTGTATTTATCCATGGCACTTTATATTAAACATGCTCCTTTTCAAATTACTTATAAACCATAAGCGCTGGAACGTACTACCAAGTAAAGAAAATGGAGACAGACGAAAACAGCAAACCGATTTAATAACTAGTTGTTCCTCAACATTACAACGAAAAACATGTCACTTCCTGGACAACTTCTGACGTTGATGTGTTCTAATTAAAAACAAGCAAATACAGTGGTCATCCCTACAGTGAACTCTAAGACAGTATAGATGTTCTTTTTTTTTAAGAAGAAAGCGTTTAACAGACGCCCTCTAACATATTCTGTTACTTTAAGGCAAAATGGAAGTTCAGGTCACAATTCGAACGTACGAGAGAGTAAAAAATTCTGGGGCTGTTGTCTCTCTGTTTCTGAATTTTAAGTCTGGTTTTAAACTTCTTGATCCCTTTGCTTGGCCACCATCCCTGCCTGTACGCCGTCCTCCCATATGGTTTGCTGCGTGTACTTCTCAGCTGGCTGGTGGGTCTAAGTTGCTGAACTTGAGGTGGTATTTTCAGACGTCCTCGCATCACACCCACGCGCGTTGTACTGAATGCTTCCTGTAACATATTTATCATATTGCATGTCCTTCGGGATGAAGGTATCCTTTCTCTTGAAAACCTGTACCACCTAACGAATACGTCGTTGGTTACGAATGTTCTACGACAATGTTGCTCTGTGTCTTGTACTTCAAAGAAAACGTACGTGTACCAAGAATCATAGCGATACAATAGCGTGTTGAAAAACGAACGAATGATACTTTTAATCTTGTGCTGTCCGTCCTAAAACTATCCACGACGTACTATTCTCTACATTGCTCACCGTAATCTTCACAATTGTCGGCCTCGGCTTCAGTGCTTCTGTAGATATTTTCTCAATCGCGTTAAAAACTGCTTGCCGTTCTCGTTATCTACACGGGGTCCATCAACAATCTGCAATGCCACAAATCTCACCAAAGTATCTGACAGTCTCGGTATGTACCATCACGAAGTTAACCAAAACCTGTCGTAGTCAGCCAGCCAAACTGTACTATTCTCATTTCCTACATGTGGCTGCCCTGTCGCACGACCAACTATATCAGCCTAGAGTTGTCCCTCGACTTGTCAAGTAACAAACCGAACGAAAACCAAGTCCTGTTATCAGCCTGAAGCTGTCCAATAACTAATAGTACGGCTCCATAGCACACAAAAATTGTCCTTCAGTCTTAAACTCCACCTGTGGTTGTCCCACAACTTGTCGCATAACAAACAAAATAAAAAACTGTCCGCCAGCCATGTTACCTACCTAGGCTTGTCTAAACAACCTGTCGTGCGACCAACCACTAACACCTGGGTAACAAATTTGTAACAACGTATCGTGCGATAACAGAAAACTGTCTAACAGTCTCTTTACTTCTCTAGTCCAAAAACTTTCCAACAGTCTTGCTGCTTACCTGGGGTTACTCAACAATCTGTCGTACAACAACACACAAAACTATCTAACAGCCTTTTTAATTCTCTGAGGTTGTCTAACAACCTGTCACACGACAACAACAAACAAAAATGTCCAACAGTTTTGCTGCTTACCTGGGGTTGCTAAACGATCTATCGTACGACAACCCACAAAACTGTCTAACAGCCTTTTAACTTCTCTGGGGTTGTCTAACAACCTGTCGCACGACAACAACAAACAAAAAATGTCCAACAGTCTTGTTGGCTTCCTGGAGTTGCTCAACAATCTGTCGTACGACAGTACAGCGTCACAAAACTGTCGAGCAGCCTTTTTACTTCTCTGGGGTTGTCTAACCAACCTGTCGCACGACAACAACAAACAAAACTGTCCAACAGTCTTGTTACCTACCCGGGGTTGTCCAACAACCTGTCATACGACAACAGCAAACAAAAAACTGTCGTACACTGTTGTTACTCTACCTGGCGTTGTCTCACTGCCTGTCGCACGACAACAAACCAAACTGTCCAACAGTCCTGTTACCTGCCTGGTGCTGTCCCACAGCCTGTCGCACGACAACAAACCAAACTGTCCAACAGTCTTGTTACTTGCCTGGTGCTGTCCCACAGCCTGTCGTACATCAACCAACCAAACTGTCCAACAGTCTTGTTACCTGGTTGGTGCTGTCCCACAACCCGCCGTACATCAACAAACCAAACTGTTCAACAGCCTTGTTACCTGCCTAGTGCTGTCCCACAGCCTATCATACATCAACGAACCAAACTGTCCAACAGTCCTGTTACTTGCCTGGTGCTGTCCCACAGCTTGTCGTACATCAACGAACCAAACTGCCCAACAGTCCTGTTACTTGCCTGGTGTTGTCCCACAACCTGTCGTACATCAACAAACAAACTGTCCGACAGTCCTGTTACTTGCCTGGTGCCGTCCCACAGCCTGTCGTACATCAACAAACAAAACTGTCCAACAGTCTTGTTACCTGCCTGGTGCTGTCCCACAGCCTGTCGTACATCAATAAACAAAACTGTCCAACAGTCCTGTTACTTGCCTGGTGCTGTCCCACAGCCTATCGTATACATCAACAAACCAAACTGTCCAACAGTCCTGTTACTTGCCTGGTGCCGTCCCACAGCCTGTCGTACATCAACAAATCAAACTGTCCAACAGTCTTGTTACTTGCCTGGTGTTGTCCCACAACCTGTCGTACATCAACAAACAAAACTGTCCAACAGTCCTGTTACCTGCCTGATGCTATCCCACATCCCGTCGTCCATCCACAAACAAAACTATCCAATAGTCTTGTACACTTACCTGGGGTTGTCCAACAACCTGTCGCATGACAACTACAAACAAAACTGTCCAACAGTCTTGTTACTTACCTGGGGTTGTCCAACAACCTGTCGCATGACAACTACAAACAAAACTGTCCAACAGTCTTGTTACTTACCTGGGGTTGTCCAACAACCTGTCGCATGACAACAACAACAAAACTTTCCAGCAGTCTTGTTATCTCTCTGGGGTTGTTTACAGCATGTCGTACGACAACAGCAAACAAAAAACTGTCCAACAGTTCAATTGTCCAACAAACTATTGCATGACACCAACCAGACAAAAAACTGCAAACACTTTTTTTCTACCTAGGGTTGTCCAAGAACCTGTCAAGCGAGAAACCCAACAAAAAGCAAATCGGCTCATAAACAAAAATCAAATCACCTGAAATCTCGCTACAAACTCGAGGTTGTCTGCCGACCTGACGAGCAAAAAGATAACAACCTCTAGCTGAGATATAGGACACACCTTAGGAAAACTGCCGCAGTGGTTGACAGCTGTCCGAGCGTCTTGAGGCCTGGTCCCTCAGCTTTTCGGGTTGCTGAATGCTGGCTGGTCCACAAAATGCAATGCCCAGAATCGCCGAACCTAACTTCAAAATTAAACAAAGCAAATATACAGAAAAAAAACAAAGGAAAATACGTAAAATAAGGCAATACGTTCGACTCCTTCCACAACAACAACAACAAACGTGATAGGCAGACAAAAAACTATACCAAATACTGTCTAAAGCCTTTCAAACAACGTAACTCACCCATAGAGCTACCAGTGATAAGTTGAAGCCTCCGACTCTTTCTTGATAAAAAAGGTCGGGCTCTGCTCCGAGCGTGCGGAAACTGGAACAACGTTGTACCGCCAAAAATAGCCACTCAAGCAACTGGACACGGCCCCGAAACGGCCAGACGCCCCGGAAAGAATCCACCCTCCTTCGTCAGTGTCACTGACGAAGGAAAGCGGACCCCCCCCGAAACGCCCGACCGCCCCAAAACCACATCCAGTTGCCTGAGCAACTATTTTTGGCGTATCTTATTACCTGGATGTCTAACCTACATCGACGAACGTTGTACCGCTTCATAAAGGCTCCTATGGCGAAAAGACGGGGTAAACGGCAGCCCTAGCGGTGGCTCAGCTGTATCAACATACCTAACTCAAATGAGACAACACAAAATTAATTATACCAAGCCTATTTTACCAAACAGAATCATTCACACCTGCGCACGCGAAACATGTGCGATGCGCAAACATATGCAAATTACGAGTCGCTAAACGAAATGAACGACAGAATAGTTGCTGACCAACAAAACACACCATAATCATACAAAAGGGGAAAACAGGAAAATAAAATCATGAAGGAACAAGAAAGAAAACAGCCGAGGGATCCACTAGAAAAAACAGCCAACGTAGGAAGACAAATCAAAATGGAAAATTCCACAAGACGCCAAAAATGGCGGCGAGCTCAAAACCTTGCGTACCTGCTTGGCTTGTAAATCCTACGCCCGTAGGAAACTACTCTATCTTCTCTGTTGTCGGCAATTTTCCTTACCCGTTCCCAGAAGGTCGTAGATATCGCAGACTTGTCCTGGTGAGTCTCACTGTCAAAAACAGTGTTACTGGTGCTCTGCTATGGAACGTCCGGCTCATTCACAAGGCTGCTGCGTCAGTCATGCTGGGGTCGGCCGTGCCGGCGGTGTCACTTGCCTTCTCCGTCGACGTCCTTTCAGACAGTACTGCATATACCTGTGATGTCTAACAAACGCCCAAAATAAGCGTCTATTCTCGCAGTGAGGCATGCTTTCTTCCATAACCCATACACAATGCCCGGCACGCCAGTGTCTGCGAGAAGAACGGACCTCAGCATGACAAAGAGCGATACACGTGCAAAACGCAGACAACTCACATTCGTCCCTACACAGCAACAACTTCTCGCAGTTTCACAAAACAAAATAAAATACGAAATCTTCATGACACTAAAAGGGCAATCTTCGAATTCTATACTCCCTGTAAACGCAAACGAGGTAAATACTCTGTCTCTCTTCTACACCCCGAAAACCTGCTGGCGGTCTTTCTGTGGATCTTCTGTGTTTCCGTAGCCATGGCGTCGACGAACCGGCTGTGGGGAGGAGTCCGTCAAACTGCATGTGAATAGTCTATCCTGCCTTTATATGGGATTGGGTCTTCGCCTAATATAGGCATCGCCAATCACAGCGCAGGAAAGATAGAGGAATTTATAATATCGTACCTGATATTGAGATGTCCAGGGGTTGCCCGAGTTCGTGTAGAACAATGTAGGTCGTACCTTGGTCGTACGAACCAGTTTGTGCATGCAGTTCCGGTATGTGAATGTGTTGGTGGGTGTGTTGGACCTATCGGCCGTTGACCTTTGCCCTTAGTGGCCTATTTACCTCAGGTTAAATGTTTGCGTAGCTTGCCCCACCTTTAGCACAGAGTACAGTGGTTCACTGATTGCACACCTTTACACAGCATGTAGACATATCGTTATTGAAAAAATGACATCCAATTATTAAAATGATACCAGGTGTAAATTTAATGATACTATTATCTCAGCGAAGTGGTCATTGATAGGGTAGTCCTGTCAATAGTGGGAAATGATTACGTTATAATTGACAGGTGAGGAGCAAGGAGAGAGAGAAGCGTGCTCAGTCTAATGCTCTGTCCGGCTCCGGTGACCCTTACAATAGGGCGATCCCACCGCGCGAGCAAGGGCGTACCATATCCAACTAGAGTTCGGCGACCTCATACCTCCACGAAACATTTAGCGCTTTTGTAGATGTTATGCAAATGACATACACATTAACATAATTAATGCATGGTAATGCTCATCAATGATTAGCTTACACATGTCACAAGTTTAAAAATCCCATCATTCATATATGTATAATTAAGTGTTTTTGCCATTTTGCATTAATTATTCAAATAAGTCCTCATTTTGCATGTTTGGTGTCTGTTACACCAGTTATGAATTACATTTTTTACAAGCCAGTTTTGTCACACCCCACCAACACACCAAGTATGAAACCATCTACTTCCAGTGGTTCTTGAGTTATGTTGACAGACACACAGGCACACAAATGCTAGTGAAAATATAACCTCCATAATACTTCATGGAGGTAATTACATAGGATGGCCCAGATTGGATCATCCTTACACCATAAAAAAGACAATCTAGAGATAAAGTAAATAATGACAAGAATTCTTTCTTTATCAAAACAGTTTTATTCCTTTATCAAATCACACTGCAGGCTTATAAAATAGAAAATTTGACACAGTATAGAATTTCTTTCATTCTGTAACAGATGTGACCCTTGACTGGAGAAGTATGTTTATTTCATTAGCATACTGTATATGCTAATTAGAGTGGCCTCCACCAAAGCAACATAATTTTCATAAAAAGAGCAAAATTTACAAATATAGTCACAGACGTCGTCATACATTTGGTTTAATCATTACTGTTCATCAAACTACATATCTGGAATAGATGATTAGATCCTAACTTCTATAGCTAGCAGTGCATACTATTAAACTGTACACTTCTATATCTAGATGTTCAAAGTGTACAGTTTCAAGTATACTTTTTGTGACTCAAGTATACTTTACACTTTTGCTATACAATTTAAAAGCTACAGAGATCAACTGACACAAACCTTAGTCCAAGAGCTCGACTACATGATTAGATTGAGACACCTACTATCAACTTTTGCGGCAGTATGCTCGATTCCTGTTACAGCAGCCATTTTGGATTTTCTGGGGTCATTGCATCAAAATGAGGCTAGCCTGGCCATGATTGAAAGCATGTACAAAACAGTGTAGGTCTTCAGTGGTAGCTTTGCTCCTATATCTTAAACTGCAGAATATGTGCCTGTCATGTAGACAAGGCTGCTCTATCTCAAAGACCATGATCAGTGCTCACGTAAGAAATTAATCTTTGTAGTTCTCTCAGATAATATTTCCCAATGTATATAAAGATTATGTCTATAGTGGCCACCTATCCATTTAGACCAGGGAGGCCCCTTGAGTGGTCTACCTGGGCCGTTTTTAACTGTACTCTATATATGAAATAGACTGATCCCATAACCGCACCTCCCTAAATTAAAATGTAGAAATGCCCATTAAGGCCATGAAAATGCAGACATATGCTGTCGGAGCTACTCTTTCATTGGTCAAATCTCTAATTGCCATGCTGTCATTGGTTGAACTGCTAATCAAGATTAGTCTATAAAGCTTTTTATACCATGTTAAATCGTAACACCTTGTTATTGTGTGTATTTCACAAATTATTGTGCGTACTTCACGTAAATTATTGTGCGTACTTCACATAAATTATTGTGCATACTTCACATAAAATAACTGCGATAAGCACTACTAGTGTGCCACTTTTTCGGGGGTATCCAGAGCCTCCACTTTCCTTGCGAATGCTCGGATGTCCTTGGCCAGTAAAGCAGGCTGTTCGAAGGCCGGGAAATGCCCGCCGGTGGGCATGGTGGTGTAGTGGACCAGGTTAGTGTAGCCCCAGGGGCACCAAGATTCAGGCACGTGGGACAACTCGTACGGAAATGCCGCCACACCTGACGGTACTGTCACTGGAAGCCTGGAGAAAAAAATGGAGGAGAAAAAATCAATTTTAGTTCTTGGTCTTATTATACATTTGCTACTTCATTTTTCTTTTTTTTAGGGGGGGGGGGGGAGAACATGATGTGCATTTAAGGTTGAATGAGATATTTTGTGGGGCCCTAGCTAACTTCAGACACCCCTATGTTCTGCTAGCCCAAAGTTTTGACACATCGATGTTCTGGTTAGAGTTAGGGTAAGGGCTAGGGTTAGGATTAGGGTTAAGGGTTAGGTTTAGATTTAGGTTTGGGTTAAGGTTGGGTTAGGGTTAGGTTTAGGGGTTAGGTTTAGGGCTAGGGTTAGGGTGGAATAGCACCATATTCCAAGGAGGTTAATTTTTGATAAAGCATTTATACCATATAATGTCCTTTTCCACTCAAAGTGATCCTCTGTACATTGTACATACCCGATGGTATTGAGTGCTTTTCCAGCAAACGCCTCCTTGTAGAACCTCATGGATGAAGGGATGGTTCCCGTTACCCAGTACATCATTACACTGGTCAGCAACTCATCCTGGGGAGGAGAGCAAAATAGTGATCAAGGTATTCTGGGAAAGAGAATACACAGATGGAGGCTACACTGGGAAGGAGATTGGGAATATAGCTCAGGGTATCCTGGGATGGAGAACAAACAGATAAATTTTATACAAGGAAGGGGAACTAGATATTGATCAGAACGTCATGAGAAGAAAACTCACAGATGAAGTTTCCACTGGGAAGAAGAACTGAATATTGATCAGAATATCATGGGGAGGAAAACTCACATATAAAGTTTTCACTAAGGTTGTAAGAAAGAAATAATGATCAGAATATCATGGGAAGGAGAACATACAGATAAAGGTAACACTGGAAACGAGAACAGTTGCTCGAGGTATCCTGGGATTGGGAAGGAGTCCAAACAAAAGATGACAACTTAGAGGTTGAAACGAATACTGCTGTAATATCTGGGGAAGATTCTTCAAATACCTCCTTTATTTTCCTTTGCATCTCTCTGTACAGACTACATAGTGGTCGATTAAAACTCCTTTAATGGGCCTATTACTTCTTGATTTGATCCATTGATCACCTAGACCCTACTCTTTCATTCTATGAATATGACCAAATAATCATGTTCTACCGCAGGGCTCCACTGAAAAGCAGTGCAAGAGCACTGAGCTTGGACCACCCTGGATAAAGATTACAGAAATAAATTAATAAATAAATACCCCTGTACCTTGGTGTAGTATTTCTCCAGCCCCCCATCAGCCAATTCCCTGTTTGCTGGGTTTGTCCAAGTGGAGAATTTCTCGAGAATGTAAGCGGCCAGACCCACAGGGGAGTCATTCAAGGCAAAACCTGAAACAAAAGTACAATGTACATTACTATTATATCAAGTAGGGAAGACTTTACTTCTTCTTCTACTTCTCACGGCGTTAGAGGAGTGACTCTGGAAGGTGTCTTCCTCCCTCTAGCAGGTGATGTGAGAACTCCCATTTCTGCTCATTGCTCATTCCACGTGCACATAGATAGACACTTGCTCCATCATCTCGGGTGACCCCTTCCTGGGTTCGAAATACACATACTTAACTTGCAATTTGCATGTAATGTTTGAGATTTGCACGTAAAAATATTCTGAACTTGCAATCTTGCATGTTGAAAATACCTGGCCTATAGTAAAAATACTGAGGAATTAGACACCCTACTCTAGATCTTAGACAGAATGATATATGGACGTCTTTCTTTTTCCTTCCTTGTTTGTGCTTGAAACATGCTGATTATCTGGATATCTTTCCAAAATTTCAAGTTCTGTCTATATTTTTATGCGCCTATTTCTGTCTGTCAAAAGAATGGGCAAAATTTTCATCTGTCCTGAGCAGAAAAATTCCTCCAAAGAACGGAATGATGCATGCTGGCTAGATCATTGCAGAATAGACTAGTAGTATTTTTCATGTAATTTTTTCAAATTGCACGTAAATTTTTGCCAACTTGCAATTTTGCATGTAGCAAAAAAAAGTATTTCGATCCCTGCCCCTTCTCGAGTAGTCCCTCCATAGAAAATGATGTATGGGCCATTGTTTCTTTTACATGATAGAAGCATGCCATTTGAAGTTTTCCTTTTAGGTGTTGTGACATTTTAGTCATAGCTATGTGAGCCACAGGAGGTATACAAATCTCATAGTCACTCTACTAGGCAGTCATTGCATGACAGTCACTATAGGTTACCGAATGCAAGGAACAACAGCGGGAGAACATTTAATTACAGATCAGTTAAACTGTGGAATCTGCTTCCCAGAGATTTCAAGATTGTCTCCGATACAAGATTGTTAAAGAAGATGATAGACAATTTCTACGGATCATAATGGTTTTATTGTATATAACCCTCTGACCTCAAGACTTCTTGACTTTATGTACATAAAATATGTATTGTATCTGTTTTGAGTGTATGATTTCTGTCCATCTATCTACTTGTACAATGTATATACTGTTTTTTTTCTAATGAGCCCTGGAAGATTAGCTCAATGAGCTAAAGGGTATCACATAAACTCAAATCAGCTGGCCAGTCTCTAATTCATCGTAAAGCATTGTCAACGAATTATTTGTTGAAGTATTATTGGTCATTTGGATTCTATGTTGCTTGTTGCTTGTTCTCCAGAATTCGTAGTTACTGACATTTCTTGTCCTGTTGTGCCTGTGACCCGTTCACAGCCTCGTTTTTTAAAACAATTTTAATCCAATCTGGTGCAGTGGCAGCAGTGTACATATATATAGGAGTGTTTGGTTTGGTTTTTCTGTTTTCCTAAATTCATGGTTCAGCATTTATTTATTTATTTATTTCTGTTTTATTTAGACAGGGTGGACAACTCAGTACTATGCGTTCTGCTTTTCAGTTGTGCCCTGTACACAAAATAGCATAACAAGAAATAAGATACAAATCAAATGAACAAATCAAAGTAACAATATATACATAAACATAAATCAAAATCATAACTCATTAATCGAAGTTAGTGCCGGGTCAGGAGGTCAGGGGTCAGCAGTGATTACCGTTTCTTATCAGTTTCTTGAACGACAGTGCAGAACTGGCCACTTTAACCGTTGGCGGCAACTCGTTCCATGAAAATGCACCCCTGTATTCGAATTTTCTACGGCCAGATTCAAGTCTGACTTTCGGTAGTTGTAGTGATAGGTTTGAATTAAGCCTTGTTGCGTATGTGTGAGATGTTCTGTTAAATATTTGTAAGTATTCTGGTAACTGCCGATGGATTGACTTGAAGACGGTTTGCAGGAGGTGCATTTTCCTACGAGATGCCAGAGATTTCCAACCTAATGTAGACAGATGGTCATTATCTACATGTGATCTACGTGACAGACCGAGCACAAGCCGTGCTGCACGGTTTTGGAGTTTCTGGAGATTGTCAGAGAGAGATTTTCCGCAGTTGCCCCATACAGTATCACAATAATCAATCTTAGGAAGAATCATACAGTTAAACAGCATGGAAAGTGTCTTAGGTGGTAAAATGGGTACTAAACGTCTTAACACTCCCAACCTAGAGGACACCGTACTGCATAGTTTGTTAATGTGTATACTCCATGTAAGACAGGAATCAAACCAAACACCTAGATATTTAAAACATGCAACAACTTCCAATAAGTACCAGAAAGGGTAAGATTTAGTTCTTCTGTTTCTAGACGCAGCCTTCTTATAGTGCCAAAAAGCATAGACTTGCATTTACGGACATTGAGAGTTAGCCTGTTTGCATCCAACCACTTCTCAATATTGCAGAGATCAGCATTCAACGCTCTGTTTATATCAGCGACAGACTTTGATGCGTAAAACAGTGCTGTGTCATCAGCATAGAGTACTATTTGACCATGGCTTATGTAGTTTGGCATATCATTTATGTACAATATAAACAATAGCGGTCCGAGAACAGACCCTTGTGGTACGCCTTCAGCTATACCAAGACAATCACTTATGGTGCCGTCTACAACTGTTACCTGACACCTATTTGACAGGTATGACTCAAACCACAGCAATGCGTTGTCTTGTATGCCATTTATCCGTAGTTTGTCAAGAAGAATTTCATGAGACACCGTGTCGAAGGCCTTTTTCAGGTCCAAAAAGACAGCACCTGTCAAAAGCCCCTTGTCCATGTTATCTAGGATCGTGTCAGTCACATTGATTAATGTTGTTGTTGTTGAGTGTTTTGGTCTGAAACCTGACTGTGAAGGATTCAGAATTTTATGCTCGGTAAGGAAGTTGTAGACTTGTGTATGTATTGCTTTCTCCAATATTTTCATAAAAGATGGAATTACTGATATAGGTCTGTAGTTACTGCAGTCAGTTTTGTCCCCATCTTTGTATAGCGGTGTGACCTTGGCTTTCTTCCAGCCAGTGGGTACTGTTCCTGTGGAGAGTGATAGGTTGTATATGTACGTCAGTGGTGCTGCAATTGCTGGAGCAGCGTGGCGGATCAGCCTGCTACTTACTCCATCCACCCCTGTGCTCTTGCCAAGAGGGATGTTCAGCAATTGTTGGTGTGTGAACTCTGTTGGTATGTCGGCAAAACTGAACATAGACTTAGGAGGCCCTATAGTTGCCATATAAACACTAGAGAAGGCTGCGGCTAGTTTGGCTCCAATGGAAGTGAAATATGAATTGAATTCATTCGCAATGTTGTTTTCACTTTGTTTAGGAACTTTATCAGCGTGTTTAGTTTGACCTGGCAAGAGTGTTTTTAAGGTTGACCAAAGGCCTTTACTATCATTTTGCTTAGACTCAATTTCACTTCGGTAGTACGTTTTCTTCAGGCATTGTGCCATATTGTTACATTTGTTGCGCAATCGTTTTGCTGTCTCCCAAGTCCCTGGTTGTTTTGTCTTTTTAGCTCGGTGAAAGTAGTAATCTCGGTCACGACAGATATTCCTGCGTCATCCAGGGTGGCTCGTGTCCTCGAATACGTACGGTCACCCACGGAGCATGTTTATCACAAATGTTATGTAGTATAGAATGAAAACAGTCCAGTGCGCCGTTAACATCAGCGTGTTCCTCCACCTTGCTCCAGGGCGCATTAAACAGTTCCTCTTGGAAAGACGAAGCCGGAGCTTTTGACCATTCATGATGATGAAAGCTACAAACTCACGGTTGCGCAAACTGATATCTACTAATGATCTGTAGTAATTAGAAAATGTTTGTTTTCATCTAATTAAAAAAATTTAATTCTTTATAACTACAGATCGTTAGTAGATATCAGTTTGCGCAGCCGTGGGTTTGTAGCTTTCATCATTATGCAACGAAAAACGAAGTTTCATTACAGTGGTATGTACCAAAGTGCTGTATTTTGTCATAGAAAAAAATAATATCAGAGGCAATAAAAATGATGACGTCATCAATTTGGCCCCCCCCCAAAATCAGATTTAGAATTCTTTCATGCCCATCTATCAACATTCGTTATGGCTCCATTCGTTCTTAATTCATTAATAAGAAAACAGTGGAAGGTCAAAATGCCAATTTAGCCAACCGAGATACCTTAAGCCTTGCTAGATCCCCCTACCCCAGTGTAACCATAATTTGAGGTGCCATACCTACAGTGTCCGGTTTTGACGCCTGTAGGTGGAAATAACCGGACTCCTGTAGTGTGAAAAGAAGCTGTCTACTTACAGGATACACCTAAAAGGAAAAAAAAAAATTAATAATAATAATCATAGCTTGCTTGTCCACGGGACAAAGGGATAAGACTGGAAGTTTTTCTGCAATTCCATAGAAAGCTGCTAGGGTTACCAAATTTCTTCCTTTTGTCTACCTACCGACACACCTAAATCATAAAATAAATAGATTTAGAGTTATGTTGTCCACAGACAGACAGACAGACAGAAAAACACAAAAATATACAGATACATGCAACTGAAAACACATTTAAAAATAAAATACATAATTTACATAAAAAGAATATTGATTTACAAGATTTTGCTCAACTTCTGCATCATTGCACGAACTTTGACTATTTTTGATGACCCTCCCTTTACAATTTGGTCTATCATGAGTAAATTGACTGACAAAATTGTGCAACAGGCATAACGGTGGTCACATGAGAAAATTCTGTTCTCTTATTGGCCAAATTGCTAAGTGATTGACAGCCGGAACTGTCCAATGTTCACACTCAGTCTGTGTATTGAACATTTCTACTTTAGGATTATATTAGTCTAATCTTGTACTGTTCTACAGTGACTGTCTTTATTACAATGGATTTGAAAACACACCCTGTTGTAGTCCTCTTCTGTTAGTCCAGCCAATGAGGGTGCCACACTGCCCAGCATCATATAGAACGCATACGCACCGCCCATTTCTACGGTCGGCATGTTCGTATGAAGTCCCTTAATAACGCTAAAAAACAGAAAGAACAGATTTGGATGAAGAAATCACTTCGGACAACAAATGGAATTTGATTTCAATCAATTGGATCAAAATCACTTAGATTACTTTAATGGCAAGGCTTTATTTTTTCGAAAATGTTATTAACAATACGTAATCTAATTCCAGAAAAATAATTTGATTCCAGACTCTAGGTCAACAACTTAAAAATGCTTTACCAAATCAAGTTCATTTCTTATTGAGTACATAGCAGGGAGTGACAAATATTAGGCGGAAGACATTAATTGGTCCCGAAGGATGAGTACCGTTATACATAATTATGGTATGATTATACATGATATCATATAGTTATGTATAATTATACATAATGATTTTTTCCCATTATACACAATTATACATAACCCATTTTACTGTTGAACATATCCCTTATTACCATTGGTATTAATACTCATATAGTAAAGTTCTTCCAACACAACCCTCATCGCTGTTACGAACAGAGACGAGGGGGGATACAAACTGAGTCAAATTCGGGACAGCATTCTCACTGCTGCGGCGCCACCTACATTGGCTATATATATCAGTAGCAATGAGAAGTAGATCCAGCCATTCTACCCTGATGATGGTGCCTGATGGACACCGAAACGTTGGAAGTGAGTACTGTTTGGTTGTGTTATAACTTTATTTTATGTCATACCTGTGACGCGAAAACGTTCGATACGGGTGTTCCGGACCGGGCCGTGCGTTTCCGCATCGCACAGGTTCGAAAGGCGTATCACACGGGCTCCATTCGAATAAATCAAACTGTTTCGAGTGGGCTGGTTGGCAATTCGAAAGTTGGAACATTGCTGTTGCAACACTTATTGTTCAAGGGCACCAAATTTGTTCAACTTCTGGCGCATCTTGCATCAAAACATGGTTTTTTTCAGGTGGGTATGACATAAATAAAATACAACACGGTGTATTCCGCATCACCCTCGGTCTCAGCCCTCCCGCAGGTTGGATCGCCCTCCGGCCTTTGGCCGTCGTGCGATCCGACCCGCGGTCGGGCTGATACCTTGGGCGATACGGAATACACCGTGTTGTATTCTATATATAGGATTATGAATTCTAATCAACTGTTTTGACCTGAATGTACCTTGGCTTCAAGACAGCCATGTTACGTGTGATCATCGAACCCCAGTCTCCTCCCTGTACATAGAACTTCTGAAAACCCAGCCTCTCCATCAGCTTATGGAACATCTGGGCTGCAGCGATCTGGTCAAAACCTGTACAGAAAAATGAACAAAAAAAACTAATGGTCAATGGTTTGAGCTTCTTCAGAATGTGTAGGTGAAGGTTAGACATCCTGGTAATAAGATATGCCAAAAAGCAGTTACTCATTGAAAAGCAACTGGACATGAGTTTGGAAATGCTTTTTAATTAGACGAAAACAATTAGTATTTCCTAATAACTACAGATCATTAGAAGGTATCAAGATGTGTGAACATGAGTTTGTAGCTTTCATTATTATGCACATGAAAAACATAGCTTTATTGCAGTGGTATGTACCAAATTGCTGTATTTTCTCATAGAAAAAAATAACATTAGGGGTAATAAAAATTGATAACATCATCCATATGGCCCACCAAATCATAATTAGAATTTTTTTATGCCCATCTATCAACATTCGTTTCGCACTCCATCCTTTCTTTATTCATTGAAGAGAAACAATGGAAGGTCAAAATGCCAAAAATTTAGCCTGACTTTGAAGATAGGAAACCTTAAATAAGACTTTTCCATTACTCACCTTTTTTATGAGGAATCTCGGAGAAGCCATAACCAGGGATGGAGGGGGCAATGACCTCAAACACATCATCCTCACTCCCCCCATGACTAGTGGGATCTACCAACATCGGGATCATCTTATAAAACTCAAACACCGAGCCGGGCCAACCATGAACGATCAACAGGGGTTTAGCTGTCTGACCTGGCTTCAGTTTGGGTTTTACGTGAATGAAGTGTAGATCTATTCCCTCAATGTTTGTCTTATAATGGGACAACGTGTTCAAGTATGCTTCTTGTTTTCTCCAGTCATACTGAGTTTTCCAATAGGTCACGAGGTCAATCATGTATTCGCGGCGGAAGCCATACTGAAACTGAACGTCTTCGAGAGCATCGAAGAATCGAGTGTTTGAGAGACGATTTTTGAGATCTGCTATTGCAGAATCTGACACGTTAACTATGATGCCGTACACGTTTTCGTCCTGTTTTGAATCGGGTGATGGTTTTGCCCCCCTCCCCCAGTAGTTGTCTTGGAACTCGAGGGGCTCTGGTGGGGTTTTCAAGACTCCAGAGAAAAAAATGGCTATCGACACAGCTACTATGACGAAAAAGGTAGTGAGCTTCCAACCCATGGTTCCAGAGAAGTACCTATAGAGGAGAAGAAATTGACGCAGAGTTAATGAAAATTCATGCATGTCAAATATTAGTCTGTACATTCTTTTACATCTGGTTGTGGCTGAATGGTGTTAATTCTTTTTATCATTGGAAATATATGCTGCATAGGAGTTCTATTACAGTGCTGTATTACGAATTCACGAATAAATGAATAATTTGCCTTTTGTCAAACTACTTGCACACAAAACTCCTATAGTATTATACCATTAGGTTAACCCCTGAGGCATTGCCAAAAATTATCAGTTAATATTTACTGCAAAAGCTTAGCCTGGAGTCCAGCAATTGGGCAGCGAGTGCAAGGAGCCTGGGTAGAAATTCAATGGTACCCAGGCTTAAGGTTTAACCGCCATAAATACATAGTATGTATTCATGGCTTTCACAGGCCTGTTAATAATTCACAACCCCACATGGTATCTTTACTTTGGGCAACCAACTTAAGAGGGCTATGACACTCTTTATATAAAAATCAATTAACATGTATTAAATCAGATTTCCTGTCAGGTGATTGGTATGCAAAGAATTAGAAATGCCCTCAAAACTTATTACCCCGAAATGGGTGCATACAGGGAAATCTTAAAATGACCCTTGGATTTTGAACCTGAAATTAAATCAACCCCCTTCTTTAAAATGCCTTCTTTCTTTGATTTTACTATTTTTAGCATTTGGGCATCCATGGATCTTATTATATTGCACGATTCTAAAGTTCACACACTGGTTTGACATTCAGGTTTGGTTATAGCTTACCTTAGAAAAAAGAATGGCCAGCAAGATATTAATCCCTAGACTCGAGTAAGATGGAGGTGAGCAAATATAGTTTGTTAGTTCTACTTTGACCAGGGAACAAATAAACCAAGCAATGTGCCCCACAGGTCATTGACTTTTGACCTTTGCTGCATCAACATGCAAAGAAAAAGTAGGGAATAAAACGTCACAAATTTCACAGCATTCAATATATTTTATATAGTTTAGAGAAACTTTAGACAAAGATTAAGTTAGGGTTTAGTTGAGTGATAAACATTGATAATACTTCAGAAATGTGTTTTGTTGTGCTTGTTTGTTGTTACTGTTACAGTAGTTTTGGGTGTTTTGGATAAGCCCTCTCACAGAGATCAGAACACATTTGTGGCGACATGAATTCTAGGGAATATGCTATCCCAAAACTAGTGCTCAGCTAGGGGGCCCAAACTTATGTCACTTCTTCCCGAGCAAGATCAAGCTATCTAACACCTAAAAATCATCATTCGTGATCATAGTCTGTTCAGAACACGAGATAGCATAGCCAGACGTTCTGCTGCAGTACCAAGGGAAGCCACTAGGGGACCCAAAATCTAATCATTTCCAGCTTTCATCACAAGTATGATACCTTCCACCCCTGAGCCATTCTTGAGTTATCTTGTTCACAGACAGACAGACACATGACACACACATACTCACACACAATATTTTCATGGATAACTCAATTGCACAACATGGTATTGCACAAATAAAGATTTTCATTAATATTTTTAACCCAAAGTATTCATGGATATCATTCATATTCATTGATTCAAAGTTCACACACCGGTTTCACAATCAGGAAATGTTAATACTTACTTTCAAAACAAGAACGGCCGCCAAGATGTTTATTTGAAGACCGAGACATGCAAATATAGGTCGTTCTTCTACTCTACAGACTACAAATAAATCGAGAAACGCGCCAAGAAATAGGTCAACACTGGTCATTAACCTTTAACCCCGACAGCATCAAAACAACAAGAAAGGTGAAAGCATAAAATCATACAATTCTACCGTAATGATTTAAACCACACATATTTATATTTCTATTTATGATATCAATATTTAGCATTGTATGACTCATATAATATTATGTCAAGATATGATGGAAAAGACCGGCGAATACTCCGAAATCATGTGTCTTTCTTTTCACTTGTTTGCGGTAGCGGAGAGTTTCAATATGGCCGATACGGTCTAGAAAAATTTTGTCCATAGAAAAAGAAGGTATTTTATGATTGATAAGTGATCTTACCGGTGGAAGACATGCCAACTGGTCTGTGATATGAGCAAACTGTTGTTATTTGACAACTTTTGAGGTAAGTGTCAAGTGTCAGGTGCTCTAAAATTATGCTTATAGCCCAAATGTTTAGTTTCTGTTTTGCGTTTTAGATTATTTTTATGGGGTAGGATGATTTGATATAATTTGTATCTCACTCATGAACGCAAATAACACGCAATATAATGAGCTACATACAGTACCATGGATGCCAGGCTTTTCTCAAGCCATACACAGACAGGTCCTCGGCAATTCCATAGCCATAGGGCCAAATTATTTTGCCCCCAAATTATGAAATGTGAGAGGAGGCGCAATTGAGGGAGGGGGGTTTGTAGGTTGGTTAGAGTACCATGTAAAATTTCCATGGGCACGCGATATCCTTGTGTTTCAACATACAGTATTTGAGGATACTATATGATAGGACATACTAAGTAATTGCAGGACATATAAGGTACATGAATTTGCAAGACATATTAGGTAAAGTTTCTCTTCTCCTGTGGCTGCAAACATTTTCCACAACAATATCAAATCAAGGGCCAGCAAGAAAATTTAGGCAATCTGATTATTGTTCGTGCAATGCCATAGAATCTCTTTTGATAACGTTGATTCTTTTTCAGATCTGTCCGAGATATTGTTCCAACAACAGTTGACCCACAGTTGTGTGAATGACCAAGCTAGGAGCAATGAAACATGGACATGGACATGGACACCAATGTGGGTGTGGCAAGCAGAGACTTCCCACTGCAGTACCTCACTCTATCCCCAGGAGGAGTGGTTTTGCATTTATCCAGGTGGTGAGCAGGTTTGCCATCGATGTGCTGGTGAGGTGTTGGGCGCTGTGCAGCACGGGACTGTTGGCAGTGCTGCTCTTCTATTGGCTGTACGGAGGATGGGTGGCCTCCATCGTGGTCTGGATCTCCATATTTGGTAAGTATGAACTCCATATTTGTAAGTATGAGCAAGGAGGTTATATTCAGAATATTGTGAATATAACCTCCTTGGTATGAGACAACCCTTATTGGATTTGCTAAGAGTTACAATCCTCCACTCCATATTGGGTAAGTGTGAAAAGTATCCATATTTGGTAAGTGTGAGAAGTCTCCTTATTTGGTAAGTGTGAGAAGTCTCCATATTTGGTAAGTGTGAGAAGTCTCCATATTTTGTAAATGTGAGAAGTCCCTTATTTGTAAGTGTAAGAGATCTCTATATTTGTTAAGTGTAACAAGTTTCCATATTTGGTAAGTGTGAGAATTTTATCTATATTTTGGTATAATTAGCTTGCACCATATACTGTAAATGCAGAAATGTTCACGGTGGATTAATGGTCGCGGTTTTCGCGGCGGTCGCTTCACCGCGAATTTAAAACCACCCCGAACATTTTTCCATAACAGTAAGAGACTGCAGTGCATGGTGCTACCACGAACTTAAAACCACCGCGAAAAGTCCTTTTATTTGCTACCGAGGAATTAAATCACCGCAAACTTAAATGCATTTACAGTAGTATATTACAATGTACCATGCCCCATACATCAATACAGTTGTACTTCCATATATTCAGGAACTAAAACTCTCTGAACATTTTCCATTTTCTAGGAATCTTCTACAACTACCAAGACTACCTCCTGTACTACCCTGAGGTGCCCAAATCCTCGCGACTGCTGGTTCAGTCTCCCCAGGGGTGGAACGTACCCTTTGAGAGCCTCTTCATCAAGGCCAGGGATGGGACCAGGCTGCATGCACTATTCCTCAAACAGCCAGAGGGCCTCGCTGCAACCGCACCCACTGTGCTGTTCCTCCATGGAAATGCTGGGAATATTGGACATAGGTACACAGCTATTGTGATCTGAGAGTGTTTTAGATTTGTGACCAAAGTAGAAAATAAAACTATTCTGGGAAATTGAAATGAAGATATTAAACAAGGGATGTAATATAATGACTTTTTGTCAGACAAGGCTCTACTTTTGTCAACCATTTGATAATTATGTTTACCTTCTTGAAAGGGAAACATGCTGTTTTTGCTTCATTTCCTTAATATCTTCTTCTCCAAGCAAGTAAGGCCAATGACCTTGACTACTGACTACTATCACCATGGTTACTGGTACAGTAAAGTGACAGACACCCTGTGGTGTTGGATCATATACATTTTAAAATGTAGCAAGTAGCAGGACAACTGAAGGGGTATCTAAGTAAGATTAAACACTGCAGTAGTTTGTTAAGGTAGACTGTGAAGGTAAACAATGTATTTGCTTGCAAATGTTGACTCTCTATATGCTAGTTAATTCTTCTATTTACGTCCTATCATTTTTTTGTTCCAGGTTAGTGAATGCAGTGGCCTTGTATGCAGCAGTATCAGTTAATGTTTTACTGCTGGAGTACAGAGGGTATGGCAAGAGTGATGGCTCACCTTCAGAAACAGGTATGATACTTGAACCTTATCCCTGTTTATAATTAAGCTAGCCTTTTTACATAGACTATATGTGTGTGTGTGTGTAAGTGTGTGTGTGCGTGCGTGCGTGCGTGTATTGGCTACATGGTTAAGCAGCAAAGAAAGAAGCCTGGTATCCAGCCGTATTATAACCCGAGTCTCTTCTGTCCTCACTGCAAATATATGCGGAGAGGACAGAAGAGACTTTGGAGCTATAATACGGCTAACAAGGCTAATAAGAAAGAGGTTAAAACAGTTTGTAATGAAGAATATGAACCACTACAGTTTGTTTTAAGGAAGATTTTTTTTTATATAGCCATACAGAGAGACATGTCTTGATCAATCACAGTTTTGTCAAATGATAGCTGGGCAAACATTGGCATTGCCATCTGTATTGGATTTTAAAAGACCTATCGGTAAAGCTGCTGTTTGTAAGAAAGCTACAAGGGGGCCCAAATAGATCAAGGCCTCTGTCTTCGACTATCTTCTACATCCAACAAATTATATTATGGAATTGATCTTGTTATGTTTATTCTCTTTAATATTTGTCCAATGCTGAATTATAATGTTACCATTTAGTGCTGAAACCCATGATTATCCCTACCTGATTGTATCAAGATATTAGAGATTCACGCATGTTAGCCTATATTTTTCAGTAAGTAGAATTTCAAGATTACATCGTTGAAGAGGTTCATCAGTCATGTATGTTTACAGTTCCTGTCAATTTTCTTCTAACAGTGACTGTTTATTAAAAGGTAGAGAACGTACCTCCAAATTTTCGATGTTTACCAGTACATCTTGGATGCAGAGAATGGTCTAGTACGTTCTCTACCTTTAATAAACAGTCACTGTTGGAAGAAAAATTTATAGTAACTTCAAGATTATATTTTTGTATTTCTACTTTTTGTTGTGTCACTGAAGCTTCATGTTTTTTGCAGGTTTATACTTAGATGCAGAGGCAGCCGTAGACTTCCTTTACAGTAGAGCGGACATCAACCAGAGGAAAATCGTGGTCTTCGGCCGCTCTCTCGGAGGCGCCGTGGGAGTCCACCTAGCGACCCACTCCGTCTTCAGGGAGAGAATATTCGCCATCATACTAGAGAACACTTTTACCAGCATACCACACATGGCCACTATTATCTTTTCTATGAAGAGGATATTGAAATGGGTTCCAGTATGGATGTATAAAAATCAGGTAAAGACTTGATGTGTAAGTGTGTTGGTGGGTCCAACTGCACATGAACAGGTCAAAGGTGAAGGCCCCTGAGACATAAACAAGACATATCTGTACATTGTTATGCAAAACCCTCAGAGGGACTGAGGTTATATACATGTACGTATAAAGAATTTTTGAAACAAGAACTATTCACAGTTAGGGAAATTCACCTTTGGCCTGCACATTCACAATTGGATTTATGATTGCACAAACATGCTTATTTACTGATCACATAGCCCCACCTAGCTCTGTCAAAACATTGAAATGCAAAAGAAAAACAGAAAAATTTAAATATTTGAGATGTAGCCACTCTCTTATTGGTCGTACCGCTAACTGCCATGCTCTTATTGGTTGAACTGCAAATTGTGAAAGACAGAGAGGACTTGAGGTATTAACCCTTTCTGGCTGACACTTACCAATCTTGTATTCATAACAGCTTTTAGTCATCAAAAAGAGGGTTAAAATGGCTGCTGTTTCTCACTCAGTAAAGCCTGACAATTTTATTATAGATAAAGCAGCCATTCGTTAGGAAGCATTTTGGTTTTTATAGCAATAAGTGCAATGGAGTCAAGCACACAGGTTCCCCTTATCAGGTTGGTTGAGTTTTCCAGCATGCAAAGGCTAATCCATACATGGGATGGACAGATTCACATCCCCTAAAAGGACAAATAGTAACAGTTTTAAAGTTTATTCCACAAAAACAGAAGTAAGATTATTTTCACATCTTGCTTGTTTACAGTTTCTTTCCGTCAAGAAGATCGGACAGTGTAGCCGGCCAACTCTGTTTGTCTCAGGGCTCGCAGATCAGCTCATCCCACCATACATGATGCAGCTAATGTTCCAGGTAAGTACACATCAAGCTGTATATGGCTGTGTACAATTTACACAATTTAGCTTAATGCAAGTTCAGGTTCAGGTACGGATGCAAAGTCAATTAAGATAGATAGAGAGGTTCAGGTACAGATACAGAGGCTCAGGTATTACGCTTCCCTGTAAGGATACTGGTACAGATACAGGTTGCTCTGGTAAGCATAAAATTCTAATTGAGCAGGAATGCTATTGGGTGACATGTGGCCACATTTTTTTTCTTTTTTTTTTTGAGAATTTTTTGTGAATACAATTTGCATTTGGATGTCATATATAAAATTAAGCCAGTGTGGCTTAATGTATAAACTTTTCCTATTTACATTGCTAGATTATAAATACTTTACTTTGAGATAACGTGACTTGTTCTATTTCTAGGAGTCAGGGTCAGTGTACAAGAGGATGTGTACCTTCCCTACAGGAACACACAATGAGACCTGGCAGTGTGATGGGTACTGTGATGTCATCAGGAGATTCCTACAGGAGGTAGGTCAAAGGTACTATATACAGTTGCTTCTCTGCTGTTCCGTCTGGGATCTTTGGCCATGTTAACGTCTGGAATCGTCAAAATTTTGGACAAGGGCACTGATTGGTTCCTACCAATTAGCGAATTAAGGAATGGATTCAAGTGTTTGTTCAAACAGGCAACACCCAAAAAGCCCTCTGTCCGCTTGCAGGAGGGCCTATTGTCATCTAGAAGCCATTCCTTAATTCACTGATTAACTGACGTTAGCACCAAGCGGTTTGAATATAAAGACGCCTGGCAGTAGTGAACATAGGAGTAAACTACTACCTGAATGGTACCCAGGCTACTATTACTCAAGATCCTATTTAGATTGACACCCCCTTCTTGAAGGTTGTTTGGTACAATCCAGTAGGCAATATAGTCAATGGAAAAAGAATACTGATATTATGTATCTTCTCTTTTGTTTTAGGTGTCCCAGGCCCATGGATTAGAAGACACAGATGGAATAGTCCACGACCATACAATTTTAGATATATAGAAAGTTCTAGTAATTTTGAATAAAGTACAGTCAGACATGCACTTAATAGAAATCAGTGTCATGTTCTGTAGAAAAAAAAACGGAATGAAAAAAAAAGGTATTACCCTTTTGAACAAGGATTCTTCTGTGCATAGTCATTAGGTTTACATGATTGTGTAAGTCCTAACCGTTTGGTATATAGGGCGGTGCCCGGCTCTGTTTCCTTAGCCCTTGGGCCACACACAGCAAGGAGGTTTCTTTACTTAGCAGTATATGTTTGTGTTCAATGTCATACTTTTGCTCTAATGAATGCTAAGCAGTATAATTTTATGCACTATTTGCTATGAGTCTGACTTAAAAAAAAATCTCTTGGCAAGCCTTGTCTTTGTATTTCAATATGCACTATGGTCTATTGTCAGAAAATGTGCAAAGATAAGCTTTCAAAGAAAGCATTGAACTGCAAGAACTTGTATCTGTGGTCAATGTCTTACAGTGTAATACACTAAAATCAATGTAGAAAATATTAGTGCGTACAAGGCATCAGCATTATTGTTTCTTTTCTAACCCCCTTGGTGTATTTATCAGTGGATAATCTTATAACCAGGTGTCTGGGAAAAAAGTGGACTGCAACTGTACTTACAATGCAGGGCTCGAAATACTTTTTTCTGCATACCTGCACTGCACTCTGAATTTAGGGAATATGGATCATACTAAAATTGTTGAGGAACCATTGCTATTTTTTCTTTTATACTTTAAGTTAATAGGTGGTAATAGTCAATGCAGCTGTAACAACAATCCACATACACCGTCATCATAGGACATTTATGTATAAAACCCAGTACATGGGCCAATGCAGGTTGGGTGCAGGTAGACCTAGAAATACCTGCACAGCTCCAATTTTACCTGCACTAACGTGCATATGCAGGTGGTATTTCAAGCCCTGCAATGCTATAGTCATTGGTGTTTTCAATGGACCCTCTTTCCATTCCATACAGTACAGTACATTGTGTGATTCCACCGCAAAGCACTGACTTCAAGTGTAACGGTTATACAGTTTAAGATGAGAGTGGAACTTCATATAATATAATTATTCTGTTATTTCAAAAGCATTGTACACTTTGAAGACATATCAGGAACAGAAATAAGAAAATTCCAACAAAACTTTTTGACAGATTTCTGTATTTCTACCTGGTGAATAAAGGAACTTGAACTATATATATGATATTGTTGTCTTTTGAAGTGATATTATATCTCGTGTCTTATGGTCTTCAATAAGAACTTTATCCTGTAGAAGTTTAAGGGGGTGGCAAGGGAAATTGACAATCCTATAATGCTGATCATTTTTATAACCATATGCCCTGTATAGTAAGGGGATGTCCCTGTAGCTCAACTGGTAACAGCCTCACATTTGAGCTCCTGGTTCTAATTAGTTGGTAACTGAGATATCTCATAGTTCAATCTTAAGTAGCGCTACGGGCGTGGCGCGTTGGTACACCCGACCCCTCGATCTCGGAAGTTAAGCAACGCGCGATGGGAGACCACCAAGGAAGACTGGATGTTGTAGCCAGGTCATACCAAAGACTCTTAAAAATGGTACAAACTTCTTTCTCTGCAAAGAGGAAGAGTATGGAAGCTAAACACACTTCACTACCAGTAGACTGGCCCCCTGCTGTAGTGAATTATATATGTGTGACCCCTGGGCTTAAAAACGGAGATGGGTGCCGGGCCTACACATCACAATGTGATGCATGGCAACTGTAGCTTTAGCTTAGGGCATCATGGTTGGGGCTGCACTTCTTTTCAGATGGGGCATAAAATGGTTCAAATTGCTTGTTCAAGGTGTATTGATTAATTCAATTCAAAGTGTAAGGACTAGCAACCCCTCCTTATAAAAATATACCATGCTACTGAAAAAGCAAGAAAACTTGCTGCCCCATATGTACCACTAGGAACTAAAAGAGTCTGAACGAACAAATTGTCTGTACAGTACCATATTTCTAGTGTTAAACATTTCCACACATGTATGTCATAATTTCACCATAACCAATTCATGGTCAGTAAGACATGTTGCATCAAAGTTGTGTTGGTCAATTTTATTGGATGATTTTTTAAGACTCACATGATTCTTAAATGAAACGTTATAACACTGTTATGTATGATAATTGATAAACATGATAAAGTTGATAATACAACTACTTAATGCTTAGGGAAAATTGAAGTGGATATTACAATGTTTTATTGAAAAATCATTAATCCTTGTTCAAAACAATATGTTAGGATGGGAAATGTTAATAATAAAAATCTGAAGAATTACTACTCCATATTTTGTTATGACTAATCTATCTATGAAATTTGATAACATGTTAATGTTATCTATTCATATTCTATTTTAGTTCTTTTATATTTCCTTCCAAGTTAATAGTTCATAACATGCTATTGATATGTATACATATTAGAGATAAAGAAATGGTATCAAACTATTATTAGAAAATTATTGTGTTGTATCTAAGGACTTTTGTTAATTTCCAATGTTTTGTTGGTCCTCTGCTGACCAGGTGTATTGTGTACTGCGGTCCCCAAGGTTGCCAGGTAGGTGTGCGGCCCGTCACTCAGACTTCTTGAAAATTCGTTTGCAGACGACTCCTTTAGGAGTGTTGAGGATCTGAAAAGAAAGATAATCTCTTAGTGACAAGACACAGAACAATAACTCTGAAAATACTTTCATCAGGTCTTTCAATTCACCGTGTAATTAACTCAGAATGGGACAAGGCACATCATGTAATAGAGTGGGAAGACAACAGGCGTATCAGGCTGTCAGGATAAGAGAGTCAACTCCAGTGATGAACCAAGACAAGGGGGATACTACCCTGGATATCAGAGTACAACTTAGCTGGCTAAGGGAATTACGCCTTCTACGCGGCATATCTCCCGGGGCTGGCCAATTCGATTTACAGGGCTATGTTGCTAGGGGCCCGGGAAAGAACCGTAGCCGTGAGCACTGTTCTCTGGTGACCAGGGTAGGGGGATACATGCTTTAACAGCCATGTTCAAGATTGTGTTCTAGCTGCAAAAGCGCACAACTACAGTTAGAAGTTCTGAGGAAGATGTCAGATGAGCATCAAAGACTTTAATGCAGCTGGTCGTGTACAAGAAAACCACAATATGCAACAATAAGCTTCTTCACTGACACTTTGAATGGTTCATATATTATGAATTGTGAGTAACATTTTAAAGTTGAAGGCCCACCAGTTATACCAGAAACAAGTTTAATGGTTTTTCACCTTTGACCTCTTGCATGTTCAATTCAAACTTTGAACTATCTTACAGGGTACTATTAATCTTAAAATTGGCATCACAACTACCTGGTTTGCTATAAATGGGAAATATGGTTCCTTGGTGCTGTGGTAATTTGTCGAGAGTTGTGAATCCTAGAGTTCAAATAACTCACCATCATCAGTTCCCCTCCTTCAACATGGCGGGTAGTGACGATCTCTCCGTTCGCGCCGTTCTCTTTCAAAACAAGCTTACCGTCCTCCCAATTCGCTATGGCCTGGATGGGAAAGGAGAAGAACAGAAAAGGAAAAAGAACAACGGTTGATTAAACATATATCTCACTGAGTTAGTAAGTATGTTGATTTATGAACAAATAAACAACAGACATAATATTGAGAGTCTTTGTTATATCTCAATAACATTGTGTTTTTTGTGACTTTTTGTTCAATTCAACTTTCTTTAGTTTCTGTGTTTTTTTCAAAATGCAATCTGTAATCTTCTTACAAATATATGTACCAAAGAATAAAATGTGAATTTTCAGAAATTCGACAACGGAATTCACACATATAGTACCAAGGGATCTATGCGTCATACAGGAGTTTGCAAGTTTGGGTAGGCTATACGATAATAACGTTAATGACCCGCCTGTTCCTCGGTGTACATGGTGTCATAACGCCTGGTCCTTTGCTATAACCACCTCAAGGCGTTATGACACCATATACACCTCGGGCGGGTCATTAACCCTTAATTATTCTCCACATCTGCTTAGACAGAGGTGACCTCTGACCTTGCTTTTGTTTTTAGCCCACTCGGATTCAAACTCGGTTCCGATGGTGAACTTCATGATGTTGGTGGACATGATGGAACTGATCTTGATCTCTATCTGGTCCCCGTTGATGATGATTTCTTGAGTCGGACTAGACTTTGCTGCGGCCTTACGGGCTATCCATGGAGCACCTGTAGCAAAGGAAAAAAAATCTTTTCTTGTCAGGCTTCAGTCCAAATTTCTTGGTGAGGGTCAGCATGGGGGGTCTCGTAATGATTTGCGCTGAATTCAGAAGAGCCCCCTCCGTATTATGCTAAATCAAGAAAGGCAATTACGCTAAATTTGGTCGCCTCGCTACGAATTACGCAGATAAGACGGTTTTCCCTACGAATTACGGGAAATAAAACAGGCTGCCTACGCCTTTCGTAAAAGAGCATGCAGACCCTCCTTGGTAAGTCACAGTAAGTCAGACTTAATTGTAGGAGGGTCTGGGGGCATCCACCTTCCATGGTTTTTGAGAATTCTAAGTTAAAATCATGGTGCATTCTAAGGTATACTGAGGGGCAAAAATACTGTGAAACTGAGGTCACAGTGGAAGACTCGTGTGTGACCACAAATGACCTCATGGCATCCCTGGTAAATCAGAATTTCATGCTTGTCAGAGGATCTGCTCCCCAGTGTAAGGTCATCTAGTGCGTCCAATTTCTTGTTATTCTTATATTCTTAAGCTCGTCCAGATGACGCCATGACGCATGCCTGGATAAAAGCTTATGTATTGCTGTCTTATAATTTTGGAAAATGAATAAATTATCATTTTAAAAGAAAGATTTGAAACAAAAGGTATCAGAGCCATATGTTGGTTGACCTAATTTACATAATCAATGAGAGATTTCTATAAGTTAATAGTGGTAAATGACAGGAATTTCATATTTGCAACATCAGGAAGCTACATAAAGGTATAGGTGAACATTTTCAGACATAGATGATACTACTAACCATCATGGCCTCATTTACATATGTACATAATTAATGAAGATATGCTACATTGCCCTTTTTTGCTGACACCTCCTTTACAGGAATAATTTATGCACATTAGTACTCATTTGCATGATCAATGAGAAACTTCATAATACGTCAGTCAAAAAGTTTAACATCATTTGGCAAAGTTATGGGGTCGTGGAACTCTAGTCTTCTCAAGGACGTTATACAGTTACTTCCTTAGTTTTCTATAACTAGCTCTATAGAAGGGCCATATTTACCAATTTAAGTTATCAGATACATTTAATATAAAAGATAATTCATAGGGAAAGGGTCTGTTGACATTTCTTGATATCTTCCTTGATGATACACAATGGTTTGTCCCCCAATTAAGGCTGTCCTTCAATGGATCCCCCTCTTGATAACGTCCTTAATGATACACAACGGTTTGTCCCCCCAAGGACGTTCACGGTCCCCCGAAGTGAAGGCCATGACGGCATAGGCAGCTGCAAGCATGCAAAAATAACGTCATGCTAAAAAAGCGTACCCATACCAATAACCAATTCATATGGTCCCAATTTTATCCGTTATTCCACCTAGCTAATATGTTGTGTAAAGAAGTGAAATCTTGCAGATCATCAAGTATATAACACATGTTACATCACTTTGTGGAACACCTTTCCACATATTAAAGACTTCGAGCATTTTAATTTGCAAGTCAGTAGATTTATACAGCCTTTTTTTCAGACCAAAGTACCTCTACACTCTTTGTTCTGACAGCTTTTCAGATAAGTACATGTCATAAGTCACTTATTTAGAATCAGAATGACCACGCCCCCAAATGTTTAAATGGTACCTTTTCAATAGCCTTCATTCTAATTTGAAAGTATAAGCTCAACTTCTAATTCTACTTGAACCCGGTAATATTGCATTACGTAATGCCTTTGTGAATGAACCTTGGTTAGACTGTTACAAAGTTCAGAAAGAGAACACTCGTGACCTGAAAGATAAACTTGGTGAGCTCAAACTGAAAGATCTTACCCATTTCTTCGAGGAATTCTTCAAAATTCTCGCTGCGATCCAGCTTCCACTTGCCCGCGATGCTGTCGTCTGCCATGCCTGTCAATCACAGCTACCGATCTGTCGTATGAATGTCGTGAGAAGTTCGTGGTTCGGTTCCGTGCGTCACGGCTACAGTGGCCTGGTCGTACGGGCTAAATTTCAATATTTCCTATGCATATTCTTAACAATGGGAATCATGGGAGAAAGAGGCTGTCAAAAATCACCTACCTGACTTTTAGAACATGAAAAACTCACATTGGCAAGGTTGTCCGACCTCTGAAGAGTAATTTAACGACAAAAAAGGGAAAAAATTTACGGCGGAATTATATTATACGCCATGAAAACATAGGTGGGAGACCTTTTCACCCCCTTTCACTGCATGTAAACAACACCAAAACACCTAACTTCTAAGGCCTACTGCAACCACAAATATCACTAAAAATCTGTTTTTTCAACACAATATAGAAGCTACAACCTTTGCCTATAAGATGCACCCCCAAAATCCAAACATATCCCAAGAAAAACAATTTTACAGCCACTTTTCCCAAGCCTACCTTAGCATTCTGAGGGCACTAAAACTGGGTCATCTGCGCAAGTCCGGAAATACTGACATTTGCCCTACGAGCGAGTTCAACTGTTGCACGGCGACCCCGAAATGTGACCTTTGCACTTTGCCCGGGCGTTGGTTTACAAGCTGACGTACACTCACATTGTGCAATGCTGCAAAACGCGAAAGCTGTCCATCCCGACTTGTACATATAGAGTTATGCGACCTCATTCCTTTGCCAAACGATGTTCACGAGACGTATCATAAATGCTTTCATTGATTATGCTAATAAGGTGCACATTTGCATACAATGTATCAGTTAATCATCTTCTCTCTTGTCCAATCTCCACCCAAATAACAGAAGTTGTAAAAAGTAGGAACGTTTGTGCTTAACAAAGAAGGCTAACATTTTCTCTTCAATTATTCAAATGGTACTCTTATTTGCATAATTTATGTTCAACGATGTTCACAGTTGGAAACCTAATTATAAATTCCAAATGTTGCAAGTATCCCTGTCATTTGCCGTCTTTTATTTTGCCTGGCGAACAAAAGGCTAAGAAAACGTGACATATAGTGAAAACAAAGTTCGTCAAAAAGGCCTAAAAATGCGTCAAACAAAGGGGGGGGGGCTTACCCTCTGCTTTAAGAGGGGATCAGGAAACCAGAAAAACTGGTTCTAAAAAGGAACACGAAAATCAGCGAAGCAGATAAGCGGTTCATCGGAACGCAGCCGAGTGCACCCGAAAATTTGCGATCGCTGGTATGCAACCTGTAACCTGTAAGATCCTGTAACTTGTAAGGTGTCTTATTTCCTGGTCCCTTTTTTCAGTGGTTTAATGCTCGCGGTTTTTTCGACAACCTATTCACCGCGAACTTTAACGGACAGCTGAAATATTTTTCTGTATTCTGTCCGCCTACGCTCATTGTGGAATCTGAGCCACGCATTTTGGAAACAACCGCAAACACTCCCCTACCTCGAAATTAAATCCCATGAACTTTATTGCTTTTGAAAATACATATCTAACTATCAAGATAATAAAATAAAATCAATTAGGCGATCACCTTGCCTGCATGTAAAATAATGTTTATTTAGATTTTTGGTGGCGCCTCAGAGGCGAGGCTATAAATACCAAAATATTATGATGTATTATGATACGGCAACTGAGGTACTGTAAAATATCAAAGACTGCAACCGAGCAGCAACTACATTGTTAAGTAGAGATTTTTCATCGCCTATTTCCTACTTTGAGTATAACAAGATTATTTCGAATTCTCCGTCGGAGTAAACATATGTTTTGATTAAGATGCAGCAAAAATTATTTTGAAAAGTTTTAGATTATTTGATATATAATATTATATTAGCTACATAGGGTCTATTGCAATTGACTCAATGATATTGTTGGTAAATTTGTCGGCTACACTGCCACCATGTAGTGCAGATAAAACCCTTCATTTTTTCTTGAAAACGCGTTTGCAGACGAGTCCCTTTGGTGACGTGATAACCTGAAATGATATATGAAGAAAATATTGCCTTTAAAAATTCAACAGGGAATTCAGCTTATGTATAGTCAGTAGCGGTGTTTGTTTTCTTCACACACACACACACACACACACACACACACACACACACACACACACACACACACAAACACGCACGCTAACACACACACACACACACACATACACACTGACACACACTGACACACACACACATACTGACACACACACACATACTGACACACACATACTGACACACACACAAACACACACTGACACACACACACACACAAACATACACTGACACACACACAGACTGACACACACACACGCGCTAACACACACACACACACACACTGACACACACACACACACACATGTAACCGTTTTAGCAACTCACCATCTGTAGCATGCCATTCTCGTCCACGTAGCGGCTCGTAATGGACTTTCCCACGGCTCCAGTTTCCGTCATCACAAGTTTGCCGTCCTCCCATCGCGCCATAGCCTGTAGAGAAGCGTAACATAATTATTATATCATGCAATAGGAATAGGCATAGGTAAAGACTTAGGCCCATGTCGGACAGTTTACGGGCTATGGCACTTTCCAGAAAACGTCCTAATCAACTGTAGAATGAGAATAAACCCGTATATCGCAAAAAAAAAATTAGAAAATCGATTCTAGAAGAAATTTAACATAAATATGGTATTAAATGTGAAAAAGAAACTTCGTATTAAGCATACATGTCTTAGTCATTTGTCAAACCTGACCACTTTGATTTTGATTTTATATGTTTACTCCCACACTTGAATAGCTGTGGGGTTCTTAGAGGATGGTATACATTTAAATCAAAATAGTTTTAACACCGGCCCATGCATTGTACACAAAATGTAACTCCTAATATTTGCTTGGATATGAAATGACCTCTGACCTTGTTCTTCTGTTCTGACCACTCGGTTTCGAACTCCTGACCGATGGTGAAGTTAATCTCTCTTGTCATCAACATTGAGATGAACTTGATGGTGACATGGTCCCCGTTGATGATGATCTCCTGAGTCGGATGACTTTTGCCTACAGCCTTCCTGGCCAAATACGGAGCACCTGTTGCATAATAAATTTAGATATGACCCAAATATGGCTTACATAAACAAGCTCAAAGGCTGCCATATCCCGATTGTAAAAGTCATTTTTTTTTAAATTTCAGGCATGACCCAGTCTCCACATGGGATACCGTGCTGCTTCTGAGATATATTTGTGTGCAGCCGGGCCCCGGGTTTATTTTAAGTAGATCTTAAAATCATCCCCGGATCCGGTAACGAATAGACGCCGGGACCTATCCATGTGGTACACCGATGGGTGAGCGTACCTGTGTCTACCCCCACCCCACCCCCGTATCCGGCATTCCACCCAGTCAAATTTTGTGGCTTCGGATCCCGACCGGGGCTGCATCCCTGATGGGCACCGGTGCAATTGGGACAGTAGTCTATGTTGGTACCGCTAACGACTTGACTTAATTGAGTAGGTGTAGCCATGAGCCTTTTCTACCACAACGACATTGGACCCGCGCCACACGAAAGAGACTTCCAACTCTGCAAGTTTCCTATGACACCGTATTTTTAATGAGGGGTCACACTGGGTCCATTTTTTTGGCGAGGCGCTTATTCTGTGTGGTACGGTATGACGGACAATTCGGGGCTCATTTTCAGTAGCTGATGATTTGGACAGCAAACACCATTTTGTTTTTGTAACGTGGAAGTTATAACAACAATTGTTATCATCCTATATCGTCTTACTCATTATACAACAATGCGTGGGAAACTTGTTCTTGCGTAACTTGTGGAGTGGCCTATAGTGTGTAAATGATATCGGTAAATTTAGCTATATTTCACATAGACACAGAGTTGTCGTTTTTGGTTACCGAAAAGCTCACGCGCTTCGCATATTCTCACATTGGCAAAGACGTTTTCAACTTTGGGTTGCTAATTTCTTTTGGTGCCAGCAATACACTTTGAAACATGTACTTCGTGTTCGGAGACTAGTACTGTTTCGGGATGATAATGCATTATTTGTAGATCAGCAAAGACATGTACTGCATGCCCCCAAACATGCTAAGAAAGCAAACGCGAAACGTGGCAATTCGAATATTTTGCTGGTGCCCCTGTAGTTCAACTGGTAGCAGCCTCACAATTTGAGCTTCTATAGCTATTTCCAATAGTGACTTGGAGACCTCGGTTCAAATCACTGGCTGGGCATCTCGGTTGGGGCTACAGAGTCTTTCGTAAGGGAAATATACTCGACTCAATGGCGTTAAAGGGAAATGTCTAGTAACCCCCGGCCCTCCCTGTGTGAAATGTTTCGCTAAGTCTAATCATATTCACACTACTATAATGACTACTTTGCGCTACTTGAAGTCTCACTCTTTTACGAATCCTTTCTTCTTTCTTCGAAAAAGACGTATAAATTGGTTCAACATTGCACGCACAAGACAAGCACAATCTTAGTTATCGAGCTTTTCCCCATTCTGAAAGCGTTATCATCGATATTTCCGAGTTCGAGGATGACGCAAGATAAAAGAGCTTGAATCATTACATTATGTCTTACCCATTTCTTCTAGAAACTCTTCAAAGCCTTCGTTGTGATGCAGCTTCCACTTGCCAGCTATGTTGTTGTTGCCTGCCATGTTCGTCGTTATAAATTATTTAATCACTACTAATCAATTAATGTCCTCACAAGATATATGCCCAATATCGCACGACAGCTTCCTTCAGCAAGATCAAGCCGACTGACAACGTTCTCACGGCCTTTGCACTTTGACAGGTTGAAGGGTGCGTTTGTGTGTGTGTGTGTGTGGGGGGGGGGGGGGTCACTAATCTACCCAGGCAGGTGCAGTGATTCATTTTTAGTCTCGCCTTTCTGAACTGAAAAGTATTTTTTTCTTTCGAAATGCAGGCATTTGATTTGGGGCTGGATTTTACAGGTAAGGGCTTCTGGATTTTACCATGTAAGAAAAACAATTTAATGCTTTTAGGTATGGGGGGGGGGGGGGGGGAGGTCCGGAACGCTGCAAAAGAAAAGGTGAAGTCACTTATAATTCAGTGAGGTTAAAGGATCACCAATATTTGTTAAGATGCTACACGTGTCATCTTTAGTCCTATGTAGTCTCCTGATATGCTCTGTATGTGTCTTTAGAAGTCGACTATCCTTTCAATGTTGATTTTTAATGGACAAAGCTTCAAGTACGCGACTCTTTCTACCATTCCCATATCTAAAGACATGACAGGTGTTCATAATGACGTCACAGCAATCATGCTGACTGGCTACTAGGTTGAAACAACGGATCCCCTTGCATGCTGGGACAAGCAGGGTACTATGTGTAGCTAGATTGTTCTCACTTACAAGTCATAGTTAAAAGATAACGACATCAACTGTTTTACGCAACAATTTTAAATGTATAACTTATGACAACTTCAATAAGATTTCAAAAATTCTTTTGAAAATTAGACCAGCCGACGAGAGCAGATGTAGTGTGGAATAAGAACTTACACAGAGTTTGTTAGAATTAATATCAATATGATATATTTCTAACACATATATGTCCAGTTTCTGAACGGTCCTATATATCCACAATGGTAAGTTAATATGTTTAGCATTGGTCCTTTAAACGTCATTTCAAATAAACACTCCTCAAATTTTCTCAATGATTAATGTAACGATAGTAACACTCATCCGAAACGTATACGTAATATTACTTACGTTTACTACATTACTGTATTCTATATCTAATGATCATTTTCATTACGAGTATTCCCTGTATACTTGCAATTAGCCTTGTTGCAATAAAGTTATTGTTATTATTATCATAAACAATTCTCAGTGGACTGGAGAAGAGTCGATAGAAGGGAAAACGTTTTATGGCCCCTCCTATAACAAAGAGAAGTAATAAAAGATTCGTTTCATAAATCGAAGCAACAAATCAGTATCGAAATCAGAACAGTTCATGGACAGCTTAGTTGTTGTCGCGCCTTCTAGTGGTAGTATACCATCACTGCACCCTCTTCAAAACCCGTCGGCAAGTTTTTCCCGATGGAAGAAGGGTCGTCTGTAAGAAAACAAAAATTTTTGTCAATAGACAACAATGAGCTTTCTCGGATATTTCGGTTGGAAATACAGATAAAGACAACACATTGAAGGTCTCACGCCTCTGTGAAAAAAAATTGAGTTTCTCATTTTTTTTTGTGGTTCATCAATTATGAAAAATCATTTGATTGACGTTGCATGTATAAACTGATTGATTTCTGATAATTAATGTAAAAAAATAGTTACGAAGACAGAGACAGACCAAACACAATAATTCCCTGTGGATTCTTCCAACTGACCCCCATGACCTGGACTGTCTGTCTTGTCTGATTAACGACTGGTACTATCACCTCTGAACGTTACTTCCTGTCACTACCACAACTCTGACCTACGTGGTGACCTGATCATCTTCTTCCCTATCAATTTTTTTCTATACACACCAACACATACTAGCATATTTAAAACAAGACCGCGACACCATAATAATAATAAAATGCCAAGTTAAAACAAGCCCCTTCAACCTCCTTGATTGAAATCAACACATCAAAATGGCGACAACCCTTCCCATCATACACCACTGATCAGTGATGGGAAACAAAATGGTGGCGCCTAATGACGGGACCTAAAACTATATAGGTTTTGCTTAACCTGTACCTCTGTTCACTGAGGTAATGATAGACAGGCATAGACATAGCAGGCACTAACACGTTTATGGAGTAAAATAACAACAACAATAACAACAAAACCAACATTACCAACTCCAGATTCCCTTTGTTGTCAATCCGACCTGTTCCAACGGATTCGCCAGTTGCTCTCATGGTCCGAGTCACCAATCGACCATACTCATCCCAAGACATTTGGGCCTGTGTGTGTGGCGGTAAATCAACACGTGTTATAGCATAGATATTAATCTTTGTAGGTAAATTGCATTATACGAAAAGAGCACAACTTGGTGCGGGCATTGATCATGAGGCAGACTTCATCAATGTTGAATTCCTTAACGTTTTTTTCTGTATCACTTAATGGTCACCACCTTATAAGACTATATAGTTCATGGTAGTGAAAACCACACTCCTAATACGTGTCAGCCCAGTCAGGAACTTCAGGTTGTAAGCAAGCGCCGACTAGTAATAGATAACGGCACTGCAGTCTATAACAGATAGAAGATATACTTGTTTTGATGTAAGAGCGGTTGATTAAATTGACAGAATCTCAAGATGGCGGCGGGCGTCAATGCAAGAAAACAGGTTATACCTGACCTGCAATGATACCCTACTGTCAGGTTCACCCCTGAGGTGTCGCCAAAAGTAAAACATGTATAATACCTGAAAGTGCGTGAAACCTGTCGCGATGTGGACTGGCGGTTGTCCAACAGTTAGAGTCATCTGAAACGTTATACTGCCGTACTGGTTTTGGTACTGTCGGTAGGTGATTTGGTTTCCGATGACGATGTACTCTTCCACTGGGCTCATTTTGAATAATGTTACCATCTTACGGGCAAACCACGGCACACCTGTTGTCAACCAGAAAAAAGTACTGGTTTAGATTTCGTGATTACAAGTAACTTATTGTTTCTGGGTAAAAAAAAAAAGAAAAAGAAGGAATAAGAACACACCAGCAAAAACAATATGTTTCCCTACCGAAAGAGCAAATATCATCAGTCCCCCCATCACAGCATTCTAGATCCATTTGCACATGACCTACAGTAGATCCCCCATTTATAGATAGCATGTGCAATTTCTCCATCACTTTGAAACGGTGACTTTGTGTCAGGATGGGCAATGGGACATACTCAAAAGTACCGCTTTGTTTTCGTCCAAAGATTTGTTTGCATCGGTCTGGTTGACAAAGTCTACCATGTTCTCTAAACAACGTGTTTACAGTATCTTAACCTAAGTATGGGCAGTGTTTTCAAGCAAAGATGGACCCATGACACAATCTTTATTATGTTACAGCACAGGGTAGCTTACGACAGCGAACTGGGGCCACATTTTTTCTGTTCCTAGGCTAGAATAGGAGGTTACATAATATGAGCTTGTAGAACTTCTGAAGTTCCTTGGGTAGCTATAGGCTAGCCATGGTTGTGTCGTAGAACGTTCTTGGCCTTGGCCGTGCGAAACTTGGCTTAGCTGTCCGAAGTTGTAAAAAATGTCGTAGATTCTAAGGTTTGGTCATAACTTCGCTAGAAATCCTGTGACTACTGTAACAGTGGTGTTCAAGGACTACTAAACCGAAGACGCCTAACGACTAATATTAATTAAGCCCTTTGGCCGAACCCGGGTGGTGGCATGTTGTTTCTTTGTTCCGTGACTCGCCCCTCTGCAGCTGGTTGTTTCACAACACTAGTACTCAAATGACGTCCAACTATGACAACTGCAAACCTACCTTGTTCACGAAGAAAATCGTCGTAGTTCTCGTTTTGAGAGTGATCTTGTTTCCATCTGCCATTGAGCTGCTGGCCGAGTTGCATGTTTTTTTCCATGTTCCGACTCTCGTACAATGAAACACCTCTAGTAGATCAATCCTTTTGATGAATCAGCGGTGTTTGAACTGACTTTAGGTCTCATACCGGACTTTTGTTGCCCTATTTACAATAGGGCTTAAATATGCAACTTTAATGGGCGAAAATCCAATAAAGAAACAGTTCTACTGGAAATGTTTTAATTTCTATTGAAAAAGCACTTATCCAGTACTCAATAAAAAAAATTTCCCCAAAATCTGACCGGTGGATCGATTTTTATAACATCTATAACTGCACATAAATACTATCCAGAAAGTGGGGCTTTCCTTCAGTGACCCGCTGACCACATTACTCAGGACAAACAAACGTACACGTCCGAGAATCGCCCGAATGCCGAAACTTTTCCACCCGATCCTGTCAGAAATACACAACCTTTCATCTCAAATCCTTCGATATGACATGGGAGCGATAAAAGGCAATTTATCATCTACATAAACACACGATTTTGGGGCCCCATTCATATTTCGGAGGGAATACGCCCACCGGCGGAGTAAGACCTTTAGGGGTGACGCATAAACATCTACTGGTGATTCTAGGGTCACATGCTGCAGTGATAGGTGACCTATAAATAGATCACCTCTCAATGAGTCACACATTTTTATCGCGGCGGATATGACAGGATAAAAACGAGGTCAATGAGACACAGACACATTGTTAATCAAATTTAAGTTATTTATAGAACCAGCTCCTATATTCTCCCAAAACAACTTAACACTAATTGTATTCGTCACAATACATATCATACTATGAATAGTGTTAATATGCATTATATAAAACATGTAACTATGTAGATATATAAGAGTTATCTACCGTTGATAGAGTATCATTTTTACAACCATAAGGCTGTACTTTACCTGTCAGGCAAGTATGAAGCATTCTAAATAAAAACCGTCTCATCTGTAAAATAGTAGAACGTAGCTTTGGAAGAACACATAGTACTTATATCCTTTAACTCGAACGGGACCGGAAGTCCTGCTTTAAATAAAGTCTTATCCTAACATTGTGTTAGTTACTTATGTTTGTTATTTATTGATTTCACTGATCGTACATCTTTTGCATTATTATAACATGTGCTAGTTCTTTCTTTGTTAATTATGAATTCATTGATCATACGTTTTGTATAAGCATAGAGGAGGAGGGCACAGCATAAACCGTTAAGGTTTTCTCCCTCCTCCTGCACCTGTTTTATATTTTATTCTCTTCTGTATCTATTATCATTTTGTATGTGCAAACTGAATAAACAAACAAACAAACAATCCTCGTTTTTCATAGTCCAAATGTATGCTCTTTGCTCCGAATGCCTATATTGATACTTTACACATCTAGGGTTGCGACAGTTTTCAGAAACGATTTTGAAAATCGGTACGTGCACTGTGAGACACAGCTGTCAATCACTGCTTCTAATTGATGTCCTCACGAGGCTGAACCAATCACAGGACAGCTAACTTCAGCAAAGTCTTACCGACTATTTTCCTTACGTCCCGTATGACCTTTAAACTTTAAATGGGTCACACGAGAGGAAGCGCGTTTGTGACGTCACAGAAATCATGCTGATTGGCTGGTTGGTTTAAACATACACACCATCGTCTTTTTCTCTTAGCGTCTCGTCCTAGGGACTGCAACCCTTTCAAGTTGCGTGGTTAGCGACAAAGACGACCAAACTGAAATGTACATAAATAACGTTGCAGAATACTATAGATATGTTTACAATGTATCACGCATATGTTACATCTGATCCATACAAGAGAAAGAATTGATAAAGAATAACAACTTCTACGATAGTATGCCATCACTGCACCTTCTTCAAAACCCGTCAGCAAGTTTTTCCAGTTGGAAGAAGGGTCGTCTGAAAGAAAACAAAAGAAAGGTAAAACTTTTTGTTAGTAGACAACTAAGAGCTTTCTCGAATATTTCGGTTAAAAATTTTCAAAAATGATTTTAATAAAATAAAAAACAAACATTGAAATAGATAGTTTCTCCTAATTTTGATTGACAGTGGTTCATCATTTATGAAAATGGTTCACAGATCACTTTCTGATACTAGCATATGGAAAATATATACCTGCGATTAGACAGAGACAGACCAAACACAATATTAATATGTCTCCATGACCTGAACTGTCTGCTTGACGACAAATACTATCACCTCTGAACTCTACTTCTTGTCACTACCACAGGTAGTGGTGACCTGATCATCTTTCCACTCACATATGTGCTCTGTGCACGTCACACACACTAGCACATTTGAAACAAGACCACAACAACATGACAATAAAATACCTTGTTAAAACCAAGACATCAAAATGGTGACGCCCCTTCCCATCATACACCACTCCCTGTGAGTGATGGAAAGCAAAATGGCGGCGCCCAATGATGGGACCTAAAACTATATATAGGTTTTGCTATCGCAAACCTGTAAAAGCCTCTGTTCACATCCATGCGAAAGATATGACAGGCACCAACACCTTTATGAAGTAAAACAAAAACGACTACAACAAAAGAACAAGCATTACCAACTCCAGATCCCCTTTGCTGTCAATCCGACCTGTTTGGACGGCTTCACCATTTGCTCTCCTGGTTCGCGTCACCAGTCTACCATACTCATCCCAAGAAATCTGGGCCTGTGTGTGTTGTAGCAAATCAACATGTGTTAGCATTAATCATAAATACTACTAGAAATCTTTGTAAGATCGTACGAAAAAAAAGCAAAACTTGATACAGGTATCGATCATGCGACAGCCTTCATTGATTTCCTTTCTTCTTTTGTCTTTATTACTGAATGCTCACCATGTTATAAGACAATATAGTCCATGTAGTGAAAACACACGCCTTTATCAAGTCTCCACCATGCCAGAAACTTTAGGTTGTACGTAAGCGTCGACTAGTAATATATAAAGGTACTGCAGCCTGTAACGAACGGAAGATATAACGTTACTTGTTTTGATGTTTGTGCGGCCGATTGTCAGAATCTCAAGATGGCGATACTCTACTGTCAGGCTCACCCCTGAGGTGTCGCCAAAAATAAACACGTATTACCTGGAAGCTGATCCCCGATGCCGGTGTGATGGTTATTGGCGGTTGCCCAACAGTAAGAGTCATCTCAAATGGTCTGTTCCGGTTTGCGTACTGTCGGTAGGTGATCTGGTCTCCAGTGAAGATGTACTCTTCCACAGGGCTTATCTTGAACAACGTTACCAGCTTACGGAAAAACCACGGCACACCTATTACAACAACAAAAAAAGTACAGTCAAACCTGCCCAAGACGATCACCTGAGGGACCGATCAAAAGCGATCAACTTGGACTGTACTGTATTGAATATTTCTTCCTTTCATTCATTTATTTATTCAAAATGCGACGGTACATTACACAGACCTATAGGCAGCACAGCTGATTGCATAGGTCTACAAATAACATAACTTTACAACGGCACAAGACAAATTTACATATGACGTATTTACATAATGGTATTAGAAATGCGAAATAAAATACTACTGAAGCTTAAAATCTTCCTTACATTCATGATTAAAATTAACTTGCAACCACTGAGGTCCCATAAGAGGAAAAATCAACACTCAACGACTCAACTAAAATACACTTGACGTTGAGACTTGGATGCTACAGCAAGGGAGTTTTCGTACTACTAAAAGTTGAAGGGCCATGTCTTATGAAACTTAAGGTTGTTTTATGCGCACTTGTATTATCAGTAGTACTGTCTACCAGTTCTAGTAAACATGTCTGAATCAAATACTCGAAAGCTCCAGGTAGTACAGAACAGAGCATGTAGATTGTTGCTTAAATGCCCACTAGAAACACCTGTTAAGCAAATGCATTCAGACTTGGGTTGGCCCATGGTAAGAGAAAGATTCGCCATTAGTACATTCACTACGCTTTTCAGAATACTTGTAGTAAGGAGCCCCATAACATTTACAGCTCCATCGTCCCTGTCCATTCTACCCACACATATCCAACTAGATTATCCGATTCCTTCAGTTTTAAACTACCTAAGCCAAAAACAAACCAAAAAAGTGAACTTCTCTCTACCGTGCCATCTGTCTATGGAATGACCTACCACCACACATCAAATCCAAGGCAATGTACTATGTCTTCTCAAGCCAATAGTTTTTTTTTTATGATTGTGTATCTATTATCATCTGTTTGCATTATATACATGTATGTTTGTGTGTATATTTGCGTATGTATATGTATGTTTCATTGTTTCATTCGAACCCTGGTAGACTAGCCCTAAGTAGCGCTAAAGGGTATCTGAATAAAAGAATAAAGGAAGGGGTAACTCCGGTCAGATTCGTTTTACCGAGAACAATGTCAATGGTGGAGTGGAAAAACCTGTCGGCACAGGTAGCTCTCTGTCGCACCCAATTTACAGCTACTACTTACAACAGGAAAGGAATATTTTCCCTGAAGCCTTTTGTCATTAGCTACTAAAATGTACAGAATTAGGCTAGAGCGTTGGAATCAGAATCAGTGGTCCCAAGTTCGATACTCACCATACCCCTGCCCCCATGATGGTGGAGTGACGCCCACCGAGCCTCACGGCTAATCTGTCTAAAGGTGCCAAAACACCTAAGGATTTGGTGCTGTCAGTGTCTCAACATCTGCACACTTGCCACCAAGACCCGTGAATTTTTGCCTTGCCGCCGTAGGCGGCATGGCCTTGTAGCCACTATTTTCTTGGTTGGTTCAATGGTTCCATGGTTCCATGGTTCAATGGTTCAATGGTTCAAGCAATGTTAACCCAGCCCTTCCAAAGGCCCTTCCAAAGGCCCTTCCCAGTTCTCTTTCTCGAGGACAAACTTACGGCTTAGGCGACTAACAGTACATACCCGTTAATCTTTATACCTCCCTTTTACGCATTTGACAACAGTTGTGGTCGGTACTGAAAGCCTCTTAACATCTGGTTACATCGAATGAATGAAGCGTTCGTATGGTAATATTTCAAATCCATTGAAGTAAATATATAATCAAGTGAATTATCTCGCATAATAATTTGCATTACCTATTCATAAAGATGAAATAAATGCCTAATTAGACCAATGCATTGCATGTGAATATATAAGTAGGCAATGACGTCATCGAAACGTCTCAAGAACGTTTGACTAGGTATTTCAACGCTACCACAAAAACCCTCTGCCGTATGCTGTTTTCCCCGACGATCGCCCCGATTTGGCCGGGCGGCGGCGCCGCGCGATCCAAACGCGCCAAATTTTGGGCCGCGTGCCCCTCAGAAACGGAGGATATGTGACTGAAGCGGCACAAATAGAACCTTTTTGACGCTATGGATGAAGAATTTCAAGGTAAAATACTTGATACAATTTGTAGTGTTTGGGGGAGGGGGGCATGTTGAAGAAAATGTGCTTTTGAACAATTTTTTCTCAAGTCAATCCCAGCAATATAATTTCTATGCAGTGTTTCTTTATCCATGTTTTAGTCATGAAACTTACATGTATGTAAAATGTTTCTTAGTAATTTTTTCTTATTAGTTTATTGCTTTCTTTAGCATATTTTACATATGGATCATTGATTGGCCTGTTGTGTACTACTAGTATTTCTTTTCACTTGTTGAACTTGAGGCACCATGGTAACTTGAGGTACCTACAGGGTATGCCCAATTTGTAAGAAAATCTCAATTGTATTTTCAATATCATCGTTACTGTTGGTGTGAATCATCCCTTGCCTCGTTCCAAGACTAAAATACCATTTTGTATTTTTTTCACTTGTTGAACTTGAGGCACCGTGCCCCCTGATATGGGTCAGCCGGGTAACCTATGCCCAAATTTTTCAAAACACTAATGGCATTTTTGTTAACGTGAAAAATTTGTGCAACCAGAATGTGTATTCTTTGTCAGATTGTGCCAAGGGTTTTTCTGGTGTAGCAGAAATCATAAATATGTACTTACCTGCAATATTATACTCTTGTCTCTACTATCAGCCAGGTTCCTACCGACCGGGCGAGGTTGTCGCAGTTGGTACTGAGATTCAGTCGCAGAAGATGGCTCAGAAACAGTGACACTTACCTCCTTCCATCTTGTTGCAGGTATTTATCTACTTAATCAATGATAATAAGTTAATCTATTCCTTGCCCCAACTTGCCTTTCTTTCTTTATTGAATTCTTCATTTCATTATTTGATCATTCTGAATCTTTCGTCACAAGAAAGAAAGAAGTCATAAGAAAGATGATGATGTAGATGAACATCAGACGTGGTACTGGAGTAGGTCGTCATCCCCTCAGATGGAAGAACATTATCACCATGATGGTAGACATGTTAATCATGAAACTCAAATAATTTTGTTTTTCAGGTGGAGTGTAGATTGCACCAAGTACCAGATGTAGCTGATATAAGACTGGAGAGCGGAGCGGAGATATTGAATGGTAGAGGTCAAACATAATGTTGACAAGTTGTGCAGCCAGTGCTATTAGCATTAAGTTTGTTAAAGAATACTGTTGCTACCAGTAACCACAGAAAATGATGAGTAAGCCTGTTGTTTTTGTAAAAAGTAGTTTACATTGCATTATACTATTTATAGTATTGATTAAATAAGGAGAAGTTCATGTACCTGCAAGTACATCAAAGAAATATGTGTCGATTGTATGTATCCTGAAGACTGAGCCTTTGACCTTGAAAAATGTTGAACTTGTCCTAATAAATTTAGTGTTTACACAATGTCTACCTATTGATATTTTATCTCTTATTAGTACAAACATCTGTCTTCTATATTTTATTACAAATGTATCTAAGTGTAAAGTTGTACTGTTGATACAGTGTAACATCATGGCTCAACATGAAAATAATGCGACATATTCACACACTTACCTTTCACCTTGACCAAGTTGACCTTGTTATAAGGCAATTAATATTGCTGATATTCTATAGATGTGACATTGTTGGTAATATAAGATACCATAATGTTGTGTACATTGCAAAAGTATATGAAGTATGATATTTAATCTTCTACAATGCGACTCAACTGGTGCAAAAAACACCATTGACTGTAACCCAAAATGTGAACTTTAAACCCAAATTTACTTATTTCTTAAAGAATAAGGTAAGATGACAATTATTGTGTGAAAGGACACCAGTGGGTGCTGCATACATCGACCCTGTGTAAAAGCATAATAAAATGCCATGAATGTTCAGAACTCTGTGGAGTGATTCTATGTAGTACATATTACGGGGAAATAAGATAAAACAAGCTTTGCAGCCTTTACTTACCTTTTCATCACCCCTCAAAAAAGGTATTTTTTTTATTTTCATCGTTTATCGCGCAGCCGGCCATATCTGAGGGTAGGTTTTGGCAACTTTGTGGAGCCATATCTCAGCAACCGTTCAAGCCATTCGCTTCATCTAAAAAGCATTTTACTCCTCTTGGTTAGCTCTTTCAGAAACAGTAAAAACAGTCATTGTATTGTGTTTTTGCCAAGGCACAGCATTTTGCCTTGCCGGGCTTGAAGTGCTGACCTACTTTTTCCTGACGATATCCCTAACACGCGGCAAGGCACAACTTTTTTAAAAAGATTTCTTGTTTTAAATAGTATTGTGTGTGAGTAAAACAGGGGGCATCCTACACCTGGTTGGTTTGGCAGAAGAAAGGGGAGAATATTAAGGAAGAAAAACACACCAGTGAAATCAATCATGATGTTTCCCTATCGGGAAAAACATAAACATCGCCAACCTCCCCCGTTATGCTGTATTCAAGATCCGTTGATAAGGATAATCAACCTTCAGTAGATCCCCCAGTATTAGCGAAATCTCCTGGAGCTTATTAAAAAGGTTTTACAAAGCGGTTATAGACAGTATATAGCCTCCTCTATATAAAACCTCCTTGGTTTAATGTCGACCAATTGGGAAGGGGATACTCTAAAGTATCGTAAGATTTGTTTATACCTACCTGTCTGCATGCAAGTACTAGTCTTACATGCGTTTACTGCCTAGTAAAGACATTCACATGTGTTTAAAGTGCTCTCCCCAAATAGCTGCTTACGAGTGTGTAACATAACGAATTACAGTATGGACAGTGTTTTAAGCCATTGTTATACCGGTGTACCGCAGGTAACAGCTAATACAAGAGCGAACTGGGGGCATATTTTTTTCTGGAGATACGGTTGGTTCGGTCTATACGACATTAGGTTCGGTCTGCGACAACGGCTAAGATCGTACGATTTTTAAAAACGACTGTGAACGTACCGAGGTCACGAAGAAAGAGGTCGTAGTTCTCGTTCTGAGAGTGATCTTGTTTCCATCTGCCATTGAGCTGCTGGGCGATTTGCTCCATGTTTTTTTCCATGTTGAACGTTTGTTGTTGTGACTCTACCTAAGTAACTAAGTAACCAGCTGCAGTTATTAGGGTCACGCTAGGGTCGCATGCTACAACAAAAGATGACCCAAATAAACAAATTAGGCCTTTGCACTTTGAATGGGTCAAACGGGAGTTCGTGACATCACAGAAACCATACTGATTGGCTGGTTGGTCGGTTGAAACATACACATTTCATGGCGGTACCATGCAAATTTTCAACGGAACGTATGCTTTGAGACGCGGTGTAGGGCTGACGTCAGAGTTGCGTTGCGCGGTAGAGGGCAAAAAATGGGATTTGGGTGTGACTTAAAATCCTTGAAAATCCTTCTTTTCCTTGAAAATTCTTGCTCAATCTGGAGCCTTTTTGAGTTAGAAGAGACAGGTAGGGTCTAAGCTTTCCTGTTTGGGTCAAAATTTGTTCAGTTCAGCAGTTCAGCTCAGGTGTAAGGACAGGTTTTAGTTATAGGGTGCTACTGGTTGAATCAGGAGGGAAAAGGGGTCAAAGGTGAGGTTTCTTTCATAGAGCGAGCGTTTCTCGTAGACAGTCGAACCGCAGGTCACCGTAGAACGCGTTATTCTCTGAAATACGGCTTACGCCGGGTCACGGACTGACCCCACTGCATGGGTGTAAACAGCAGCTTATTTTGCAACAAAGACACCTTAGATATACATAATGTTTATACTTTTTCGTATCTACATGATTTGCCCAGCACAGCCAAGTGGATATTTATTGCATTGCAAAAGATCAGCCAACGTTGTGGCCCCTCAAAAAAAAGCAATTTTCGGTCTGTGTATTTGTGATTATCTTTTCTCCAGTTGGCCGGGACACAATCAGTTTTGTCCACAGTCGGACAGTCCAGTTCCTCGCCTTTACATTGACACCAAACTTGAAGGGCAAATTTGAGGAGAAACGGTTTTGCCCCCAAATTAACTGCGAACATGCGCATATCACAGTAGTGAAGTTTCAGTCTGGTTGTAGCTACCCAAGCACACTACCCTGCGGACGGACCCAATTTTTATACATTTCGCATTGTGTCACAGACCTGACATTAATTGGTACAAGAATCTGAATGGGTGTGGCTGTCATATGCAATATAATAAGTGACATGATGATAATCAAACACACATAGACACAGAGTTTTAGTACAAAGAAAGAGTTTTTAAGATTCATCATATTTTGAGTCAATCTGTTTCGAACTCCTGGTCCGAACCTGGGTTCGAACGGTGGAACCCAGCCGGTACGTTCCATGTTCGTGCCGCGGGGGTCAGGCCTAATGTTGCAAGTTCAACCAGCATTTGGAAAAGTTGATATAACTAACGGCTCAAGTCTTGCCGTCGCAAATAGATTTCGGGAAACCCACCAAAATAAAACTAACATTATCCAGAAGCCAGAATAAGTAGGATTCATGTGCAAGCGCAATGATGTCAAAACATCATGTCTGAGTTTTGTAAAGCATAGTGAAAGATCAGTGTGTGCGGTTTCTCTTTCGAAAAAAGACGCCAGGGAATTTGACATGGCTGTAGTTTTTTTGGGGGCAAAACCGTTTCTCCTAAAATTTACCCTTCAAGTTTGGTATCAATGTGAAGGTGAGGAACTGGACTGTCCGACTGTGGACAAAACTGATTGTGCCCCGGACAACTGGAGAAAAGATAATCACAAATACACAGACCGAAAATTGCTTTTTTTCCGGGGCCACAACGTTGGCTGAACTTTTGCAATGCAATAAATATCCACATGGCTGTGCTGGGCAAATCCTGTAGATGTGAAAAAGTATAAACATTATGTAGGTCTGAGGTCTTTTTGTTGCACAACAGGCAGTTGTTTATACGCATGCAGCGGGGTCAAACCAGGACAAACTGCGTTCTGGCTTATGACCTGTCCAGAGAACCTGCGCAGAACATGATGCGCATAGAGCTCTGCGGTTCGACTGTAGAATGAGCCGAACAACTCTCTGTTTTCTTTGAATGGTTATAAACTAGACACAAGTGACTTTCTGGTGGAGAAGAATTTTTAAGATTGAAATATGGGTTAGTACTTTTTTGAAGCCTTCATTCAGTGTATTTCAACATGCTTGTCAATGGGCAGCCCTAACTTCGATGTCTGACCTGTACTATCACTGGTGGTGTACAATGGATAGCAATGCAAGGTTGTTCTCATATACAAAGTCATATTTGGACGCTAATATCAACTTCATTACACAACAATTGCATAAGATACAACATATATATTGTTACTTGTATTAAATTCCCACGCTCAATTTTTTTAGAAATCTAAGTTACTCAACGAGATAATATGCAGTGTGGAACGAAAGCTTGTAACGCTAGTTCACCTCTATGAACGGGGTAACCTATTTCCGTTTGTTACAGAAATTCATATTTAGGAATATCAATTCGACGAACGGTACTTTAAAGCTACAATATTCAAACATATTACAACTTGCGAACACCGTCCGTGAGCTGATATCCTTAATACCGTGTTGGTAAACACAACGAAAATAGGTTACCCTGCAGATTAAGGTGAACTAGCGTTACAATACATGTTAGAATTTCTAACTATTAGGCAGTTTCATGTACAGTACTACAATTTCAGTATCATATTATCAAGTAATTGTTTTGGAACGTTGAAAGTAAAAATGAACCAGATTACTGGTAGCTTAGATTAAGGTCAATGAATTGTTCAAAGCTTTATTTCTTTATCAAACTTCTTCGTTATAACATGACAGGGAGACAATAAGACAATATAGGTGATTACTTATCTCTACTAGTTGTCTCCCCGTTTTATACAAAATATACAAGTAAAAAAATAAGAAAAAGGCTCGTGTTAACAGTATCTATTAAATACAGAATTATACACATTGCTTAACCACAAAGGTACTCTTCTATTTGTAGTGAGAGAAGACAGACGATATTTACAGTTTTTCAAATCCCTTGTACCAGAAAATTCCCTTAGCGCTTTTCTGCGAATAAAATGAACAGTAGTGAACACCTTTACGTCCCGTCCTGATACCCCGTCACATGTAGCGAAAATCGATCGGACGACGAGTCTGCGAGCTCTAAATTACGAGGAGGCATGACCCTGCTGCCGACGAAGAAATGGCAGAGTTCCCCCCTTCCCGTCAGGGTCATGCCTCCTCGTAATTTAGAGCTCGCAGACTCGTCGTCCGATCGATTTTCGCTACATGTGACGGGGATATTAGGAGATGTGCAGCAACCCTTGCAAGTTGCGTGCACGTGGTGAGCGACAAAGCTGGGGTTCAAACTCATGACTTCTTGGTCCACAGGCACACACGGCCAAATTGTTATGTACACTACAAAAGACTACAGGAATGTTCACAATGTACAAATGTATCACGCCGCATATGCTACATAATCCATAAAAGAAAAAGAATTACATACCCCAGCCCCTAGTTAGGGGTGGGGACATGTTAGATCAGCAATGTTCAGTTTCATTCAATGAATGAAAACAACAAGTTTGTTTTGAAATGTCTTAGTAGACGACACCATCTAGCGATGGTAAGCCGCCATTACACCCTCTTCAAAACTCGCCGGCAAGTTTTTCCCGATGGGAGAAGGATCGTCTGAAACAAACAGAAGAACAAAAAAATTGATGCATATGTACATAAATTGATGTTTATAATACTGAACAAAATGTTGAAGATCTTCCGTATACATTATTTACTGTTTCTCATTGTTTGTGGTTCATTAAGAATGCAAATAACGTTTCGATTGAGCTTGGATGTATCCAATGTTCACTTTATCGTCACTCTACGTATACGTGACTAGCATACTGATATGAATAAATGTGTAGACACAGACAGACCAAAACAAAACTCTAATACCGTGAACATAAATCTCCCCATTGACCCCATGACCTGGACTGTCTGTCTTGTCTGATTAACGACTGGTACTATCACCTCTGAACTTTACTTCCTATCACTACAACAGGTCTGACCTTTGCTGTGACATTACCTTCCCACCCACTTCCTACCTCTCTGCTCAATAACTACATGCATGGGTTATGTGGGCATAGTTCTACACAAACGTAAACAAGCACATTAATAGAATGTCCTGGTATACTGAGGCAATAATGATAGAATACACAGAAATTACAGGAACGAACCCATGTTGCGTTAATTAATGGAGTCAAAAAATGAAAGAAGAAGAAGAAAAAATATATTACCAACTCCAGCATCCCTTTGCTGTCAATCCGACCTGTTTGTACGAATTCGCCATTTTGTCTCCTGGTTCGAGTCACCAATCGACCATACTCATCCCAGGAAACCTCAGACTGCGCATGCGTGTGTGTAGAACCCAAATAAAACCAGTCAGTATGGCATAAATTAATCATAAAGATTTATATTTGTAGGTAAACTGAATTGTCCGAAACGAACAAATATACAACCAAACCTTAATCATAAGGCAGCCATCTTTTTTTTTCCTTTTCCTTTTTCCCTCTTTTCTACTCAGTCGTAATCCCGTAACAAGACCCACTTTAATGTTTTGGGTTTCATATACATCATTTTGTTTCTTATGATTAGCTCAAAAAGAAGAAAACAAAATAAAGCATAATTAGACACAACTATTTGCTAGCACATACGAACAGGTTAGCCTTTTAGTGTACTTTATGTGAGAGAAAAATGATAAGATGGTGACATAGCTCATAGCATTGAAAGTTACACTCGGATTCTATGTCAGAAACTTCAGGCGGTACTGAAGCGCCGACTAGCATTAGATGATGGTACTGCAGCCAGGAACGTACGGAAGATACATTATACGTCTGGTTTTGCAAGAAGTTGACGGAAGGTATGGATTTTGTCATAGTCCTAAGATGTGGTAAATCGTAAATTACCACAAGCATGTAACAATGCTATACTATTGAGCTCGCATCTGAGGCGTCGCCAAAAATGAAAGATACCTGAAAATGACCGAAACCCTCGATATGGCAGTCTATCGGGGGCTGCCCAACAGTAAGGGTCATCCCAGACGTTCTGTTCTGGTCGACGTACTGACGGTAGGTGATCTGGTCTCCGTTCACGATCCATTCTTCCACACGACTTATTTTGAACACCTGTACCATCTTGCGAGTAAACCAAGGCATACCTGTTGTACCAGAAAAAATAAACTTTTATTTTGTTCATAATAAACAAGTAACTTGAAGTTACTGAGGCCCAACAAGCAGACATATCAATAGCTCATTCCCCGTTTCACTCAAAATATACAGTTGTCATTGGGAATATTAGTATGATGCATTGACGTTGTTTTTTGTATGTAACATGTACTAAATGTTTTCATTGTCATGGTGTCACAGGGGAGGGGGGCATGCCATAAAACATCGCGCTGTTTTCTTCCTGTGCCTGGTAGATTTGTTTGCAATTGCCTGGTCGGCGACGTCCCCGGTGTGTTATACTGTATTCTCTTACATGTGTTTTAAAATAAAAATTACGTTGGTAACAGCCAAGACAGCTTACGACAGCGAAGTGGGGTCATAACACGGTGTCTTACAATGTTCTTGGTCCTATAAAACCTAAGGCTCAGTCGTACATGTCTTGTTTTAGAAAATTGTTGTCGTAAATACTTCTCTGGTTCCTTCGAAACCTTGCTAGGAACCATACGACCTACTAAATTTAGTATACAACTGCGAATCGCACATACTTGCATAGATATTGTCTACAAACGTTTGACTATCGACTGTTAGACCTACCTTGTTCACGAAGAAAGTCGTCATAGTTTTCGTTCTGAGTGTGGTCCTGAACCCATTTACCGTTGATGGCCTTGGCGATTTGCTCCATGTATTGTTGTTGTTGTTGTTCCATGTTTAAAATTTGTGTGTCTCTCTCGAGTCTGTTTGTCAAACCTTTTGCGGGCTCGGTGACCCTTGACCTATACCTGGGGGTGAAATCTTATCTTCTAGTAAACAATAGTGGCAAGATCACATGCACAGGTGAACTGTAACCTGTTTGGCTGCACATAGCTAGGTCGTATGGAAAACATTCTCCGAAACCTGGCCTATGCCTATGGGGTTTTTAGTGGCCCCGTCTTAATTTTACTATACTTTGTTCTTTTTGAGGCTGCCTACCTTTCCAGTCGACCTTTCTGTTCTTAATTATCATACCGCATCGAGATCGATTACGTACTTAATTTAACGTCAAGCCCAGGCGTACGTTTCAAAAGACATAGGTGGGTGGCAACACTTCAAACACCGCAGCGGTCACCGAGGAGCAACGGTATAAAGTTACATCAGGTCAATACATCATGTACGATAACGCTATGGTTAAACTAAGATGTGAATATTTTCTTCCAGGGCTATTATTGCTCATTTCAACAAAACTTAAACTGATTTTCGGGTACCCTATTAACACCCCGGGCCGGATCATTAACCCTTATACAAATGTATATTCACTATATGGCATTGTTAAGCTGTTATTAACTAGGCATACATGTAGCTATTTAAGTACGCCTTCGTTACATTACTATTGAAAGAAACTATTGATCTGATTGAACTAATATTTATTCATGCAATACATCGTAGAACACACACACACAAAAGGCAACATGCTAACTTTAGACAGTCAGAATATGGGTGTACATTAGAAATTAACAAATAATGATAGGGAAAATGAACTGATACTTTATTATAGCAGGGAATGTATGGTGTTTATTGAGCAATTTGTGTTTGATTTCAACGGCATTGTACATGTGTATAATATTTCAGCAACTACTCCACAATTCTCTCGTCCTGCCTTACTAGTTAAGCTTCCATTTCGTTCATACATTGTAGGAATGTGACGTTTATTGAATGTAAAACAAGCAAAAGACAATTACACTACTTTCACCCCACGATTTTTGCAGATAAAAAAGCAGCAAAGCTATAAGGTCCCTTGTGAGTGTCGCCGATTTGAAGTTGCAAAATTGCTTAAAGAAGCATACATTCTAAAAGAAAAATCACATGTTCCGTTTAGAAACTGTGCATTTGTTGAAAGAAAAATTACATGTTCCATGCATTTTCATTTCAAGTTGAACCTGCGTTTAGTGAAAATGACGCTAGGTGGCGTGCCTACGCAGTGAAACAGACAGAGATCTTGGTCAGGCCTATGTTGTTCGATGTGCAGCATTTTGTAGCTGGAAGTCGGATGGTTCTCTTTACTTGCTCTTCTTGTAGTGCCGCTTGCAAACCACGTCACCAGCGGTGCAGGTCTGCAAAACAAAGAAATAAAAGCCTGCATTTACTGAATGAGCCGCTAGGGGAAACATCTGAGTGAAGTGAAGAATTATTAAAGCAGCTGCTTTTGCTTTTCGCGCTTGCTAGATGTGATAAGACGATTTTCCGACCAAACTTTTACGTACAAAGAAATAGTGCTGTCATCAATACTGAGTAAAATATTGAGTAAAGTATTAATATTTCACAGGAAATCTAACAAAAAAAGCCACAAATAGCATATGTAAAATACATATAATAATATTATATAACTGCAAAATTTAGGAGTTGTTGAATTTGGCCTGTCTGTGTGTTGAGATACAAACGAGACCGAAAGCAATACCTCTGGGTGAATTAGTGGTCTGTTCCTGGTATGTCTGATTAACGACGAGTCTTACTACCTCTGAACTGTACTTCCCACCACTCCGGCAAGTCTGATATATTTACGGTCATCTTTCCACTCACTAGCTGCCATTCAAATTACATGAACACACTCAAACCCAAACGAACACAAACAGCGAAAACGTGTACTTTACACAATGCTTTTAAAAACGCATGCATATTGACACTTAACAGTAGGGGAACTTTGCACCGTCTTTTTTCACCCTCCTACAACATTTCTGGTTCATCCCTAATCAAATGGTAATGAGATCTCTACCAGCAGCAGTGCATCGTCCCCCTGCAGCTCCCTGATGTACAGCACGTCGCCGATAGGGGGCCCTCTTTTCTGCGTAACCACCAGTTTGTCCCCATCCCAAGTAGCCACGGACTGTGGAAATGGAATAAAAAAAATATTTGCATGATGTTAAAAATATTTTCAGCCATCGCGGTTTACATCAAAAATAAGAAATTAAGGATCTTTGTAAATTTGTTGTTTTATCTATCATGGTAATTTCTCGCTATTCCCGCCTATGCTTTTTCTTGCCAGGATACGGGAACAAATTTGGACCCGGGCCAAACCATCCTTCCCATTCTGTCAGTCTCCGCTTACACCATCTTCCGCCTCATATCCGATCACTCTACAATATTCAAACGTAACACTAGACACACGCCAAGACAAAGACTGAAATTAAATCATCTCGGAGATAAAAAAACGATTTTAGGCCAACTTGATACAAAAGAAATAATAATTTTCCTACTGGCCGGACGACGCCATTTTGTGTGACATTGAATTCGCCGTTCCTTGAGCACAGACGCCCGAGTTCAACAACCTCAGAAATTTCCCAACATATTCACTTAGAATCACCGGGTCATCATTCGGTCTCACTGGACAAAGTTAAAATCTTAGGCATAGAGCCAGACTTTTTCGCTAGAGAAGCCTGGTCTACATCAGAGCTTTACAACCAGTTCCCTGAATAGAGACGGTGGGCGCCATAGACTTCCTGCAACCCATGATCCAATGCTTACTGAGTCACGCGTTCTATCTGCATAACGTGACGTCACGACAGCAGTGGATTGTTCATTCCTTGACAAAGACTGGTGGTGTTCAGTCAAAATTTTGGGTGAGTCCATTTTTTTTCTGTTGGGTACTACAGTTGAACTAGTTAAATATTGGACTACTGGCCGGACGACGCCATTTTGTGTGACCTTGGACTCACCTTGACCTCCTTGTCGTCAGCTGTTTTCTCGTCGAACTCCTGGTCGATATCGAACTCCACCACGGTGTTCTTAAAGGTGGTGGACGTCTTGACGACGAAGTGGTTCCCCGTCTGTGTGATCTCAGTGGTCGGCTTGGCCAGGGCACCCATCTTACGGAGGGCCATGTTCACTTCTATAAGGGGAAAACCGAAAACAAAAAGACATGAAGTAAATTTGTTAACAGTTATCCTCTCCTGATGCTTTTTCGATTGTGTAATATATTATAAATGAGAGAAATTTTACTATCATTTCCAAACTGTAAACACCACAAAATATTGTATGAAAGCCCTTCAATTCATACCAAACCCGCTAGAGGGCTCAAACTTATGTGCCTTCTTCCAGGGCGCAACAGCTATCTATTCTACCTCAAAGTGACTATACAGCTTATTCAAAGCTGGAGATAGAAAAACGTGGAAGTAATGTGCTGAAGTTTGTGCTTACTTTTTCCTGACTGGTCCAGACCTAATCATTTAGGTGCTAAACCGCAAACTACCTTCGAATCATTGCCGTAAGTAATATGTCAAGATAAAAAACAGAGGTAGAATTAAAACAATCTGTCCAATAATCAATAATGCGTATCACGTTTTAACACCAAACATGTACATAACTATGAAACATATCGATGAAAAACAGTTCAATTCAATAAAATAGCAGACTTTGATTCTAATATTTTTGTCAAATGGTACATAATATTCTGTGTTTTTCATACTGTAAATGCATTTAAGTTCGCGGGGATTTAATTTCGCAGTAGCGGTAAAACTACTAAAAGGACTTTTCGCGCTGGATTTAAGTTCGCGGTAACACCATAGACTGCAGTCTAATACCATAATAGAAAAATGCTCGCGGTGGTTTTAAGTTCGCGGTGAAGTGGTCACCGCGAAAACCACGAACATTAATCCACCGCGAACTTTTCTGCATTTACAGTATTATATTGAATTATATTTTCCTTCTGTTTTCTTTTATATAAATGATCTCATTTTCAGTATGTATTTTGTATCATCAACATGAACTTGCCCTTTGAATTGTGTTTGAGGAAGTCGAAGAATAGTTAATGTACCATCCCCTTCACGCCTTGAATGACGGATGTCGAAACAAATCGAGACGATAACAACTTCCTCTCTTCTGGCGATCATTGCCAACCGTGCATCATTAGCATGCGCGGGTGGGAGCTATGGGGTCATGGGGTCATGACCTCTAGTCGCTCTCACAACAGGAGGGTCTTTTCTACGCCTGGCTGACATAAACCGAAACGACAAGGGGGAAGTTTTGAATAATATGTAGTATTATTTTTCTTTGTTGCCTCCATGAAAATGAAGGTATTATTTTTAGTGTGTTTGTGTGTATGAGTAACGATGTAGGATTTTATGTATTATGAACACTTTATGAACGAAGCGGGTAACGCTAGTTCTCCTATATTCGCGGGGTATCTTACATCCGTTTTTTAAATGGCTATTTAGGCATATCAAGTAAACGGACGGTGTTTACCAACTGTAATTTTTCAAGACATTGCCTTTAAATGTTTTATTTTCAAACCATTTCAGCGTCCGTCAACTTAATATCCTTGAGTGCCTTTTTTCCAAACCACGAATATAAGTTACCCCGCGTGATAAAGGTGATCTATCGTTACATAAATTAATTTGACAAAGTAGACAAAACACTAGTCTGACATATATGTATATTAAGATAGTAGAAGAAATCCCATGCAAAGGGTGCGAACTTTATTCCTATCAATTTTTGCAAACGATTTCTTCTTTGCCCGCATGAAAACAAAAAGTTGTCCAAATCTACATATAAAACTGTCTTACCCGCATGGCCCAAGTTTTGAAGTCAAATATACGTCGTCATAGAGCCATCAATACATGCAAACCACGTACAAGGCTACGAGCCTAGGTTTTCTACACGTGTCATCTCATATTATGTATACTAGTCCGGTCTTGTCAGAGGATGTCATGGAAAAACTCACTCCCACGCTATCGCTGTGAGGCCACAGCAAGTAAATTTTATGGATAACATACAAAACATATTCAAAATCTATACTCTAAACACTGTCCAAGCAGAGGTTCGGGTCCGGTTGTTTTTCATGTGTGTGTTTAAGCATTTTTGTCGGGTATTCTATTTCGTACTGTTTTCTTCATGTCCGCTATAGTACCAAATCTAATGCGAAACCGCAAAAAAATCAAGAAAGGCAAAAAAAAACACAGAATCCTCCCGAGTTTTTAGAGCAGAGACTTAAATCGTTCAATGAAGAATTGATCAAAGCAACAAAACATCACACACGGTCACCCACAGTCACTTATAAAATAAAGATGGCCAAACAAAGAAAATATTGCAGAATCTTATAAATACAGACTTTTAACGTTGCAAAATTAACTGAAGCGACAAAACATCGTGTTACAGCCAACAAATCTTTTATTTACTCCAATAAATGTATTCGCCAACTACACAAACGGAATTTGTGTTGTGGCCCATTATCAGTTACCAAGTTGGCAACTACACTCAAGGCTACAACACTTGTGTCACTTCTACAAGTACACTCAAGGCTACCACAATATTTCCAATGTTTCCAGTTATAACCCAATTATTTCCCATTTTCTATATTTTCTTGTCGTGTTGGTCATGTCTGCATCTGAAGAGAAACAAAATTTACGTTCTTTTTAAAACCAGGCTGAAATTAATGCGAGTGGTGATATGATCCATAAAATGTATTTGCTGTGGCCTACATTCCCCCATTCAAGCGATGACAAGCCCTCTGAAACGTCCTTCGCTTCGTCAGCAAAAAGCGTACATTATTTGAGTGAGAATTCATTCTCTGTTGAGAGTGTGGAGTGTGGCGAAAGGATTCGTCACAGTGAGATGTTTGAAGAACAAATGAAGTATGTAATGGAAAACCAATATGGCGCCGGATCCAGTCGCCTAGCAACCGAACCATCTATCGTTTGTGCAGCTGTCAATCACATCTCTTGTGATGTAATGTACGGTAGACTGCTTGTGGTGTTGACCTAAATCTTTTAACCTGACGGTTCCTAGTCTATCGTGGATTGGGTGGGTTGTCTTCGGGGTTGTACGAGCTTTCCGCCGCCCGAGTTAACTTTGGCACTCGGTAGAAGATTTACGAGGGCTAATCCCACTCAACACTTACATACTACCGAGGGCAATAGTTTACAAGGGGTGGGGTGGGGGTGGGGTAGAGCTCCTACTACCACGTGATCTACCTTGCCAACGATCTGATAATGCCAGGAGATTTTAGGGACAGCTCCGTTGATAATTTTATGAAATACGATATATGAAACATATAAAGGAAGTCAAACATTAAGGGTGTAAGGATACATCATAATATTGCATAGTTCTAAAGGACTAATATCAAATCTCATTCTAAATGAAAAACACAGCAAAGTCTATCCAATAGTTGAAAACTAGTCTATTTTACGTTTTATAACAATGGTCTATCTTTAGTAGTCATATATCAATAGCCACAGGTAGTAAGCACAAGATTGCATTGTACGAATGTTTGTAGCCGTAATGCTTTAACGATGTGTTAAACAAAAACTTTACCATTTGAAATACAACGTATGGATAAGCCATAGTAACAATGGCATTCCGTGGTTAATATTTAGGCCACGTCTCTAAAGACCAAAGATTTATTTAGCACAGAGTAGACTAGTAATTGTATGCAAATTAGCAAGGAACAAAGGCTTGTGTAATTTTCGCGGTGGGGGCTTGTCGTGATAAATTTGCCCAAACAGCAATGCAAGCGATTTTAAAAAGAGTCAACATTTTTTGACAGAACTTGGCAACGTAGTTTCCTTGATCATGAGTATTTGGCACTCAATTCCCTTGTACGCTGTACAATCCAAGGAGACTCTTAAAGTTTTAAAGTCTTTTTTTTCTCCAAGGTTATCCTTGCCTGTAAATATTTCTTGGGAGCATGCATATGTTGGCTCTGGAGCCGAGGAGTTGGCCTGTGTACTAGTAGGCCCTGTAAACAGTGTTACATCCAGGCTAGGACTTTCGGTGTTTCGTTAACATTTTATGTGAATAAATGATGAAAGACCTTTTTTGGTGCATTTCTGCATTGTCAGCTTATGCGGGAAGTATTTATACCCAACTATGCAAATTACAAAGCAAGCGAAATTACCGCTAGACGTTTGATGAGGTAATTTTCGCGCCCTATCGACCGTTACATGCTGGTATTATCACCTCCATATACGCTGACAGCTCATTTCATTTGGGATGGATGTTTCTTTCAAACTATGCCTCATTAATCGGTTTCAAACTTTGAAGCTGAGCATTTTGTTGTATCGGGCTTTTGCAAAGACTTTCCGCACAAGAGGCATCTGATTTCTTAAGATAAGATAGCCAACGTAACGTAGTATACATTGTGGACGTAGTAAGATATGATAATATTATATCATACACTGTAATTATACTGATCTGCTTTTAGATGACAGTGTACTCACACATATGACCGTCTCCGTTTCAATAGTCCTTGGGCCACACAATTTTTAGGCAATCACCACAGCAGGGGGCTAGTCCACCGATAGTGTATGTAAGAACCAAACTCCCAATCTCTTGTCAAAGCTAGAGACAAGGTCACCAAGGAGGTTATTATACAGTCAGATAACCTTCTTGTTGACCTTTGTGGGATTACTAACTACTACGTACGGTACACTTCAGTTCAGTATGCCTAACATCTGTCAGTAACGTGTCACATATGACACTCCTGTCTTCACTTGACGAATTAAATACAAATTGTGTGAAAGAAGTACTGGTAGTACATTTAGGTCTTTCGGATTAACTGAGGAGGAGGAGGAAAGAAAGAGTGAAGAAAAGAACGGGGAAGGGAGAAGAAAATGAGCTGGTTTTAACGGAAAGGCTCAATGGTAATAGTAGCAAAACTAGCCAAACTTCCAATCCTGCCAATCAACAATATAAAATATAGAGCGCCTACCTGTAGATAGGACGCAGTGATCACTGTGCAAATACATGTTGCATGAACAAGTACGTAGAATGTTTTCTAGGTATATATTTGATCGTATTTGATGAGTCGTGTGAGCTAGACCCCGCCGATAAGTCATACCAAAGAAATGAACCTGTAGAAAACATAGCGTCTGTCTTCTCTGTCACGAAGAGTTGAAGACATTTTCAGCTATTTAGAGATCTTTTTCAATATACTGTATCGATAGTGTTTCAATAGACATATATAAGTACATGAAAGCACTGATCTATTCTAAACACGGTATTATAAACATCTATTGACTTCTGTTTAAATGTGGCTCGGGTGATTTTTGCCACAGCTGTACCAAACTAGCCATGACTGATAAAAATCAACACACTTGCCACCGATATATCTCTTTAAGAACCCCTGTGGCCTTCAATTGCATTCATGCATAATGTTCAGCATATCTTTGTTTATCTTATAATTAGAATACATATAGATCTGATATCACTAAGTGAGTTACATGAATAGAAAAGGTAGGAGTGGCCACTACCATCTAAAATTTCTTTCACTCGTTGTAACAAGGTTCTTCTGCGACAATTTTGATTTACGCTCGGCAATCAGCAAAATTAGAATTAGTGCCCATCCTCTCGAAATTGAGAGAGGACGGTACAAAAGGCTATCCGTGTGTGAAAGAACGTGCAAACAATGCACGTCAAACGTGGTGGAAGACGAAACACATTTCATGTCAAACTGCCCTCTCTATAACCAAGAAAGAAAAGAGCTGTTCAAAGAGGCCATCAAATTCCATCCAAACTTTCTCACATTCAATGACAAAAAGAAAACAGTCCTCCTTTTAACATCACAAAACCCACACATAATAGAAAAGGTGGGATCTTTCGTCTTCCACTGTCTTCAAATAAGGAGTCGAACCCAATAACCCAGGATCTAGAGTTAGCTCTCACCAGTTTTAGACTAGACACTTGTGATATTGTATTTTACACTGTTTGTATCTTGTATGTTACCTGCATTTAGCCCACGGGCATGAATTTGCAATAAAACACTTATTATAATATGTGGGGCAAATACTATATATAAAGGGACGGCCTCTTCTATCATCTCTATCGCACGATCTCCCAATGACATATCAAGTACAAGTATGACCTAGCTGACCTTTTTGACCCCATCAGTCGTACGATGTAATGACGTCATAGCAAACTTACACCCATATGAGAGGACACACATGTACCAGTTTGGCGCCTACTGTAAAGGGTTGAATATTTGCGGTGATTTTATGTTATGTCTCGCGGTAAGCTCTTTCATCGCCAACTTTCTTTAAACAACTGCAAACATTTCATCTTTTACAGTAAATCCCTGCATTGCAGTTTCAACCGCAAAATTAGAGCCACCGCAAACATTTCACATTTTACAGTAAAACCCTGCATGGACGTTTTATCCAGGAACTTTGAAGCCACTGCAAACACTCTATTTTCTCTCCACGAAATTAAACCCCTGTGAATATTTTTTCCTCCTTTACAATATTACTTAGATAACCCCCATTCATACCCTCACACCATTTTACACCAACTGTTAGTGTTACGTTACGCAGTGCAGTAGTAGGTATTTTCCAGCTGCAAAAACCTAGCTTGATGTCTGTTTCTCATTGTATATCTGTTCTTACATTTTCAATATCACAAAGAAACGAGAAGAAGCCGAATGTACGCAGTAGAATACGATCCTTGAGTAGTGCAGATTCATTGTATCATTATATCATTGTAACTCCCTGTCCCCTGTGGAGAGATGTTAGCGACCCGTGCATTCCTTACACATCAGTGTCCATGGATCAAACCATGTGTCAATGGAATTCTCCTGTCTCCTTTTTTTCTTGGAATTTTCATGGCCATAATGGTTTTAGCACTGTTTTTGAGTGCTATCATGGACCAAGCACTAATAGGGTAAATGTTGATGTTTGAATAGCGGAAGGGCATCTATCGGTTGGGGCTGCACTCGTCTTTCGGAAGGGACATAACGTTGGGGATCCAGTGTTCGAGGAGTTGCCAGTGGAAGGGCTAGTAACCCCTCCCTGTAATTTAGTGTAAAGACACGCTTACTTTAATAGAACCCTGCTACTGTAACAACTAGGCACATCCTTGAACGACGTACGTACAACTTTCAATTCTATCAATTAGGCCTAAACACGCCGAAGTAAAAAGCTGAAATGATTAGAAAACTACGTAAAAAAAAATATAAACTTGCATATATTTTTTTTTCTTAAATCTATTATCCCATCTGTAAAGAACATTGCTTTGGAGTTTATCGGAACAAAAGCTATATAAGCTATTGTCCCGTGTGGACTCTTCTATTGTTAGTTGGTTATGGATATAAATGGTTAGTCACTTGGAGAGTTGCATGGCAACTTTTAAGACAATAGTGCATTGCTAATTTACGGCTAACAATGTGATGAAATTAACTCTTTTTCCTTGGTGTGGGCAAGGAGATGAAGATGTATAGCCCTTCAATTAACAATAGACTGGTTACTTTTTACACACATTTGTTTAGTACCTGAATGCCAGCTACTAAATGCCAGCCAGTTTTCATAGTTTCTACCACATTGAACAAGCCGGCTATTATAGGGAGAATAATTTGGCAGGGGTGTTTTGCTACCAGAGGAGTTGGCCGGCCGGAAAAAAGAACCTTAGCGTGGACTGACTCCTCTGGCCAATTTTGTTCCGGAATTCTACGATCCCCGCACCCCCGTAGGAAGGCCTGGTAGAGGCTACTGTTTTCAGTGCTGATTCACAAGCTTTCTCCTTACCCCCAAAGAAATTTTACCACAGCCATAGTTAAAGAGATTGGGGGTACGCGGGTATAGAATCCAGGCTTTAGTAAGAACGTAATTGTCAATGTCAATAGCTTTAACTCAAACCAACGTTAACCCCGTAAAGATTTCCCGGTGTGCCTTAATGAACTGGGCGGGCGGGCTACTCTCCTAGCACCGTAGAGATAGCTGCGAGGCTCCGATGATATTATTAGTAGGCTAAGTTTTGTAACGTTCTTCTTTAGATTCTGGTACGAGATGTCTCAGTGTTTGGAGAGTTTATTAGTTTAAAGGGGCATCAGACGAGACGAGGTCATACCCTCGCGGATCCTTGGACAGTGTTATGTGGCCAAACATCCACTTTGTACGTGACACATACTGTAAATGCATTTAAGTTCGCGGGGATTGAATTTCGCGTTAGCGGGAAAGTGGAGAGTTCGCGGTAGTACCATATATACAATGTAGTCACAAATGTAATGAGAAAATGTTCGCGGTGGTTTAAAGTTCGCGGTGAGACTGCCACGCGAAAACGCGAACATAAAACCACGCGAACATTTCTGCATTTACAGTGTACCATAGCCTGGTAACCATGCCATCGTGAACTCCCCGGTAGTATATCTCTTCGGTGCTGGGAGCGTTGCCCGCACGCCGAGTTCGCTAGCGCACGTCCGGGAATTTTCAACGGGGTTGGTTTGAATTGCTTCGATAGGCCAGCAAGGAGAAATTATAAATGCTGGGTAGAAAAATAGGTTGTCAGAAAAAGACGTTTTCTTAGTAGGACTTAGGCCTAGGCATATCGCCCCTTATATCCGGCCCGCTTAGAATGGTTACCAAGTCAGCCAAATACAACATTCACATTATGTGTCGTACGGTTTTCATACTGTCAAGTTAGAAATTATACAATAGGCCATCGAAAGTGATCTACGACAAGGTTTTCCCTCACAAGACTACCGAATCTCGTACGACTAATCCACGACTCTCGCACGAGTCGTAAACCTGTCGTATCATAGTGACAGAGATTTATGTCCAACTTCATTGTACCACCACAATGCCACGTTCTTTTCAAGCCTTTCACATTTGTACACACATAAATACATACCCAATTTTTAACTATTGACAGACAAGGAGGCATTGTTATCTGCAGACGCCAGGCCAAATAAAATACGACCCAAACAACGCAAACATTCAGCCGTAGTGTAGGTCTGTATCAAGGAGCGTAAGAAAACTTAAGAGTCTGAGCGACGTCTTACCAAGTTTCTTCATGAATTCCTCGAAGTTTTCGCTGCTGTCCAGCTTCCATGTTCCCGAGAGATCGACCGGCATGGTGGCGAAGGGTTGTTCGGTGTTGGATGAGGGGAAGGCCGAAGAGGTTGTGTGGTGGCTACGATGGTCGAAGTCCGGAGACGGAGTGAGAGGGTCTTGTAGCGACGAAGTGGGACGAAAGAAAGGGGGTGGGTCCGGGTGGAGGCTGGGAAGGGGGTGTGGTCGAGCAATTATTTGAACTTTGCCCTCAAGGGCCAAGAAAATAACGGTGCCGTGTCAGTCAACTGGGAAAATAGGACGGCAAGGGCAAGGGATATTCCATTCCTAAGAAACCGTAGGGGTGGACGCCTTTCCCACAATTTTTGTTTATAATGTGATAATGAACAAAATTAAATTCCATAAAAGTAGATATATATTTGAATGTGTAAATAAAATCGATACCCTACTTTCTACATTTAATATAGACTTTTCCGACATTATTTCAATATAAATCTAAAAATGGACGAGTCTAATGTTGGTCATACGGTTGTCACGCGCTGCACATACAGTACTACAGTGTACGTAGAGGGCTGTAGGAAAGATGGCCTTGCTAGATATCTACTATATCCGTTTCTACATATATCACAATTGTATGGCATGACGTAGACTCTTGCCAACTGCCCCTGCGTAGTCATTGCTAGGCTTTGGTAATCTCAAATACAGCCTCTTCCAGGCATTCAATTTGGGGAAAGCATATTGCCTACAGTAGTCTCTTGCAGGCTCTCTGGGGATGGCCAATTGATGTAACATGTGTATATGTATGAGTGGAAATATAGGGAATAGCAGTGTAGTAGTTAGTAGCATAGTGATATACTGTAGTAAGTAATTATAAACTGTCAGTGACTTCGTCAGTCTAGCCTATTTACAGAACTAAACTGCGTTTTTATGTGCTCAACGAGGCCATTAGCATTACATTAGCTAGCACTGCGTTATAGCGTTAGCCTAAATCTCACTCTTAGCACCCAGACCAGATTTTTAGTCCCCGGCTGCGATAGGTTTTTAACACAGGCTTAGTCCCATGAAGTCTGAGAGACAGGCTATGTATTATATCAATCACTGAAAGCGTTTTCTTGTCTTTTTTTTCGTGTAGGGATGGAATTAATAGTTAGGGTTAGACACTCTGCTAATATTCTGTTATAGTCATTGGAACGATTTTTATGGGCGTCCCAGGGTGCTTTATTTGACCATGTATTGTATGCATATGCTTGTTTAGGCCACACTGCCTTAATTTGTTGGATGCCATCCTCGCGCGCATTTATTTTCGCCTGTTCTCTCAGAAAAATGTGTCACCCAATATCAACCAGAATTTCATGTTTACCGGAGGACCTGCTCTCCAGGGTAGGGGGGAATGGCAATACAAACATGATTGAAATGGCGACGATTATCTCATGCAGTCTTACTTGAGGTGAACATAAGACAAACCAAACCTGGAAAAGAATGGTCTGGATATTTAGTCCTCTGGTTTAGCGGCACTTTTTATTTTTTGCCAAATTTTTCTCCTTTTTTCGCCCGCGCACATTAGTTTTGGGTTCTTGGTTATCTTACATAACAATGCCATTCAGGCTGCCATCATATGTGTACCTGCTATGATGAATATCAATAAAGAGAGATTAAAAAGTTTTCTATGTTTTCTGTTATCTCTACGTTGTTGCCGTACACAGTGTTGATGGTGACAGATTGCACCGTTATACCGCCTATGTTGACACAGTTGTCTACATTCCGTCAGCGTTACATAATGCAGAGTCCATGGTCCACTTGTGCATGGCGGGACCAATGAAAAACATCGCTTGTAAGTACACGTACACATGTGTGTCTATTACACATTGGTAACACTGTTTCTATTGTGTAAGAGAACGTTCAGTTACTTTTGTTTGAATACTTATGTCTCGTTCTCAAATGTTTCATTGTATTATTGTCTTATAAATAGAAATGATTTAATATTTATTTGTAAGTACATGTATATGTAGACAAGTGTGTCTATTACACATTGGTTACACTGTTACTATTGTGTAAGAAGTTTCGGTTATTCCAATTCTTTTGTCTCGTTCTCAAATACTGTAAATGCAGAAATGTTCGCGGTGGATTAATGTTCGCGGTTTCCGCGGCGACCACTTTACCGCGAAATCAAATCCATCGCGAACATTTTTCTATTAAGGTATTAGATTGCAGTAGATGGTGTTACCGCGAAATTAAATCCACCGCGAAAAGTCATTTTTCCCGCTACCGCGAAATTAAATCCCCGCGAACTTAAATGCATTTGCAGTATTTCATTGCATTATTCTTTGATAAAAAGAAGACAAGTTTTATAATGTATTTGATAGTACTTTCTGTTCAGATACATTCCTAAAACGGATCGAGTTTTGAAATCTTGGCCTCAAGAAATGTGAAATAAACAGCTAGAGACGTTTAAAATACATGTTTTGATAGAAGACTCGGAGGCTATTTCTCATTTAGTGCAGTTCATATCATTCCTGCTAGGAGGTGCGAACACACGCTTCCAACATGCAACAAAAGACCAACAGGTTGAAAATGCCAGCATGTTTATTACATAGCTTTTATCCTTTAAAGAAATGCACAAAGTATGAAAATTGACATATTCTGCCTTTTCATTATAACTAGGTAACCAATCATATGATCATATTATAAACATTAACGATATAAATTCACTCATAAAACTATAGAAGCGATTTTATCATAATTCTTACATCATAATCTTCCGAGACGACACAGTCTAGTTTCATTTCATATCGACATTTTAAACAGTTGATTGAAAGTTCAAACGTCATATCTTACATAGTGTGGAATGATGTCTGTGTTCACAAGTCTGATTGGTCCTCAGTTATCATTGTGATTGGTTCTGGATCTGCACCGTTATAATGATTAATAGATGGTTAACTTTAGAACCCTTTTTATGATTTTTGTCTTCGCACCAGGAACCAAGCTATTGATCTAATATTTGCGCCACTCCAGTTTAAATAAAGTAGATATCTTGCAATTCAAGCAGAGTACTTTGTACATATATAAACATTTTTGCCCTTTATCCATAAGATTTGATGCTATCGCTATTCCAAAAGACAAAAGAACTTTATAGATTGCTATTATATCCCATTACTTTGACACTCTTTCCATTGCACATTGGCGTACTTTTTTTCACATTCAATTACTGTTAAGTAAATAAGAAGTTTATACAGTTAGTGCCAAAGTATGAAATTCGCCTGTTTGGACGGTATGGGATCGTGATACATGCACATGGCGCCAAGTAATTTTTATGTACGATGATGATATCATTATAAAATGGTTGCAAGTAAAACACACAATGATTTCTCTAAGAACCTAAATAAAACCTTGCTCTGCATTGCTTCTTGGGTATACTTATAATCGTAGTATAGGTAGAAGCCGTTTGATTGCACACCCCATTTGCCAGCGTATTTATTGCAATTATCCGGATGGTGCAACAAAGCGAAGTTATTAAGCTGGACCGCACCACCATGGGATTTGGTATCCGTTGTGCAAATAACTGGCTTCTACTGTATAGCTCATTATTCGTTAGGAACCAGCCTGTCTAACGCTACGGTCATATTTCCAAACCGGGGTCCGTCCGGGATGTTTGCGCTTCGATAACGAAACTTGAAAATGTATTTTAAGATATACATGTATATCCAAATTATGCTAATGACTATTCTTAAATGTTCTGCGTGTTTTGTTGTCTTTTGCATTTCACGTTTTGTTCATGAAAGCTGCCCGACTGGGCCCCGGTTTGGAAATGTGACCGAAGTATATTAAGTTGTTCTGTCTCGCTTACACAGTCCGGCCGTGGTTCAAGTCAGAGAGTCCACGTAGTGTATCTGGTTGTGCGGGGGGTTGACGGGTTGGACGTGTTCGGCTTGTGGGAGGTTCATCATAGAGATGTTCCGTTCTCCTTTCTGAGGAGAAAACATGTTCGTTTTTTTGTCAAATGGATAGATAAAAGGTGCATTGAACACGAATGGCACAATATTACCAAAGGTATAAAATCTAAATCAGACAAGTGTGAAAATAATAGCTAGTTCACCTAATCTGTTTGGTAGCCTATAGTCGTTGCTTTTAGAAACAGGTTATTTGGGTTATAACGTCGACAGACGTTGGCTTTAAATTTCAATATTTTCAGTATATTGCAGTCTAAAACTACCACCCGTCGGCTTGCCTAAATGCCCTGTTTTGAAAAACAGCGGATATAGGTTACTCCGCGGATAATGGTGAACTGGCGTTACTCACAAAGAGATAGGAAACAGCAAAGGGTTGATCAACCATCTAATAGACAATTAATCTGAAAATGAAGAGATATACTACTTATCGCTTTTGGAAAACATAATTCATAAAGTGTTCACCTGTTCTCCTTGCTTCTGGCGCAGCCGCTGCACCGTCTTCGAGAGGACGAAAATGAGCAGTACATTTGCCACCACCGATGCCAGTAGAATCACGGCAAATATTGCAACATTCACATAGTATTGTGAATTTGTGTTAGTACCATATATAGAGGCTGTAACATTAGTAAAGATGGTATTAAGTGAAGGTCGAAGATCAGTTATCGGAACGATTACGTCTGGGTTACTAGTGAGTATCTTCATTGCGTCGACAGCCTTAACTATATTTGTAGCGTCAGAGAGGCCGCTGGAGGTCAGCCCAAGGTTAACGAGCTGTAAAACCAGCGCTACCACAGCGACCACAATGAAGACAACGGTGACGATCTGTGGAAGAAAAACGAAACAAATATTTCATAGACTTGATATATTTACAAACGCATTAACCCACACAGTCATAGAGTGACGTTATCTTAAAGATATATTCCAAGTACCTTTGAACTTTGCTGACTAATTATGTATGTGAATAAACATTGCTAGCTATGCGAAGAAACCAGATCAAATGTACGAAGTATCACTGAAAATAATCTGACATGTATTTAGGAATTAGAAACATAAGGGATACCTTAGACGGATGCTTGTTGTTCACGATGGCAAGAACTCCGGTCGCAATGACCTGTGGAAATGAAAAGATATGACAGATTTACAAAATGTAGATGAGTGGCGATCAGGCATCTCTGTGACACACTTCATGGGGGTTTATAATGACTAAAACCAAATGATGTGTGACTTAATGAGCATGCGCACGTCCACCATTCCGAGTGCGCATGTGCAGCGACAGAGATTGTGGGTATTGTATTTACGTCAAAGCTGAAGGCCCATATTTGGGCCATTGTCTCGAGTTGCATAACAATATTCAGACATGTTTTGTTTATGTCTCAGGGGCCATCACCTTTGACATATTACCCATAATTCCTGTTGCTGTGCAGGCGTACTTGGAATGGTAAACGTGCTTATTCTTTGTTCTTAGATTTTACTTTTAGATTTAAGCGTACTTATTCTGTATTATTAGTTTGCGTTCATTACAGTGATACACTTCTACGTTTCTACCATATTTTCTTCCATCTTTCATTCTGTTCTTTCATGGACACCAGTATGTTTACAAATGGTCTCTCGAATTGTCTGTTTCACTGCTTGCCTTTATTCCAAATAGCCCATCTACTTACACATAGTCCACTCCACAATGGAGCCCCGGCCATGGCGTGCCAGGTCACACAGAAGAACAAGCCGACGGTCCCGACCACCAGACAGGAGACTCCTACTCCGATCAGCCAATAGGCGAGCATCGCGCTCAGGAAAATGACTTCGTCTTCCGTCGGGTCTTCGGGCTTTTCTGGATACTGCGACTGCGCTGTAGGATACGCTTTCGGTTTCTGTCGATATTCCTGAAAAAGACATAATTCATATTAGTCAATAATAAATTCATAAATTCTTACACGGAAAGTATTGGAAGGAACGGATTGATATAATATGGATGCAAACCGAACAAATATTTGGTTAAATGTTAGATGTCATTCGACTAACCTCGGCAAAAGTCGACTGTCCTTCGGGATGACCTCGGTCTTCATCGGAGATGTCTTCCAAAGACTTCGGCCGTCGGAGACCCCCAGGTTTTGGCGTAGGCGGGTTGTACGTTCCATGGTTGAAGGACCGCTCCAGCGATTCTTTCGGTGCATACGAAAACCCTCGGTTCGGCTTCTTCGCCGGGATTTCATAGCCGTCGTTTTGACTGCTTCGGGAGTTTTCGTCGTCCGATTGGTAGGAATCGTCGCGCGGTCGGTACCGAGAGGACGCGTCCGAAATGTATCCATTCTCTCGCTCGGGGTATGGGCCAGTTTTTGGTACAGGGCGGTGGGAACCTTCAGGAACGCGGGGTGTGCTGGTGTTCTGGTACGGTGGTTCTCCTCTACTCAAGGGATCGGGTGGGTAGTCGGGACGGAAACCTGTAGCAACGTCGCCTTGTGAGTATGGGTGGCTGTGCATGGGTTGCCCACGGCGCTCGCCAGGTGGCATGTCATGACCACGACGGTCACTAGGTGGCGCTTCATTCCTACCGTACGGGCCATCAGTTGGAAATCGTGGCCCCCAGGAGAGGTCGTCCCTGTCGTACGGAGACCTCCCGCGTGGTGGCTCGCCTGGTCTGCGATGGTCGGTCCTATCGGGTTCGAAGTCTGACGGAGCTCTTGGGTCGAATGGCGTGTTCTTTCGCGCGTTGCGTTGTTCTTGTGGTGTGAACCGCCGGTTTGGTGGAGCTTGTTCTTTGGGAGTAAACCGTCTCTGCCCTTGGTTGTAATCACGTGTAGGCAAGGCGTCGTCTTTGGGCGGAAAGCGGCCGTGGTCCCTCTCGTCCCAACGATCTCCCGGATCGTACCTTGGTGGTTGCCCGCTTGGTCTACGGCTTCGGGGTTCTTCAGGGCGGAAGCCACGGTACGGGTCCGCTGGCCCATGCCCTCGTTCCCGGGAAGGAGGCCCTTCTCGCGCTCGAGGAGGATAGCCACGATCGTTGGGACTGTACCTGTGGTCACGTGGATCACCTGGACGCCGCCGTTCGGCATCAGGTGGGCCCATTTCACGCCGGTTGCTCGGTCGGTCTTCTCCGACACGCGGTCGACCTACGTCGGTACGGTCATTCAGTCGGTTTCGTTCGTCGTCTGCTCGGCCTACGTCGGGACGGTCGGTCGGTCGGTTTCGTCCTACATCGGGTCGGCCAATTTCGGGACGGTCGTTCGGTCCGTTTCGTCCCATATCGGGTCGGCCGAGTTCGTTGGGATCATAGCGTCGGTTTCGTTCGGCCTCCGGTCGGCCGGACTCCCGAGGCGGTTCTCTCCTATCGTGGCGAACCGGGCGTCTCTGTCCGAAGTCCGGCGGACGTCCGTCCGACTCATACCCGTCGTCATGTCTCCCTCCGGGAGGGGAACCCTGGCCCCACCCCCTTCCCTCCTCACCCCCTCTCGGTCTCCCCCTCCCCCTTTCCCTGGCTCGCGGGTCGTCCCGGTCGCTCGGTTTATCACCCACGCCGTGCCGACTTCGGCTCTCTTCGTAATCACTCGGAATCGGGCTGTACGGCTCCGACTGGTTCAGCCCTCCGCGAAGCCGTCCGACTCCGCTAGACGGCTCTCCTGCAAAGGGCCAGGCTTTGGACGGACCGTTAACGTTCCTGGCTGGAAGTGGAGGTCCTCCCGGAGATTTAGCGAACAGTCCCCAATTGTCACCACCACCACCACCACCACCCCTTTCGGGGGAGGATCGCCAGAGTCGGCCCCGTTGTGCGTTGGCGATGCGCTGAGATTCCTGGTCGGAGTCATCGTCCGAGTAGTCAGACGGGGGAATGACAGGTCGACTCATGACCTCTGTCTAGCCTCTTGAACTTTGACCAATCAGAAGGTAGCAACCTGTGATCGACAGTCAATGGTTGTTAATCATTATCAAAACAGCCTTTCCATTTCTTGCTTTGTTTGATCATTTGGTACAATTTTTTTTGTCACACAAATTCTCTTCTGGTGTCTTTCTGAGTGCAGTGGGCATCACAATGAAGACACTTTTGGACATATGTTGTTACACTGGCAAGTCATTTTGCCATACTGTGCATAGTTCAATCTGTTGAACGCAAAATCTCATACCTCTTTGAACTGTTAATTTTGGGCGAATATCCTATGATTCCTAATGAGATAGCCCTAGTCATCACAGATATTTGTTTGTATGCCCGGTTTGTACACCAGCTAGGTTTTACTGAACGGTACAAACTGCGTATTCAAGACATTTTTATCCACTCACACCAAGAAGGACCCCTACTTCTATCGATATTAAAGTGTGACGGGTTCTTTCACGTGCTCGAGGTGTAGCTCTCTTCAAACACGGGACCTCCGTTTAACATCTTATCAAAAAAACGTCATTAACCGTAGTTTTGTACTCATCTGCACTTTAGTCGATTTAAAAAAAAAAAAAAAAAAACTTTATCGCTCAGCAATTGTACAATATACAACGTATGGCAACAACTACAAAACTACGTACATATAAGAACAACAAAATATTTTCAAACACTATAAGTGTTACAGCACAGTCATGTATGAGTGATCTGGTTGGAAAGATGTAGAAAAATTTATCTAGGTATCATATGAGTTGGACATTTTAGCATTATATGGAAGATATCGGTCTTTGTTCTATGTAGGGAAAACGTTTGTTCTTGTCTAATATTCTTAAACAGTGCTTCTCTCTCTTTACTGTAAGTAGGACAGGTCATGACAAAGTCGAAACTGTCTTTGTCAAAAACTGTTCAAAGACGCAACAACGGGACCTGTCAGGGATTTGAACTCAGTACTTCTAGGTTTTGAGTCAAGAACCCTGACCACAAGTCAACTGTGTCTCCGGTTTATGAAAAGGTCACAGTGTATCGCTCTAGGACTTCTGAGAAGGCTAAAGTCTGGTGCCTTTTCCAGGCTACTGAGTTACGATGTTTGTCTTCCCGGCCAGAGGTGTGCTACTAAGTGTTTGCTTTACAGTTACAAAGGGTGGGGGGATAAACAAAAAGCCTAACCGCTGAAACAATACTCGTACGTCCTGGTTGAAACTACAGTCAAACCTGCCCTAGCGACCACCTCTTCTCAGCGACCACCTGGCCATTTCGACCGCTTTTTCTCGGTCCCGATTTTTTTCCCCATTGACGTAAGCATTAAGCGACCTTTTCTCAACGACCACCTGGCCAACACGACCGCGACCGGCCCAAATTGGGACCCATAACGACCGCATCATTTTCAAAATTGAGATTTTCGTCGATTTTTTATGATTACTAGCGCGATTCTGTGCCGAAATAGGCCAGTTTGCGTCGGAATTTGACTGCCATTACAATGTTATGTTTAGAATAAGGATGGCGGCGGTCAATGGGTGGGTCAATCGAGCAGTCTACTGTAATATGGGAGGAAATTTCGTTGTAAGAAAATCCGACTTTAGTTGTTACAGAAGTTTTTTTTTAAATCTATATCATTATGAAGTGAACGACTGCTGAAACGTTTATAGCCTCATACTTTTTAAAGAAAGATCTGTGTAATGCTTTTGTCCAACTGTACTGTACATTCACCCTCGTGGGTAAGTACGCTATCAGGACGTACCGGGCATCGAATTCGAAAGGTGCACCGTAGTTATTTCAGATATGGCGATCAAGAACACAGCGACGCATGAAGGCTTGTATAGTAACTGACAGCATCAAAGTTCCCTTACTGTCTAAAACGTTAGTGTACAAATATTGAGCTTTAAAACACTGTATCGCATAAAAGCTCGATAAAAGCTTGGGGTTAAATTTACAATTTACAGTTTGCATCGGGCATGTTTTAAGTCGATACTCTTCTCAGCGACCACTTGCCCAAATCGACCGTTTTTTCCCGGTCCCCCGGTTGGTCGTCTTGGGCAGGTTTGACTGTATAGTGGCCGACTGGAGCTTGAAACACCTTGTAGCTGTCAGAGCTTTGAGTAAAGAGCGCGAATAAGAATTTGGATTGCTTTTACTTGTTGTTGACGTTTGGACGTTTCTGGGTCAAGAAGCTGGGTTGTCGAATCGAGTTGTGTGTTTGTTTATTCTTATTTATTCATTCCTCTTGGAACGGTTGGGTAGTCTGTTCAGTCAGGTTGGTGGAGTGGCAAACATAGATCGAAACTCAAATAGATAACAAGAATATGGCAGTAAATTACAAATTAGCTTTGTTGTTTTTACCGAGGTCAACGTGTTTTGAGCGAAATTCACTGTTATATTAATGCATTCAAAGATCACAATATTATGTATTTTTTCACAAGTGAAAAGGACTGCAAATTGTGGATCAATTTCGGCAATATATTTTGGGAGCAAATTTTTCAGCCGCGCAGTTCTATCGGTATTTGGGTTTCTTCGCCACTGTTCAGCATCACTCGTATCGGACTTGTTCGCGGATCCAATCACAGTGCCGTTTACGTCCTATAGTATTTATTCCAGTATATCACTTAAATCGGCGCACTATGTCGTCTTAAATTGAAAAAAAAAGTTTTAGATTCCCTTTCCAAGATTTGTTTCAAAGCAATTTTTGGATCAATTTGTAATCATTCATTTTAATTCATACGCAACAGTGTGATTGAAAAAAAAAGATTAATCAAAAACTTATATCTTATTATATAATTGTGTCTGTTTGTTGCTAAAAGACATTCCTAGTGTGACAATGCATTTCTGTAACGAGAGGTCACGTATTTTACCTGTATATGACTCACTACATCAGTGTGACTGTGACTACAGAGAAAAATTGTCGCAAATTTTACGCAATTTCCCAACGCAATCTGGCACAGTCCAGCGCTAGATACCCACTGCATCGCCTACACAAATATTCCAAGGCTGAAGCCATTTGCTCAGGGCGAAACTTTCGCGCCATACTTAGCCCCGAAAGGCCCGTATCCTAGCAACGGGCTGTCGCACGATGAATGGACGATAGTCTCCTAGATATATATACTATGGGGCCACATGTATAAAAGGGGTTTTTACTACGCTACACTAACACAAATATGTTGTCCTTTCCTCGTCCTGTTATGTTACTAATTTTTGGTGGACAATTACAACATATAAAGGTTTTCTTGTAGCAATTTTTAAAACTTATTTCATACAAACAACTTGTAGAGTAATTAGATTGGAAGCAACAAATATATTGGTATGTATATGTACGATTTCATCTATCAAATGATGTCAGTGATATAGAATAAGATTCACTTGCGACCATATATTCTTTTCTTGTCTTTTAAGATATTAAATGAAGGAGAAATATTAGTTATTTGGTGTAGATATACAAAAATGAAACTAGTATTACAAGTTGTGCATAGTTTTATTCTGCATCAAAAAAATTAATAAACTTATCTTCTTATTAACGTGGAAACATTATCAATAGGATGTTTAGATATTTAAAGTTTGCTAGTCCACGTATCACTATTGTCTATAAAGATTGCAAACAAAAAGTCATACCGTTATATGCACTTGCAAAAAGTATGTATCTCTAAGTTGGTAATGCCTATGCTTTCATGAATTTCCATCGATCAAAATTCCTCTGTTTTTCCAATTAACCGTATAGATCCCCAACACAAATACTCTGATCAATGTTTAAAACACACACAATAGGATTAATATCAAATGTATTGATCTACTTGCAACCTGTTGTCTGTGATACTTTCCCAGCACAAAAACTAAAAATAGATCTAACAATTCAGAATGTTTCATACGTATTTTGTACACAAACGTCGGTGGAAGTGGTGGAATTAAAAAAAAAACATAAAAAAACAGTGGCCGGAATAGTTACAAAGACTACTCTACTTTCAAGACAAAACTGTGTCACCGTATCAACTCAGTAAACTACGTGTGTTTAGCTTTTCTCGCCAGCCATAGCTAAGTAAATATACGGCGCGCCATTTGTAAAAGTTTGGGGACTTGAAAAGCAAATGCGCACGGGTAACTTAGCATGGTTGTGGAGCGACTATGTACAACGAGTGCCTCGAATGCTTTCGTAAAGTCTACAAAGTTCATCATGAATATTACGTTAGCTACTATGCTAGAGTTAAGTGTTTGTTGGTAATATTATCCAGCCTACCTGTTGAACTGCAACTGTGCTTCGTCGTCTTTATGTCAGTATAACGTTTCCTCCTTTGTGGTCCTCTTGGGGGTTTCCAAAACCCCTAAAGCTTCTTTATATCTATCATAGATGGTGCCACGCACGTAACAACAAACGTTGCTACGCTACCTAACTTTGTGTAAGCCTTTGAAGAAAGGGTTTAAGCGTAACAATCGGCAGAGATTATGTAGAGAATTTGTTTCGGTAACCCCTATGTTAGGCCTCAGTGTGTGACGTCACAGGACACAGTTCAAGTGTGGCCTTGCAGTGTTTCTCACCCGCGAATGACGAAGTATTTACCAGAGATCGGCAAAGTTCAACTCTCTGAAGTTAGCGCTTGCATACCTTTGCGTATACGTGTGAAAAACACCATACGCCTCAGTCTATGGACGAACTAAAAACTTAAAAGGGGGGGGGGGGGTACATACACAATAATTGAACTTGCAGGGAGGGGGCGTTTTAAAACTTGCATGATAATTTTGCGATGAAGTGTCAGTAGATGAATTCAATGTTATATTTCGTCTTTACAGCCCCCATTATCTATCACTTGTTTGAATATGTTGTCGATGAACGGTACAACGTCCAACAATCCAACCTACGAAAACACAATTGTGTTGAACTTTCTCACCAGGCATGTGCCATAACTGCAAACAAACAACACTTGAGGTATTGAATGCCATCAATACGGCCTATGAACTTGTACATATATTTTGTGGTTGGGAATGTATGTCCTACAATAAGACATACATTGTCTTTTGAGAATGACTATAGTTTTAAACTTTTATTAAGAAAGGAATTCGATAGTGAAAGTAAATACATTTGTAATTGCAAACTAATGCTAGTTGTTTTGCCCTTCACTTTTTCAAGTGGCTGTGACGTCGTTCGACGATTTTGGAGCTGGTGAGTATTTAGTTTGCCTCCAATTCAATTCAATTTCACACAAGCTAAACTGCAGTTTCAAAATAAACCGATAGGTGGCAATGCTGCACAAGGCTTACCGTGTAAACTGTACAAACACCCCAAACTATGTTATGTTCGGCTTACCTAGTTGTAGTGCTATATATTCCGACATAATGAAGATAAAGATTTCATAGAGAGAAAAATGTTCTGACTCAAATATATTGTAGAAAATCCCCAATATTATAGCTGTAAACGATATGACGAATAAGATGAAAGTAAATCAGCTGTTTATTCTACATAACCCTAGGTCTGTTTCCCACATTTAGGTTTAGGGGTTGCTGAACTCTCGCTGCGACCTAAAATGGATCCGTGGACCCCCTTTGAAATGAACGTAAAAGTATATGTATAACGGTGAAGACAGCAAAACACATCGTGTGTATAGAAAACATATTTTCAGTAATGACTTAGCCCATAACAAAATACAGAAAGCTTATATTCTTTTTATCTCCATGATAAATAGAGATATAGTTTTGGGTGTGTCTGTTTGTGTATCCGGATTTTTATAGTCATCATAATTAGACAACCTCTTGATGGATTACGATGATATTTTAGATATGGGTAGGTCAAGGATGTGTCCATTTGATGAATTAGTCACTGGTTCCCCCGACTCGTCCTCTGGACTTCTTGTAATTTTCTTCTTGTCAAAAACAATGACTCTTACCTCCTGCAAAATCTATATCGACGAGTAGCACCGAATGCGAATCCTGTACATTTAAACGAAGTGAAAGAAATGTGACTGCAAAATAAAGGACGTGCCCATTGATATTAAACATTGATTTCCTTTATCATTCGGTGAATGTCACACCATCCCATGGCCTTTTAATGAAAAGTTTACAAATCCCCAACCGACCAATAAAACCGCTTGTTTTAGAGCACTGACGTCAAACCGAAAGGGTAGCGTATCATGGACTCGCTTCTTTCGTGTGATTGCATTTTCCCCTATTTCACGGGCTACAGTTCCATTTACGTGCACCCAGAGTTTTATGTCTTTGCTGTACGCTTCGGTGATAATTTCATCAACGACGACATCTTTCACAGCACACGCGAGGATTGTAAAACTAGTTAGGTGGGCGAGATAGAATTTCTGCCTTGCAAAAAGAGGCTCAAAAGACCCCCCCCCCCCCCCCCCCCTTCGTGCAACACAATGAAGAAGAACTTTATTTCATGACAATTATAACAGATACAATGTATGGCAATCTTTATATACATAGGCCTTGAGCTTAATCTCCAAGCAGTTCCTACAATGGTCAAAAGGTGCCCATTTGCCTTGCCCGGTAGGTAGCGAAACACAATCCTAAGCCGGCTTCCCTCCTCTGCCAGCTTTTAATACTATCTTATGCTACAGTAGGATCTGCTTGGAGATTAAGTTGAGCTATAAGATGTACTATGCAAGTATCGAACAACTAATCACGAGGGCACAAGGACACAACACAGAACAGAACGTCGCTGTTCTTGACAAAGATCTGATGGCTTGATCACATCAGATCCCACTTCCCATTCTCAATGAAGATCAGGTGAAAGGTCCCAATTAGATTCCTGTGCCGTGGGTGGATTTTAAGATTCAAGTTAAATCTTTAGGATTAATGACAACTTTTACAGAAGGCTTACTGCTATCTTGGAGTTCATATCGTATTGTATTCTTAGTTATAACTTTCACACAATCGTCATATCCTCATCAACTGGCAAATGAAGTTTACGAATAACGAACGAAACAACATCAAACTTAAACAACATCGGAGAGAAACTCTTTTTATAAATCTGTCGAAAAAACTCTATTTCTTTGCGATCACTTCCCTGTACTGTTGGTTTACAATACATGCTATAGACTCAAGGCCACAGCAAGTAAATTCTATGGATGGCATCCGCCAGCGACTTTGGTGAGATAGACCAAAATGGGTAAATAGGTTGTTTGTGTTGTTACCTACTAATTGTATAGATAGATAGAGGTACCCTTGACTGTAGTTGCAGAAGCGAAACTTGCTTAATAGTTGTAAGGCCACACTAATTTAATTTGTTGTTTCTCGGATTTCCCGACCCCATTTTTGCCGATTAAAAAACACTTTTCAAATTGATGGCCACACCTCGTGTTGACAAACTTTAATAGCCTCTCATTTCTCAAATTAACTATGGTCCTCAAATTCCAGTAGCTGCACGTGCCTATAGCTTGGATGGCACGTCTATTTTTCCTTGAACACACTTTGGACTTTGCTGCTAGGGACCTCGATCTCTCCTACCCCCGACTTTGCAAAAGTATCTTTTTAATTTTATTTCGACCGACCAGCCCAATTTTTTTCTGAAAAAATTCCAAGAAACTACAAAAAGATTTGTAATGAAATTTAAAAAAAAAATGGCACGGATATAAAAGCTATGGGTGTGGTTACCAACATGGTTAGTGATACCAGCCTACCACACTACTGCCACTTAAAATTACTACACTTACTAGTGAACTTCTTGAATTCAGGAATGAATGCATTGTTTGTTTTGATACCATATTTTGTCACTTCAATTCTTGTTACAAGGTTTATTTTGAAAAATCTTGTTGCTTTTACACATATTGTCTTTCGCCCTATCTTACTATTTTTGCAGTCTACAAAGGATACCATCCATAAAACTTACTTGCTGTGGCCTGAAATTTCGATCGCTTCCCTGTGATGTTGGTTGATAGACACCCTGAACTTTCTCTAGAACCAATTCCCCTAAGAAAAATGTCATGAACCCTGCACAAGAGGCATTGCCATTTCCAACCGCCGTCCGTCTGGTGAGATGGAAAGGGTGACTTTCTTGACATCTTCCTTTTATTGCCGTGCAAATGGCAAGGGTATAAATGTGACCCCAATAAAAATGGCAAGTGTCTCGAATAAAACCACTCGAATTTTAGAGCATTTACAACTCACCACAAAGTGGTGGTTATGATATATGACCGAGCATATTGGTGATCATACTGTTTTATATTTTGTTTATGACTTGGTTTATTGGGTTATTCATTCATAGAAAGTTTATTGTTCTTTTATTCTTATGGCATCTTTCAAAAATATTATATTGTTGATAGATTCTGTGGATTGATAACCAAGGTTTTGTTAAGCTAATTTGTGTCATTGCCTTTCAATCACAAAATGAGTATTGAGATTAAGAATTATCAAAATACATTAGCACTTTTAGCACTTTTTTACCTGTTTATAGGAATATGTATATAATGTAAGGTGACGGTCTTCCTATCGGGTCAGGTGTAACATCAAGAACTGACCGTCTGTCAAATAATCAGCCCAACACTGCTTGGATGTTTCCAATATGCCTTGGGGAAGCATAGACTCGTGTAGCATTGTAATGTTCAAGAAAAAGTCTTTGGAAATTTCTGATGAAAGGCTCTCTTAAATAACCTTTAGCCCGGCTAACCCTATTCCTAACCCTATAACATTAAACCCTGCAACCCGACAACGTTAACTCCACAAAGATGTAGTACGGTATCAATTATTTGGCAAGGCAATTATTTGAGGTGACACCGGTCGAACCAATTCTTGGTCTTAAAAGATAAGGGCACAACCCGCCGTACGTGCGATTTGTCCGTACGTTTTTCGTGAAGGCAACGTCCGCTACGTATTTCTGATAACGTGGGGAACGACAGGCAGAAGCAGGGAGGGAGTACGTCAACGCACGTCACTCGCACGGTTGCGCAAGGTTCACACAAAGCTTCGTCTGCATGTTAAGTTCTACTGCGTGTCTTCATGCTCCAAAATCCGTCGGATTCCCTACGAGTTCGTACGGAGGCGGTACTTACCACTTACGGATCCCAAAGGGTTGACCACGTTTTGGCACGTAGACAGTGCCCTTAGCTTAAGTCAAATCGTTCATACATCTGCATTCGAGCATATTCTGACTTTGCACAAAGTATCGCAGACTTTCTTTGTGCACTTTTGGCACGTCCTATACCTCTTGCATTAACCTCGTCGCCCACCAGATATGACCCGACCCGTGCCTGCTTTTGCAGAAGATAATTTGCTTACCGGCGCTTTTCAGAAGAAGCAAACGTTGTAAGGGTGCATTACAATTATATTGGCGGCAACTTACTACCTTGCGTGGGCTTGAAATTGCTAATTCCATACGGCGGGAATTGAAGAATCGTGAGGGTCATGGGGGTCAAAAAGTGTATCTTTCTGTCATTCTTGTGAGTTTCTGTTAACTTTCTTGGGAATGTCTTACGCAGGCGTGCAATGCAGTTGTAATTTTTAACCGACCGCTCACTTTCTGCTCTGTACATAGCTTGTGTCTTTGTTACCTTCGGGATGGAGGTTCACCTCGGATGAGGTACTGCTTTTCGTTGTTTTGTTATTGTTATTGATTTGTTATTGGGTGGGCCGACTACTCTCTTTTAACAGCCAGGGGCTGAATTGTAAGGAGCTTACGATATGCGGGGCTAAATCGCAAGGGTCTTCAGCGAGCTGCCATTCGGCTTCAATCAGGTGACCTCAATACGAAATTTATTCCCCCAGGTGCGGCCAAAATAACACTCACTCCCGACACTTTTCGACAAGTGGGGTGGGATCGTTGATGGGCTCTGATGTAGATGACCTCTTTCACTCCCACGAAAAAGTGATCCTGTTCGGAATCCAGTATCTTCACTTTGTAAAATCCACAGAATATCCCGCCGTTTCTATGTGAATGTGTTGTGACACCTCCAAGACGCGGATCGTTACCCACTTCCAAGCACCTTTGACCCTTTGCTAACGTGACACTTCCGGTCTATATGTGTGACGTAGTCTTTGGATCATTACAACTTGAAAAGGATCAGAGAACTGATCAAAAGCTTAAGCTTGTTGGTAAGCGCTTTATTTTGTGTACGGTTATAAAGTTTACAATTATATCATAATTTCGATTACCGTCACAGATGTACTTACATTCGTGTACATGATAAGGCTAGGGCTTTATTAAAAAACTTTATAGTATATTTCACAGAGGTATGAGATCTTTCATTTTTGAGGTCTCGAAGTCGATGGTGAATATCAAACGCTGGTACCGTTCAAGATTACAGCCAGACAAACTGATGGAATTCCCAAGTTTTTATCGACGTCTCGTTTATGAAATGTCACAAGTGTCATGGAGAGAAGCTCATGGTTCTGTAGATATTGATGGTATTTGCTGATCTGCCCGACAGATTTTCCCTCCCTCGCATGAGATAAGCTTACCAGTGTCGGTCGATAGCCCTCCCGTAGGGATATAAACTGCCCTGCTTATCACATAGAAACAGACGTATCACGTAGGGGTGCACTATCATGGACGGCTGTCCACACAACGTGTTTTGTTTCTAGCTTAGAATCAGACGATATAGAATTTACAGGAATATTTTCACCATATGTTTCCACGTTAAGTTCATGTAATAGACCAATCACAAAGAAACAGATAAATCACGTAGGGAGGGGATATCATGAACGGCTGTCCACATAACGTGTTTTGTGGTTGGCTTAGAATCAGAAGATATGAAATTTACGGGACGATTTTCATCATAAGTTGTCCCGTTAAGTTCATGTAGCCAATCACAAAGAGGCATATAAATCAAGTTGATATTTGATATGATCATCAAATGTTGCTGTCCACATAACGTGTTTTAGGGTTGACTTAGAATCAGACGATATAAAATATACACTCAGGAATATTTTCACCAAAAGTTGTCACGTGAAGTTCATGTAATAGACCAATCACAAAGAGACAGACAAATCAGGTAGGGATATTATCACCAGTCTACACAACGTGTTTTGTGGTTGGCTCAGAATCAGAAGATATAAAATTTACGGGAAGATTTCCACCATAAGTTGTCACGTTAAGTTCATGTTACAGATAACAGACCAATCACAAAGAGACATACAAATCGCGCAGGTATGGAATATTATCACCTGTCTACACAACGTGTTTTGTGGTTGGATTAGAATCAGAAGATATAAAATTTACGGGAAGATTTTCACCATAAGTTGTCACGTTAAGTTCATGTTACAGATAACAGACCAATCACAAAGAGACATACAAATCGCGCAGGTATGGAATATTATCACCTGTCTACACAACGTGTTTTGTGGTTGGCTTAGAATCAGAAGATATAAAATTTACGGGAAGATTTTCACCATAAGTTGACACGTTAAGTTCATGTAACAGATAACAGACCAATCACAAAGAGACTGGTAAATCATGTAGATATTTGATCTAATCATCAACTGCTGTCCACACAACGTGCTTAAGGTTTAGATTCAGACGATATTTGAAAGAAGTACATCAACGTTATAAACTCTACATGAAGATTTTCGCCCAAAGATGTCATGTTACGTTTTTGTAACAGGCCAATCACACTGGGGCAGACAAATCTAGGTGTTGGATATAATCATGAACGGCTGTCTATACAACGTGTCTTGTGGTTGGCTAAGAATCAGACGAAAATCAAAAGTATGTGAACCTTTATTCCTAATTTTCACCATGGTACCATAAAACAAAAGTAAATGTTAGTGTAGAAGGTATTACCTCACAAAAACGCAAATATTACTATATATCTTCCCAAAATAAGTACACTACCTAATACAAGTGTTATATGTTATCAATTTAATCTTAGTAACGATAGAAATAGTCTATTTCTTCAAGTTACCCTGTTTATTAATTTCAATTTACCACCATTAAAGCACCCGACTGGGAAAAGATCACCTTACACAAACATAACTTAAAAAGGAGTGCGTAAATATGATAAAACATTATATATATATATATATATATATATATATATATATATATATATATATATATATATATATTGCGAAATTAAAGTACGATCATAACAGAACCGTACATTTTACCCCAATAAAAGTTTTAGCACTTGACATAAGAAAGTATACTCTCCGTGAGACATTTAAGAAGTCCGCTAAATGTATTTGTAGCCTGTATTGACAACTACTGCTTACCAAAGAACCAAGAACATAATTCTTGAATAGACAAACCATTAAGTTTGAAATAATGATATTATGATGATATTAAGCTCATCATAAAGGGCGAGGTAAAGAAAAAAATGGGCATGTCACTGACATGATGTATCAAGGTTAAATAAAGGTTGAAAAAAAAAATGTGCATCTGTTTGGTATATTTGGGGCCATCTGAATTGAAGCATTCTTTTCTAAATTTTCACAATTTTCTTTAAACATTTCCAATTCAGGCAAAAAAATGGCGGCGGTTGGAGCCGGTTTTCGCCACCAAGTAGTATTATATATAGTAAAACGCCCACCTTAAGTTAGCACGTTAGCTCCAAACTTCTAGGGCTTGTTGCACAAGAAGTGAATCTCGACCGGACTCTGCGGAACATCTAGCGCCCTTACGTTAGTGAACCCCGCCTCCAGTAACATCTGCCCCGCTAACTCCTGTCCCCACACGGTACCCAGACCCTTCCCGCCGAAGTACAGTGTCACCGGCATGCAGTGGAACAGGCTGGCGCCATACAGGATAGGAGCGACCGGGTTACCCATGTTGTCCTCTAGCTCAGAATGCCCCTTGATGTCAACCATGGAGAACTGCCCCCCTGGCTTGACCATGCGGAAAATTTCCCGCAAGGCCATATCTGGGTCTGCCTGGTCGTGAATCGCATCCCACACTAGAACGTAATCAAATGAATCTGACCAATCGGAAGGCATCTTTGCCAGGTCGTGCACCTGGAACATGACGTTGGCCAATCCGCGCTGCTTGCCTTCCTCGCTCGCCCATTGGATGACCTCCTCGCTGAGGTCGGTACCGGTGAAGGTGCTTTTTGGGAAGTGCTGGGCCAGGGTCATGGTCGCGATGCCTCTGCCGCATCCAGCATCAAGGACTCTGATGCCAGCCTCTGGTTTGTGCAAAAAGTAATTTAGTATCAAATACCGAAATAAATCAGCCCCTGGTTAACTAACAAGTTCTATGCGACGATATAAAATCGTTGAAGAGGTTCATCAGTCACGTATGATTACAATTTTCTTCCAACAATGACAGTGCAAGAGCTGGAGAGTGCGAAACTGAACCGCAACTAGGGCTGGGAGCTGCCCAAGTCCTATCTACCCCTACTCCGCAAGGGGGCGGGGGAGGGGGCAGATGATCTACGCAAGCCCGACCTAGTCTCGTGCTCTCTTGCGAGATCGAGACTAGGTCACTCACCGTGAACAAGATGTGCTGTCAGACATCGAAAATTTGGAAGTCTGTGCATTGTCCTTAAAAACTGTCACTGTTGAAAGGAAATTTGTAGTAACGACGATAGAAAAGTATTGGATGATTGAACTGATTGTTTGACTGATTTTTGTTTTGTTTAACCAATTCATTTTGATAATTCATGCAATTAACTAGTCTATAGTTATTCTAGTCACTTTTTTCGTTTCTTACCGAGTGCTTCTCCAAGTCCAGGGACCGTAGGTACAAATTTGCTCACGAGGTTCTTGTGTTGGTGTATCCTGACGCTTGCCATCCACCCGTGAAAGTCGGGGTAGGCTGAATACGGCACGCCTGTAGAATAAAAAGCATACGTATGGGAGTAAGTTCTTTAATTTGATGAAATTATTCCCCAAGTCCTATTGAATGGTTTTGCAGTTAGTTTTTGTATCAAAACTAAAACTTTGTTTCGAGCAGGTCAAATCGGTCGAAAAGTCGGTATCGTCCGTCGTCCCTGTCCAAAATAGGCGCCGTTAAGTCTGCATCGTCAACCTCCCCCCTCCAAAATAGGTTTTCAAAACGGATGCATGCCGGAACATCTAACCGCCCCTCGTCATTAGAAAGGTATACAGTAATACAATTACCCCTTGGTCCATCATTCTTGAAACAGTCGGCCACGTCATTGGTAACCATGGCTGCCTGCCTCATGAAGTCACTCCAGAACCCCATACTCCCCATCGCGGCGTCCGGTGACAGGACACCGACTCTGTGCTTGGGTAAGTAGTAAGTCCCCGTCTCCTTGTCGTAGTCAACAATCCGAGCGGTCGCCATGACGGCCAACCACTCTCGGACATACCTGTCGACAGGCAGAATTATTAAGCAGCCTTGTTGATCATTAGTTTCTGTGACTCTCTACTAGCATTCTTAGTTCATTAAGTTCACTCCACTGTTGTAAGACTGGTTTCGAGCTGGGGGAAGCCAGGGGGCGTGTCTTGTAGCTTTGGTGGCTGCAAGAGTCCTTGTCCTGGCACAATTGTCAGTCTGCGTCGTGACGAACCTTTGAGGTCGAGTGTGGCCAGGGCATAAGAATACTATATGAGATATATTATGTCTATAAACGAAACTAAAAGGATTTTAAGGTTGGTGACGTGATTCTATCGTTATAGATTCTGTCCAAGTGTTCTCACCGCTTATACGTCTGTAGGACATTGGAGTTGTGGCTTGTGTTGTTCTCACATTTTGAGGACAGCCACGCCTCGACCACGTTAACGAAACCACCACACTTATCGAAAAGAGTAGGGGTCCATCCCCATATCAAATAAATTTTGCCAGATATGTAGCTTGTGAACTGTCACAACGCGTTAACGCAGACTGACGTTGCGCCAGAACAGTCACTAAAGCTACAAGACCCTGGCTAACCCCTGGCTTACCGTTCCTTCATGTTTGCCTTCTCTGCTATTTGCACGGCTGTCTTGGGACCGTCCGCTTCGGCGAGCTGTGCGATCAGTCCCGTACGGGCTCCTACGGCGATCCCCAGGGATACGAACCGGACGACACGGTGGTTATCATCCTCAAGGCGAATTGTTCCGCTTTTTCTGGTGTAGCTTCACCCTGCGCCATGTTGCTTCACTCTTGTCGTTGGTGCTAAACACAAAATGGGGGCGACCAGGTAGGTTTAACAGATGAACAACTTGAAAATCATCATTTTCGAGAAAATGCAGAATATTTCCCTCCATGTTATTTGCATTTTGTCAAGCACACAATATTATTAGGCCGAAGCCGAGGCGTCGCCAAAAAACACAGACACAATTCATGCAACTGGGTTCATTCATTGACTTACTGTTATGATAACTATGTTTTGTGAAACTTTTTGGTTTACAATTAAATATGTGCAATTGTTCTTGACAAAATCAGTGATATCTTCTTGTGATGTACTAGTAGATATGATATAGACTCTGACGTATTATAGACACTTTAAAGAAAGTTAGAACCACATTTAAAAACAAGTATTCGAGCATATACTAGTCAACTAAGCATTGCATGGTTTCCTTCATTGAACCCTCATGACAGAAGAAGAAGAACAACAAAGAAGACACCAGCAAACATTTTTTTCTCTGTGGGAAACATAATTTGATTGACAGGGTCTACGCCTATAGACCGATCCCATAGCTCCACCCACCTCCGTCAGAAATCAAAATAAACACACACAAAGTACAAACCTTTGACGGACACGCTGCAACTCTCTCATTGGTAGAACGGAACGAATGCCATGCTATGATTGGTCAAACTGCAAACTGTGATTGACAGTCGGGATCGGTCTTCTGGACCAGTTGACAGAAGCTTATGTAACGCGCCATGACAGCTTGGACACTTCAAGGTTATCTACGTCACCATCACCAAAACCTATGGCTTTGATACTGGCGTTTATGTCGTAATCAAAAGCAACGGATAAGTTCATTATCTTTCGTTCCATATGAACTCAATGCGCCTTAGTATAAAAATCTACGGTCGGTATTTTCAAATTGCATTATTGACTTACCTACCTACCTACCTAGTCCCTTGACCTCCAGGTCGTTGGGGGGACAAGGTAGACATGAAGACAGAGAGTTGCCTCCAGGTTTATTAACTTGGCATCCCTAAATAACATAGTTTTAGACACAACGGTTATAGGATACCCCGCGGATAAAGGTGAACTAGTCTTAGATAGACAGAGACCAAAGCTTGAGAACAATCGCAATTACGTCAGATAACCACATTAAAACATAATGGTGTTTTAATCCGTTGCCTTTTTATCTTCTTTAGCCTTAGAAAGGCTACGCAGTCTGTTTAATTGATTGACACGCATAATCTGTAATGGCTATGTGGTCCGACTGCTTTTTCCTTCTGCCTTTTCAGAAAGACTAAGTCTGTAAATGATTTGCTCATTGACAGCTTATCAAGTATGAAACAGGTGTGTGTGTGTGTCTGTTGGAGGGAGAGGGGGGGGGGGGTTGTGTGTGTTTGTGTTTGGGGGACCCATCTGTTTGCCTTGCATAACAATGTTACATGTCTGGGGGTTGCCTTGTAAAAATTAACGTCTATGAATTTTTCTCAAAACGTTGCTACGTATTGGGATTGTGTGTTGTAACTCCATCTTCATGCTAGGAGTCCTGAAGTTTTAGAAATACAATCCAGAGTAAGGTCATGTCACGTTATGTCATTCAGATATTTTCGAACCAGTGCAATGATCTGGGTGTAGATTAACAGTTCGGAAGGTCGGAAGCTTATGCCAAAGACTTGCAAAACTAAGTCATTCCAATTTTTAGCTTAACACTCAGCTATTATGAGGTAGAGTATGTATGCAAGTTGAACACCCTCCACCATTAGTGAACTAGCCCCTAACTGAAGTGACTTTCGGGACCCAAGGTCTCTGGAAACAAAGATTAGACACACTGACTTAATTCTATGTATGGCATCCGCGCGCGCATTGATTTTCGCCTGTTCTAAAAAGTAAATGTTTGCCAGAGGAACTGCCCTCGTGGCAAGGGGGCACATGGTTAGGGCATGGGGCCACATCGCCCCTGTTCCTCTCCTTAAGAAGAATGGCAATAAGAATATCATTGAAATGGCAACGCCCCAAACACAGTGGTTTGGGCATGGATTAAAACTTGGCGTATTGTAGACCTTGTCGTGAAAAGTTCTGTGCTTTCCAAGGAGGACAACCTGAAGGCTACTCCACCTTTCTGATTTAATGATAAGCAACGATTTTCTTGAGAACATTTCGTTACATAGGGACGCAGAAACAAGTCGAACTTTCATTGACTGCCCCCCCCCCCCCAATCCATATACGTAATGGTTTCTTTCACACGTAAATTGCCGGGAAAGTCCTTGAACTTTTCTCCAGGTCGTACCTCATTTGCAACTACTAATGGATGTGCGTCAACACATACCCATCTCCTAAAGCTGGTATTAGATGCAACATGTACCCTTATCGTGCAAGAGCAGTCGAAAGATGATTGGGGTGAAAATAATTCTCTCTTGACATTTTCCTGAACTAAACCTGTTGGGTTAGCTGGGGTCACTTTGCACGCTCAGGGTAAGACCAGCAATTTTTCACTCATAATTTATGCTCCGTCTCTCACTCACACATATTCACTAGCTTTATTGAACTTTTCCTTTTAGATACAGTTGGTCTTTAGAGCAAATGTTCCTATCACATGTGTATATGACCACTTTTGTGTATGTTTAGATGTGTAAGTTTTGCTTAAGTCTTCTGTCAAATTGGGTATATATTTACACACAATGTATGGCTTGATGTTGTCGTTGTTTGTTGACAGTAATAGAATGCATTTTTTTCTGCATATTCCGACACATAGCTCTGGAACTCACATCAAGGAGTGGCCCTACGATTGTTCCCTGTGGTACACGTGTTGTGGCCAACCATGTTCTCTACATACCTTGCATATTTTGTCTAAGACCTGATCAACTAGTTACATGATTTTTAATCGCTTAGGTATAGCTAAGATGGCACGTTGTCATCTTGAATAATTAAGACTGCCACCACCATTTCTCTGTGGAGAAGAACATTTATCAAAAAGTGGTCCTACGATTATTCCTTGTGGTACACGTTTTGTGTGACCAACCTTGTCCGCTACAATGCATTTTGTCTACGTCCCGACCCCCATCGATAGCTTCATTTTCAGACATAACGTAACACTATCATTTTGTCAATGTAAAATTCACACTGCCACACCCATTTTCTATGAGCCGTTTACATTAAGTGAGCTGAATCACAACTACACGGCATGAGTAGTGACTGATTATTTCATTAGATACTCTCTGGTTCGCAGCGGTTATGCCATGCTTTCTAAATTACTTCTAAGAAAATGATGTGTTGGAGCAGGTAATGAGATATCCAGCGAGTGAAACTTCACTGCAATTAGTTCAACCTGCTTCGTAAGGCCACAGCAAGTAAATTTTATGGATGACATCCTCTGAAGACTGCTAAAGTAGTCCAAAAGGAAAAAAAAACAATATGGGTGAAAAACAACAAGATGGCTACATTTTCAAAAATAGGCACCATAAAGTTTTGATGACTGTTGTAAAAATAATTAATAGGACAAAACATGGTATAGGAGCCAACAAAGCATTCATATCTGTATTTAAGACACGTACTTGTGTGGTAAAAGTGACACTAGTGTAGTAGACTGGCATCACCAACAAAGTGGGTAACCACACTCATAGCTTCCACATTGGTGTCACTTTTACAACTATCCAATAAGTTTAATTTCTACAACTACAGTCCTTTGGTACCTCGCAAGTGTCACTTACAATTATTAGGCTACAGCACAATATATTTACTCATTTTGGTACTTTATCGTCATGTTGACCATCCCTGCAGAAGAAAAAAAGTCAGGGGAAAATTAATGCGCGCGCTGATGTCATCCATAAAATTTACTTACTGTGGCCTAACTTCATTGTACATGGAATGCAAATTGGCACCTTCCCAAGTCTATTTAATTCATGTCATTTAGCCGACGTGCCGAGAATGGTTGTTCCGTAAGGCAAATTAAATTTTGATCAAATACATAAATCAAATAGGCTTAAAGTTTCTTTTCCTTAAGATAGAATTCGTTTAAAACTTACAAATGCATAAATCATTCAAGGTTGCCTTTTACTTTAGATACGTACTGATGAACCTTAATCTTATTGCTCTATTTTGTATTATTTTGTAGAACATATCAAATTAAGCTTGAGCGTTCTTTTCCTAGCTATATAGAGGATTATTCTAAACCTTGCAAATGCATAAATCATTCAAGGTTGCCTTTTACGTAAGATACGTACTGATGAACCTAAATCTCATTGCTCTATTTTGTATTATTTTGTAGAACATATCAAATTAAGCTTGAGCGTTCTTTTCCTAGCTATATAGAGGATTATTTTAAACCTTACAAATGCTTAAATCATTCAAGGGTTGCAAATTACTAGTAGATACATACTGATGAAACTTGATTTTATTGCGCTATATCTATTTCTGTGTTATTTTATAGAATATGTCAAATAAGCTTAAAATTTCTTTTCCCAGAGAATGTATCTAAAGCTTACAAATGCATAAATCATTCATTGGTTGCGTATTACTTTAGATACATACTGATGGATCTAAATTTTATTGCTCCATTGCTGTATTATTTTGTAGAATATCATTGCAGGAGTGCATCCCCATACATTTGTATACAGGACACGATAAAAAAGCATCATAAATAAAAGAAAGCATCTCAAATGGAACTCGAGAAAGCAGCACTCTCAAACCTTTTACGATCAGTGTGGATCCCCATATTCTATACCATCTTATAGCTTAACAGCATCTCCGTAAAACGCACTGTAAGCATCTACGGGGCCCGAACCTCCATGAATGCAGGAAATATTAAATCTGAGGCCGTCTTGGGTTCGACGGCTCTTAGAGTCTTTTCTGCCATTCGATATACAGTCCTCGACGGTTATGCAATATATAATGCGAAGTTCTAAAGCTAGGATAAAGAGAATGCTCAGAAATGACATGTTATGATTGACAGATCGGATATCTTTTGGCACTATCTACGCCTCTATCTTGATATGCTACAGCTAGGTGGCTAACTCCGAAAGCCCGCTTATACATATTTCAACGCACGCCTCTAGCCTTCCAAAGTTTGATGAACTGTAATTTTGCTCGGCTGCCATTTACCCAAGCGTGGGTTACGAGGAAGGAAATTGCACGGTCTTTCCCGAGAAGGCTTATGTTCCCTTCGAGTTTATCTCCACAAAGATGGGACAGAGTCGTGTAAAAAGATCCCGCTATCATCCTGAGACCGGAAAGATTGTGGTGTTCTTATGTATCCTCTCACGCAGTCACAGAAAAATGGCACTTCAAGATAAAAGAGAATTTTGAATGGTAGTTTGTTCCACGAAATGTTTCCTTCTGTCAAAAGAGTCAGGTAGTATTTTATTCATGCATTCATACTTTGAAAGGGACAGTTGTGAAAAGCGAAAGACAAAGGCTTCTAATTGATGTTTTATGTAAATGTTTTTTTATGATATTTTTCTTGTAATATAAAGCAACAACAAGGATATTCTTTGTAGACTCATATTGCTGAAAACATGTTCAAATATTAAAAAATGACACGTATTTTGAAAATGTCATTTATGATAATCTTTACTGGTATTATGACGAATCGACTAGCATATTTTTCATGCACTTATACCTTTCAAAAAACATTTTCAAGTACCGAAAAATAGGAACCCTAATCCATGTCGTATGTAAATGTCTTTTATGATATATCTCCTTGTAATATGATGAAAGAGCTAGCATGATGTTTGTGAAGTCATGCTGTGAATACGATATCCTCAAATAATGAAAACTCTTAACACATCTTAATACTTGTATAGTTGTCGTTTATGATATCCTTTGTGTTGATTTTGTAGAAATCACCTAGTAAATCTTTCGCGAACTCATACTGTGATCATGAATACGATATTCCCAAATAATGAAAACTCAATATATCAATCTTAGCGTTATTCAAAACAATCATAAAACGTATAAATGTCTTTTATGATTTCTTGTTTGTTCATTTTATAGAAATCACCTAGCATATCATGCGCATGCTGTGAAAAATGTATTCCCAAATAAAGAAAATTAAGAACTTAATCCTAGTTCGGTATATAAGATCTTTACAAATAAAGAAAAACGTTTTTATGATACATGTATCATTATTTTGTTAATTTAATAGAAATCACCTAGCATATCGTTCGCATGCTGTGAAAAAGATATTCCAAAATGAAGAAAATTAACAACTTATTCCTAGCTCGGTATATGAGATCTTGACAAATAAAGAAAGAAATTGTTTTTATGATATTTTTTTTTGTTAACACCTAGCATATCGTTCGCATGCTGTGAAAAAGATATTCCAAAATTAAGAAAATTTTAAAACAACTTATTCCTAGTTCGGTATATGAGATCCTTACAAATAAAGAAAACATGTTTTTATGATATCATTTTTTTGTTAATCTTATAGAAATCACCTAGCATATCGTTCGCATACTGTGAAAAATGTATCCCAAATGAAGAAAATCAAGAACATAATACTAGCTCGGTATCATGAGAAACCACTAAAAAAACACCATCAAAGCGGAACGAAGATGTACTTTATCATACTCCCGAAAATCGACATGACGTCTACTTTAGCTGTTAGCTTAGGCAATCGTGGCAGGTAGCGTAATAATTGCACACCCTCTGGCAGGCAATGGAACGCTCGAGTATGGTAATCAGGTCCCGAATGGGATCTGCACCGCTTGACGCTGTCAGAACACTACAGGCCGGTTCCGTCCTCCAAACATCGTGTGGTGCGCAGGCAACACCCCAAAAACACTCACGCCGGCGGTCTACCTACCATGGCGGGCCACTACCGTGCCGTGCTCCTGGTACTAACACTGTCACCGTGGGTACTACAAAAGACCACCGGGCAAGAGGTGAAGCCACCCCGGTCAAGTGTTGATGAGATAGTGGAAGAATGCACGAGAAGGAACGACCGGTCACTCTGCGATCCTGATGGCATCTTAACCACTGAGGAGGAAGTAGAAATACGGAGATCACTGGAAGGTAAGTCGTTATACGTTATACTTAGTTTTACCTCTCGATATTTTTTCTTAACAAGTGTGGACATGCAACAATGGTCACTTAGAATACTACTCTTTCGGTGTTGCTTCTCTGTACTGTGGTATCCCTTTGTATGTTATTTGAAAACCTGTTCTGATGAAAGAAATGTTCATTGAGCGATTTCCCATAACAAATACAAAGCAGGCATGTTGTATTCTCTAACGACCCCTAATTGTGCCCGTTATTCAAATCGCCACTTGTATGTACTGGCCTACATACTGTCTCTCTAGACACGATTGTATTGGTAGTAGAATGACATTTGTGTTTTGAACGTTTTGAAAGAAGCTTTCAAGGTAGCAGATGGTATTAAGGTAAGGTATTATGTAGATGCCACCTTTCCTTCTGTGAGCAGATGTTCTCAATTTGTTAGCTTAAAAACCATTACCTGGATACAAAAACAGCGGTAGCCTTCGTGTGCACATCTTGATATAAGGGGTCCTACTGGCTATGGGGTCGGGAAAATAAGATGAAAATCCTTTCGTTCCTAATGCGCTTAATGGTTGTATGGATTTAATTTTGCCATAGCGCTTATGCGGGTTTCGTGGTAAATCTACGTTATTTATCATCCACTGTACTTATAATGTATTTTGGAGAACAAAAAAATGCGATAAATAACCGTTGCGATAACACGCCCTTATCTGTGATAACGGCTTGTAGCAAGTGACATTGTACCAGCACTTCGATAGATCGTATCGTATAATGCTAAGGTGACAGTAACATGAATTTAAGCCCGGACCCGGCCAGGATGTTTGCGGACACGAAAAGTGTTTATCAAGGAATATACAAATATTATGCTGATGTTTATTTACAGTCTTTATGTTCTGTTGTATTTATATCTTTTGTTCCCAAAAACTGCCCGACTGGGCCTAAGTTTTGAAATGTGACCGTAGCATATGAGGCCGTTTTCGCTATCCTAACCCTAACCCTAACCCTAACCCTAACCCTAACCCTAACCCTAACCCTAAGCCTAACCCTAACCCTAACCCTAACCCTAACCCTAACCCTAACCCTAACCCTAACCCTAACCCTAACTCTAACCCTAACCCTAACCCTAACCCTAACCCTAACCCTAACCCTAGCCCTATAGCTAACCCTAACCCCATCCCCAACCCCATTCCTAACCCTGACCCTAACCCTAACGCTATCCCTAATCCGTCAATGGTTGTGTCGAGAAAAACATTGTATATCGTGTTGACCAATCATCCAACAGAAGCCATGATAAATTCTATTGCAATTACAAGACAACAACTATCATAAATAACATATCAAAACTGAGGTACCATGCTGGTCAACTTGGTTCTTAAAGGTGACTAATTACTGTTGACAGTTGATGAATACAATTGACCAGCCAGACTGACCGCCTAGAGTCCCGTATGTGCAAATTACGTTATGGGCCATTGCATACATCAACCTGAATTGTAAGACATTAAAGGGTCATTCCACTCCAGAAGGGAGTATTATTTTGCAATAGATAGTGTATCAATAAATACATAATCAGCCGACCTTTTGTGGGATTCCACTTGTGGTGAATTACGCGATGTATGCTATGTTTTGTAAAACAATATGACACTCACTAAACCCATACACTTCCTTTATCGTGCATATTTTCGGAATACACGAGGATCGCTAAGCATACCAAGAAAGCAAATTGCTCAGTAGATAGCAAAGGACACAGAACAAGACGAGTTTTCCTTTGCGTCCCTGAGTATTGTAAGCAAACTTTAGTTACTTGTCAGACACATTGTATTCATCCATAGGCTCAGATTTAGGGCCAGATACTTTGGGAGTTTGGTAGAAGACTGAATTCTTTTTGATGCGATTGGTGCAAATAGGTACTTTATCGTGTAACGTGGAGTAGTATGGATTTATTTTTATTTTATTACTTCGTGAAATTAATAATAATTAGAAAATAGCACTCCCTTCTGGAGTAGAATGTTCCTTTAAAAACATAGAAGTCATGTTACACCAGTTTCCATAGCACTCAGGGTACTACTGTTCTGCATCTGGCGTTGCTCCATGTGAGAGCTTGTTGAATTCCCATAGCACTCAGGGTAGTACTGTTCTGCATCTGGCGTTGCTCCATGTGAGAGCTTGTTGAATTTCCATAGCACTCAGGGTACTCCTGTTCTGCATCTGGCATTGCTCCATGTGAGAGCTTGTTGAATTTCCATAGCACCCAGGGTACTACTGTTCTGCATCTGGCGTTGCTCCATGTGAGAGCTTGTTGAATTTCCATAGCACTCAGGGTAGTACTGTTCTGCATCTGGCGTTGCTCCATGTGAGAGCTTGTTGAATTTCCATAGCACTCAGGGTACTCCTGTTCTGCATCTGGCATTGCTCCATGTGAGAGCTTGTTGAATTTCCATAGCACCCAGGGTACTACTGTTCTGCATCTGGCGTTGCTCCATGTGAGAGCTTGTTGAATTTCCATAGCACTCAGGGTAGTACTGTTCTGCATCTGGCATTGCTCCATGTGAGAGCTTGTTGAATTTCCATAGCACTCAGGGTACTCCTGTTCTGCATCTGGCGTTGCTCCATGTGAGAGCTTGTTGAAAGACGTCCAAACAAATGTGCGAGGGCAGCGAAGAATGATTGAGCGTACTTCTGGCGACAAGAGGACCTCATTGCGAGCGTTAAATGCTCCTGCTAGCAGCAACTACACACACTTGGGAATACGCCACGTCTACTCATATGCATGTTGAAGTTCATGCCTCTCCATTAGATGAATCGCTCTCTTTTAGAATTCAGTAGAGGGGGCATTTCAGTCGGCACAATTATTGATGTCGCATTCAATTCCCCTATTGACATTCTCTTCCCAGACAACAAAAAGGTCTCCTTCGATGTTGATTTTTTTACAATTTTTACGTTGTTCAGTTCAAGTGCGTTTGTTGCAGCTAGTTTGATTATGTATTGGGTTATGATGCCTCAGTTAAGGTGGTATCTCGCTGCACTTGGGGCACCGGTGCGGCACTGCTGGGTTCATTCACTGCGGCACTGCTGTGTTATTTTTGTCGATTTTTGTATAATTTAGATATTGCGTAATACGTTAAAGTAAGACTTAGAAGACAACAAAATACTCAAAACGTGAGAAAATTAGTTCTTTATCTCTGAAGTTTGTTGAGTAATCTTCCGAACCCCGCAGTGCCGCACCGGTGCCCCAAGTGCAGTGAGATACCACCTTTAGGCAACACATAGTAGTACCAATTACCGTGCGATTTATTCAAAACGTCATCTATCTTCAAAACGGTCGGACAGAGCCAAATATGTATCCCATGGGAGAAAAGGCCAAATGGCCTACCTATGCATGCTGTTTAACTCTTTCTCTACATGTTTAATGCCTTAAGGTATACACTTACATGTGTAACGCGGTCTATGATGAATCATTGTACTAGGGGGTCACCAATTATCGCCCACATGTAACATGTTGACATGACATGGTGGGCGGTAATGAGTACCGTTCCTCAATAGGTACCGGTACGTTACATAAGTTGTGACCATCCATGTTTTCAATCTGTAAACTATAAGATAAATATCATTTGATTATCAAGTGATTAACTTTCGTTTCATGGCTTTATATTTACCAGTTTGAGCATACTTATATCAAGAATATATAGCAAATTAATAAGTGCCTTTCCAAATTAAGATTTCCCGTTGAAAAGATATTAAGAAATAAGCTTTACCTCTGCATTTCCAATGATTTTCTTTAAGTTCCGGATTCATTTTTCTTGTATTTTCAGAACATCTTATATAACGTTGCGAAAGAAAGAAAAAACAACTTTCTGGTGCCATGTGGGCGTATGTATGCACCTGTACTGACGTAAAAGCTGTCAAGCGTAGACAAAATGCATTAGAAGACAGCTGGAAAATACGGGGAGGTCTCACCCGGGCAAGCGGAATATATTGCCGTGCACAGTGAGGTAGCGTTGAACTCAAATAAACACGTTAAATTTTCACCCGATACCTCTACAAATTCGAAATTCAAAATAACGGTCTTAACGGTCAAATGCTGCGGAATGCTCGCTTATACTCTCATAGTTCTTGAATTTGCGAGAAGGTGTAATGTTTTCGGTGGTGTTTGTGTCTATGTATATCTGTTTGTTGCAAACAGCTTGAAAATTTGTGGACAGATCCTTATGATAGTTTTGGTAGGTTGGAAAGAATCTTGAAAACGAAGGTCAAGTTCGATAATCGCCCCCCTAGCGGTTGTCTACAGTACTGCAGCGGAAATTCACGTTTAGATGTCTCGCTATGGCTATGACGTGTGATTTGTACATAGCTCTTGGGGCAGAAAGTAAGTGATGTAGGTCTGGGCCTCCTAGCGGCAATTTTGGAACTGCACGGGCCTATTTGTTTGAGACTTTGAAAGAGAATAACACTAAGGAGAGTTCGCGGGGCGACCAAATTTATTTAAAGAATAATCTTTGATTTAAACCATATACTGTTGCCACCCTATGCATATTCAACCTTTTTTTTCAAAATTATAGCAAAATTCACTTATGTAAAAGCTTCTGGTTATACCTATAAAAGCTTGAAAAATCAGTATACAATTGATATATGAGCATGAACAATGAAGCGTGTATGCCAGGTATCATCACGGGATTACCACTTTGCTTTCCTCGTCCTTGGGCAATTGTAAGACTAATGCATCAACTGTCAAGCTCAGAAAGCGGCCAATGCCCTCGCACTCATGCAAGAAGCTTTGTTATCATTCTTGATTCTTGTTTGATTGTATCGTGAGGGGTAATATGTGTGTGTGTCTTGCTTCGTGTTAAGTAAAATTGCAATGCCGGAATTTGTCGTAGCATTATGGCTACCCTCCGTAAAGCATTGCACAAATACCATAAAGAATTGAAGTTATAATTTCGAACTGATACGTCATTTCAGGGGATATCTCAATCTCCTCTTTCATCCGTTCTCTTTGGTTAGGCTACCGTACGAACTTTTTTGGTCATATCCTTTGCAGATTACAAATAAAACTAATACGAGAACAGGACTAAAAAGCAAGGTGACAAACAAAGAAAAGATTTCAAAACAGAGACCATAAACGTTGTAACAAGAGTTGAAGCACTGCCAACACGTCTTTTATTCGTGTATTCAAGAAGTTTAGAAAGTGACATTATGGTAGGGTTCTCTAGTATCCCTTCTAGTACAATGTACATTCAATGCTGCCACATTCATGTTACTTCTACAACGACGTTGTACTGCACAGATTGCAATTGGAGGGGAACTACATTTCTTGTGTGCTTTGTTTTTCCGCAATTCAAAGAAAATCAATGCGCGCGTGGGTGAAATCCATAACATTTACCTCTTCTTGCCTTCTCTGTATTCCTAAGAGGTGAGTTGATTTATACACAGAAGCGACGGTCCGTGAATTCGTACCTTCGTCGGGAACAATCTCAGTAATCGATATTCATCTCAACCTACGGCGCGAAAATGATTTCTTCCCCCGGGGAAGTGGTATATCTGCGTGGGAGAGTTAGTGTGTGCTTTGCGATGACAATAACCGATTCGTCATAACGTAAATGGCATCGTATTTCCGAAGACATCGTAAAGAATGTCCATGGTATTTGGTAACCACTTTTATTGCAGAAAAATGATGAGTTATACCGGTAGTATTATGAATGATGATATTCGTAATAATTGCCATAATAAACACAAGTTTATTTCATAACTATGCCCAAAGATTGATTCCTATCAAATTACAAGAAAAACATGCTTTGTTTTACGTATGTCTTTAATTTACAAGTTGCTTCTCTTGTCTTTAAACATGTGTAAACGGAGTTATGGAGTCTCTTAACGATGATGACGTTGATGTAGTTATATTTCTATATAAACATTTTGCGCTTTGCCAATGTTAATACATCTTTTCCAGATGTATCTCCCTGAAAAAAGAATTACTTTATTTTGTACATTTTACAACGATTTTTCCTTCATTTCCTTCATCGTTCTTATTACAAAACAAAGATTCGATAAAATACCTTTCAAGAACATCCCCTAGATATACTCTAGCCAGGAATCATTCGTCTTTCCCAAACATGCAAGTTATTACAAACCTTTCTGAAAGGTTAACGATCTCATGGGCAAGCAATTATATGTAGATTTTACGTAGCGCTGTTGGGACTTCAAATGTCATTTCAGGTACAGATTACAGTACTGTGAAAGGGCAACGGCTGAGCAACTAGAATTGGCATCGGCCAAGTCATGGTCAAAATGGACACATGGTTTGTTATGTGGTCTTCAATCGTTGAGCAACCTTCCAAGAGTATGGTTTCTTTTTCTTTTGGTAACGAGATTGTTCAGAGCAAGGTCATTAGACCACTTCAAGGCAAATAACTAATAAGAATTTTTAGCGGTGGACAATTGTTTTGAAGGTTGATAAGTTGTAGACAGGAGGGAACCAGTTGTCGTCGAGAGAGTTCCATAATTTTGCTGCCCGGGGAAAGAAACTGTAGTCGTAGATGGACTTGGAAACCGCAATTGAACAGGAAAGTGATGTAAGTTTGAAGAGAGCCTAGTGTTGCACTGAAAGGCTCTCCACGGAGGGACAAGTAGTATGAGATTATTGGAGCAATAGCCATGGAAGTACCGGTAAAAAGGGACAGGGATGCAATGTTTCGCCTGTGGGAGAGAGGGGCAAGCTTAGATGCTAACTGATTGCCAATGGTCATACAGATTCTGTTTGATGTATATGTGATTGCCCGTTGGCAGTGGGACAAGCTGAAGCAGAAATGTTATAGTACATGGCTTACCGTGTTAGTATAGGGTATATGGGGTGACATGGCTACATGATTTGTCTTCTGAATCTACCATATAAGTTTGCTACATCATCCGTTCAGTAACAAGATCGTAAACCTTCGAACGGAGGTAATGCATGGGGAAATAAGATGTCTAATGTTAGGATCCTAAAACTATCGTAGGAAGAGATTTTTTTCTCTCTTTTTTTTAAAATTCAGCCGAAGTGATACGGTTTAACAAAAAAATGGAAAAATAAGAATCCTAACACTTGCATTATCAGTAGCATAGTGTAATTATAAAGATGTATATTGTGCATAGGTCGCGTTGCGTCGTATTTGGAAGAGGTCCTGGGTTCAAATCCCAACCGATCTTGTGCCCTTGAAAAAGGCACTTTATAAACGCGAATGCACATACTCACTTACTCAGGTGGAAGTGGGCACTTTGTGTATAGGGACATCCCTAGGATAAGAACCCATCATACTCATCGGAAAGAGTACTGTAAATGTATTTAAGTTCGCGGACATTTAATTTCGCGGTAGCGGGAAAATGGACTTTTCGCGGTGGATTTAATTTCGCGGTAGCACCATGCACTGTAGTCTCTTACTGTTGAGGAAAATTTTTCGCGGTGGCTTTAAATTCGCGGTGAAGCGACCGCCGCGAAAACCGCGAACATTAATCCACCGCGAAAGTTTCTGCATTTACAGTATATGGGGCTAGGGGTCCTTTCCGTCCTTCTTGAGTGGTTCATATTATTCTTACAGTTCAATGGCCGCAACTGGGGTAATTACTGCAGTATTGACTTGGTGCTGTTGACAGGCTGTCATTACAGACCTTAGCTCCGCCAATAGAAAGCTACTCGCGATTAAAGGTGGTATCTCACTACACTTAGGGCACCAGTGTGGCACTGCAGGGTACGAAAAATTACTCAACGAAATTCAGAGATAAAGAACGACCTTTCTTAGTAATACATTTTGTGTATTTTGTTGTCTTCTAAATCACACTAATGAAGATACCGTCACGCAATATCTATATCATAAACAACTCGGCGAAAACAGCACAACAGTGCCGCAGTGAACAAAACCCCACAGTGCCCCACCGGTGCCCAAGTGAAGTGAGATACCACCTCTAGTCACTGGCTGCGAAGAAAAGTCGGCCCATGCCGAACCAATAACAATGTATAAGTATATTGAACTGAACAAAAAGTACAATGTTTAGCACACATTCTTAAACATTTAATAGAGTGGAAAATGAACATTTATAAGACTTTTCGAAATATTATTTTGTTTAAACCGCTCAGATGTCACTATCCAGCATGCAGTCTACAAAAAAAATACTATCGTCGGTTTACGGGAAACGCAACATTTTCCTAGCCTAACTGCGCGCGCATACAACGTTATGAATAAGTCAGCTCTTGTTTATGGCTATCGCATAAAGAAATCTTCGCATAATTTCCTCTTCTCATGTGTTAACATTCTTGAAACTGCGAGGAATGGTTTCAGAGCATATGGGATCAGAATTATTCATGAAGTAATAGCATCCCATCAATACCGACTTTCTGTGCAATAATGCATTTCCTTAATATGCTAATTGCAATACGCCGTGTAATTACCGTCCTTGTCTATCGTCAAAGAAGGTGGCTACAATAATTACACCGTTATTGGTTGCGATTAGAAAATTACTTTATCTTTTTGCAAAGAACACACTTTATGGCTAATAGGTATGACATCCGTGCGTGCATCAATTTTTGTCGGTGTCGAAGTGAGAAAGAAAAAGAAATTTGCAAAATACATAGAGTCATACTAAGGAGCTTCAAAATGAGAAAAAAATAACGCCATATGTCATAGAAAAATATCTTGAAATTGATATTGATCTGCGAAGTCTTCCAAGGTCAAAGAACAAGATGCGAAAGGATTAAAGTACGCATTGTTTGGAATACCATTCAGTCATTTGTTTTCAGTCATTGCTACTCAAATTTCACGAGGAAGACAATTTTATTGATTAACTTTTTGAGTTTCCAAAGGATGTCATCCATATGATCAAATCAATGTGGCCCTAATGTTGGTAAGAGTGAATATCCCCATGCACATAGAGGCATTATTAGCTTGTATGCAATAAGGACACCTTGTTAGCTAACTAGGTCGTTTTTCCACCCTATTTGTGTACGAAAATAGACATCTAAAAACCCCAGGAGTTGTGCTCTAGATTTTATTCCCACTACTGTTTATTAGAGACGAGTCAGAAATCATCTTATTTTTGGACTGAAAAATATGCTACGTGACTAATAACATATCTATTGTTGTCAGATTTTATAACATTTTGCCCGTCATATTTTCTTTAGAAACACCCGGTACGTTTATAAATAAAAAGGAAAACTTAAGCTAAAATTCTGGATATTTTGCCAGCTAAGAAAATTCCATGAAATATATTACAATTTTACGGACTGTATAAAAACCACTCCTTTTTAATAAATGAATGAAAAACATTTGTATTACGTTTATGCTGTTACAATCTAATATAGTCCATGGCGATGATATAGTCCTGTGTATAGTAACAGTGGTATAAAATGCGATATGTTAATGCATCTACGATAAGTAATGTATGCAAGTATTTACATGTTAAACTTCTTCTCGTTTCTTAAGACAGCTGTAAACATTTGGACAGATGGGGCTTATGATACACGATTTAATAATACAATTGCATAAGTTATACGATTTGTTTTATGTGTCATTTTAATATAGAAATTAATCAACGACATCTCTTTAGTGCTTAGATTAAAGAACACTCGTGGTACATAGAATTTCTTACATGTGCAGTTATTTGTGGATTGATAAATTACTTGTCTACCAATTTAATTAAATGTAATTTATTGTCTAATAATACGCGGAGGACCCCACATAACGCACAGTGTGTAATATTACCTTCTGTTCGCAACGTGGCTTGAATTGAAATTAAAAAGAAAGCTTTGCTGCTTCGTTCATACGACATCAAATCTTCTATAAGTAATGTCACTTATACTTTACTTTCACTTTGCATTTAAATTAACCTGTATTAACCATAAGTAGGCATCTTGCTCTTAGTGTGAACGTTCGTAATAAGATTAATGATCCAATTGCAGCTTACGGTGTCTTGCGATGCAATGATGTTCTTACATAAATTGCCCTAAGCATCAACAAGCAACATTTTTAAGTCCCTCCAATACTTTTATCGTAGAGTTGATCTATTCTTTTTAGAGGCATATTTTTTTCTCTTGGCGCCTAGAGCTAGAAGATGGAGTGGGCGTTTTCACGTTACATCGGGGATGGTATTGAAACTTATACGAACTTTTCTTTCTATGTCCTTAGGCACAAAGAATGCCCATTGAGATTCATTCACATGTTCGGGGTTACACTAACTAAATCATATTTAAAGGTCATACAATCTGTGCAGTTGGATAAGAATCGGCGATTTACTATTGAACGTTTAAAATTATATGAATTCTTTTTCTTCAGCGTTACCGAAAAGCGTTTGTAAACGCTGAAGCATTTCTAGCAGCGGTGAAGAAAATGGTGGATATATAGTCCAGAAATCTCCAATTTTTTTTACCGTTATATAAATATTCGACTTCGAATATTGTTTACTTGGACGTCTAACCTTCATAAACGTATCGGAATCTTTATGTAAGATGTCTGTTAACCTTAGTTTTACGGTTTAGGTTATATCTACCGGGGAAGCAATCAACAAGGAAACTTGTTCCATGAGTATACAGTTCTAGAGAAGAGGCTTTCAACATGAAGCGTCCCTCTGAGATGTGGAAATATATGGCCGTAAAAGCCCTTCTGAATATGGTCGAAAATGAAAGAACGGAAAGTAAAAATGACAACCTCCACGTCATTATGGTGATGATGAATATCTTAATTCCTATTGGTGCATCCTGGTGATCAATTCAAAGTCTTCATCAAATCACGTTGCACCATTTGACCTGCATTTTGCCAGAAAGCCGCCAGAAGAGGTAGGCACTTCTAGTACATGTATACAGTCATTTAACTGTCTCAATGCATTTCTAACCCGTTTTCGCTCAATTTACGACATAATCTTTCTCTCTAAGACCGAAAGATTAACATCACCCGCTAGGGAAAATACTTTGTATTGCACCATAAGCCGTCATAACAACAAAATCCTAGTAATCTTTCTTTAGAGAAGAAAGCTGTTGGAATGCGGGGAAAGTTCAAAGACAGATACTTCTGTGAATCATTTGAGACAATGTTTCCTCTTAGAAAGGGTAATGCTTGCCCCTTCCTGGCGGCGTGAGAAGTTTTCAGACAGAATTCTTCTCCCATGACTGTCTACTGGCATCAGCCAGGTCGCAATGGGAACTTGAAGCTGTAGATTTTGCAGTCACATTTCGGTCTAGCAATTTCACAGCCACGTTCACGAGAACATGGTGTCAGGCCTTCGGGTCAGGTAGTAAAATATCGCGCACTGATTATGCTTCACGGGTCGAATGGTTGGTGCTCCGTCATCAAGGTACGGTTCATCCAATCAACCAATCCACATGGCCTTTCTTCGTGATCTTAATAACAACATCAGTTTGGCTACACTAGAGGAATTCTAAGGCCTCTCCTTTGGCATTAGAGGAGTAAAAGTCCTAGGAAAGGGCGGCTTAGTTCAATGGAGTGTAAAAATGAGCAGCAAATCTTTCATCTTTACCGTGTGGAGGTGAACATACGCCCTCTGGAAGGTTAAAGCTGCTTTAATTCGGCTCCGAACTTTAGAGTTAATCCCTAGATTACAGATACCAAGGGAACGTTGCCGTGTGCATGGCATTTCTAAGGTCTAAGGGGTTGCCCGTGAATTACAATAAACCACTTGTATAAAACATACTCTCCAAGCAGACGTTCGTGGGGAAAATCGGAGAAACTGTGCACCCAGAAATTTGAATCTCTTTTTTAATACAAAACTGCAACTTTTACATAGTTTTTCCGTGATCGATTAAAAATCAATCATTTTTTTAGTACCGGCACGTTAGCGTACCATGATAATAAAGAATTTTACAAAAAAACTTTTTTTACAGAAAATGACATTTGGCGTCGTAGAAACGTAACGGTTATTTGTAGACTGACTGTAGTATAAGTTTCTACTATGCTTTATGCGTCAAGTGCATTGAATGTCATTATCACCGAGTTCGTTCAGATCGTTGTAGTGCCTAGTGCACTTAGGTCTTCTTTGCTGTTTCTGTACCAGGGTATATTTTTTACAGGGAGGCGTTGCTAGCCTGCTTCTTCTTTCTCCGTCATGTGGCACCTCCTCAAACACGGGACCCCATTTCCCCTCCCATCCGAAAAACGAGTGCAGCCCCTACCGAGATGCCCTACCCAGTTCTGAACCGGGGTCTCCCAGTTACAATCTAATTGGAACCAGGAGCGCATCTGTGAGGTTGCTTCCAGTCAAAGACGTTGAAAAAACCCTCCTTGTTCCATTAAGCTATTTGAACATCTCTGTCTTTACCGAGTGCAATAAAGATAACTTGCTGTTGAGTATTGGTACACGTCTTCACCAGACAAATATATATGCATGGCAGCAAAAAGGCCATAATACTCAAGCCCTCCGAGGATTACGTCTTGACAAAACAGGTGCAAATTACTGTTCCTGGCATTCAGCAACAGGCATATCCCATTGCCACATGCTACCCCCTCATCTACCAACATCAAAGAGTGTCTAGCAACTTGGAATCCGTGTAATCATGGCGAAATGGGAACGGTAAATGGCCTCATTATTGCAGATGAAAGCGTAATACGCAGATGGCTGAACTCAGATTACTTTTTACACCCAAGTGACTCATTTTCTGAACTTGTTAGATGGTGTTTGGACGCCTTGCGAGGTTTTGAAGGGATGATTACGGTATAGGATTTCTGCTGTAATTGGCTGAGATGGACCGGCGTCGTTTATAGCACTTTATAGATATGCAAACCACACGTGTGAGAGTTATATGGCATAACAGGCGCCTAGGGGTGGGTATCGATACGGTGTACCGGTACAAAACTTTTTTTTTTGGAACGGTCCAGAAAAGAACGGACCTGAAAAAAATTATTGGACCTGATGCTGGACTGATTCGAAAATTAAAATATTATTCCGGCAGGCGTTCGAGTGTTTCGAGTCTTACAGATCCAAGAAAAAAAACAAAAGTGAGGTAGAGTAGTCATTTTTACCAGGCTTCTACGGACAAATTTGGGCTAAAACAGAGGCAGTTAGTGTTGTTTACATGACTAAGATAGCATATTAAAACGTCAATAGACGTCAGATACTCCACCAAACAGAATCCTTTGTAGTGGAAATGGACAATTGGGAAGAGTACTGCCCATTCCGAAGTTTTCACAGATGGTTAGGTCCAGGTTCAGATCCGGACCTGATCCTCTGGACCTTGACCGTACCTGGTTCTAAATTTTCTATACCGGTACGTACGCCAAACATACCAGTCGCCAATATACGCCACGGTTGGCGAACGATTGAACAACACAGGCAACCTCAATATGAGGTAATGTTTTATAATAATGTGCCGTTAGCTATGGAAGGCAATTTAACTTTGAACCTCTTCGGCAATTATTTCATCTATAAAACTAAACAGAAGAAGTTTCTTAGAATCCATTAGTATTCTTTAGAGTGTGTTTCTTTCATCTACTAGCGTTTCACCGTAACTTTCAACTTCTCTCTTAATCCTTAATGGCGTCTTTGAAACTTAGCCCGCAGTTTCTAAGGGAGTAGTCCGTCTTCGTTTATGTCACAAAATGCGTCGTAAAGTTAACGTTTATTGCTTCTATTGCATTGGCTGAGATTACACACCAGCAAATTCGTAAGCCTGACAAAATCCAAGGATCAGATTTCCTAAACCCTAAATCGTTTTATCTTCGGTTGGATAGTTTTATGTTCCTTTTTTACATCCACATAATCTTTTATTCATATTAGACTTTGATACTACGTTGCACATTGGCAATACACGTGTAATGTACATGTATTTTGAATGGCAAATGGGAGCTGAATTGGCTGGAATTCCAATTTTCAGCAGAGTTCAACATCCTTGGTTCAACAACATTATTGGATGTTTTAGCAATACGTCTCCGCCCATGATGTATTTATTGATGTATGTGTAGTTATGTAAAGTGCTGTCACTTGCGTTGACTGATCGTTCAATTTTAGAAATTGTGATCATCTATATGAAAATGTCACAGATGCTGTCTACTACTTTCGGTAAGAAAATATGCCACGGTCTTTAAACGAATGGCCAAAAGTGCTATCATCTTGTGGACGGGCACTGCAAAACTGACTTAAATAGGTTTCTTGTTAATTTGACATGAAAGCGTTTCTATTGGCTTTTAAAGAAGACTCATGCAGTGGCCTAATTTCGTGGGTTACTTTGCAGCACGGCCTATATACAGGAAATTCTTCAAGAGCTTCATTCAGTGTATAGGTCACAGCTACGGTAGAAGTGTGGTGAAAACTACACTACGTTTCAGAGGATTTGACATATTGAGGACGTTGCCATGCAGGATTCACTAGGGTTATCCAAGATTTAGGTTACGGTCGGTCAATAAGTCCATGGATAAGCGGGCTGAGCTCCATCTCAGGCCGTATAATGTTTTCATTTTGGCCGTATCAAGTTTTATCCCTTACAAGTCTCTCTCGATAATTGATGCATTATTTACATGGATGGTTGGACCCATAGAATAACTTCTCGCACGAACAAATAAATTCTCAAACGATAACACCGCGCTTCAAGGTATATGAAAAAATACCAGCCAACAAAAGAAAAATCATAAAAGCCTTCTCTGAACCGGGACAGGGGGTAATATTGACTTCCTTTAACTTTTGACCCATTGCTGACGTCACGTGTCACGTGACAACAGAAATTGGTGGGCAATTGAAGAAGACAGAATGAGTTACGTCGAGTCCAATTTTTTAGTTGGGAAAAGTTGACTTTTACACAAAGTAAAAAACTATATGTAATTTCTAAAAATGTGTGTAATTTCTGGCCAATAACAACACTGTTTGGAATTTAGCTATTATACATTATTCAACGACATACAGGTTGCTGTTGACGCTCTCGCCTCATGAGAATGCAAAATTTAATCTTACAGATTCAGAGAAGTGAAAATGCTACAATATTGGATACCTTTTTAAAAAAAAAACTCCCTCACGGCTACAGTTCAAGATTTTGTTTTTATTTCTCCAGACACAGGCAAGACACATTAAACGTCTTATTTCCCAGTGGAACCCAGGACAGGATACGTTTATTCTTTTCTTGACATATTTACAATCGAAATGCCAGTTAAGCCTTATGAAGCGTTCCTTGGGGTCTTTTGAAATATTTACAGTGTTATTTGCGCTTACATTAAACACAATGATTAATACACCATCGCCACGACCTGGGCTAACCGCCGGGATTTTCTTGTCAAACTCTAAAATGGTATACATTGGTGTTGAATATCCGAATGGTTATGCCTTATAAATTATATAGCATTTTATGCCAAAAAGCAGTTACTCAAGCAACTGGATATGATTTTGGAAACGGTCAGACGTTTCAACTGGAATCCACCAGTTTTCGTCAGTGACACTGAAGTGATCTGGAAGAAACAGGTCTTTTATACTCTAACTATGAATGAAGACAATTCCATATGTCCAATCGGAAACGTTGTAAGACTGTTGGAGTCCAGTTGAAACGTCTGACCGTTTTCAAAATCATATCCAGTTGCTTTTGGACATATCTTTTTACCTGGATGTCTAATCTTCATCGACGTAATGCATTTTTTTACCTCGAGGTTCGCTTCCGACGGGGGTACGGTTTCTTTGAGTGCGTTTGCACTGTTGATTTGATTATATAGATGACTTACTCTGGGAATCCAATAACCGATGCAAACGTGCGAATAAAAAAAAGTTGACAAAAGTTACCTTTCTTATGAATACAAGTAGTCAGAAAGGTTGAACAAATGACTGAACACAGAATAAAGTATATCAAACAATAGATTATTTGACTTTGTAATGCTCTATGACAGTAGGTTACCTTTTTTCAATATTAATCTTACAATCCAAGGCATATATTTGCTTATTTTGAAGCTGCCTCGTACGGTTTAGAGTATGATTGAAAACTTTTTTTCTTCTATTTTTGAAACGGCCAAAAATTGATGCGCGAGCGAATGTCATCCTTGTCATCAAATGAACATGGCCTAACAGATTCTTTGGATGGATTTGTATGAAGTATGTTGTTTCTGAGGTCTCAAAGAAAGGTTGAGATTTGGCCCACACAGCAGCTCTTTTAGGCTCTGCAGCATTACAGACCAAAACCCCCTTTCGGAAACTAGTGTGGTATAATCCAAAGACAGTTGGTCTGATTGGTGTGGTTAAAGCACTCCTCTAGAACAACAGATATGTAGATACTGCAATCTAGATAAGTTAGAAGACGAACATCATTTTGTAGTAGAATGTAGTTTGTACAACAAAGAGAGAGCTGAACTCTACAGACTACTCGTAATAGAATCCATGTTCCCCCACTTCATGCAACTAACTTAATATAGACAAATTTATATTCCTTATGAATCTAGACAAACCTTTACTTGTAAAGCATTTCTGTTCTTACATTTTCAATATCACAAAGAAACGAGAAGAAGCCGAATGTACGCAGTAGAATAGGATTCTTGAGTAGTGTAGATTCATTGTATCATTATATCATGTTGTACCATTTATTGTGACCTGTACTGAACCCAGTGGGTATGAATGTACAATAAAGGTCTTCATTCATTCATTCATTCAATAACCACAGTTAAGAACACCCGGGTGGCTTGAGACTTGTTAAACATCAACTGTTGTTACGCAGGATAAGGCTTGGGCTACATCATCAAGAAAATAACGAAATCTATATAAATATTATGGTGGTGTCTCACTGCACGTGGGGCACCGATGTGGCACTGCGGCGTTCGAACGATTACTCAACGAATTTTAGAAATATAGAACTTTCTTACGTTTTGTGAATTCTAAGTCATACCTTTTACGTGTTATGCAATATCTAAATTATAAAACATTCGGCAAAAAAAAAACAGTACCGCAGTGAACGAACCCCGCAGTGCCACACCGGTGCCCCAAGTGCAGTGAGAGACCACCTAAGTTCTCCCATTTCTTGTTCTGTTTTTGTTGCAGCACTACATGTATAAATACCAGAGATTCAATATACATATCATATGCATGAACGGGTTAGCTAATAAACCATGCAGGGCTAAATGCAGGTTCGTATTACCATTAAGAAAAAGTGACAACGACAATTATCCATCTATATCAATCATACAAAGATAAATTGCTGTTCATGGATGAAGTGGTTGATATATCGCCTGGAAACACAAAGATGAATTAGAAGACGAACGCCTCGAAATATTTATTAATGGATGCCAATGGCGTAACGTAATGCTATAAGAAAATGATGGTATCATATAAGATTGAATAGCATACAATATCTTATATCAATATTGCAGCATGTCCTATAGTGTCCATGGGGAACACATTCGTTGTACACTACCCACGTATTTCCTCTAATAACTTCCTAACAACGTCCCGAATATGAGGCCACTGCAAGTAAATTTTATGGATGACATCTGCGCGCTCATTAATTTTCGCCTGATTTTAGAAAAAAAATATTTTTTTCTTCTTCATGAATGGTCAGATAGAACGATGGGTAAATATGTTGTGTGTAAGTTAATAATTGTATGTAGAAGTGACACTAGAGTGGTAGCACTGACTGTAGTTGCAGAAGTGAAACTTGCTAGATAGTTGTAAGAGTGGCATCAATATGGAAGCCATGAGCGTAGTTGCCAAATTGATGTGACGCCAGTCTTAAACACAAGTGCACTTCTTTAATACAAGGATAAGTGACTTCTTAGCTGTAATGCCATATTTTGTCACTTCAACTCTTGTTACAACGTTTGTTGTGTCTACTTTGAAAATTTTGCAGCTCGTTCTTTTTTGCACTTGTTTTTTTTCGCGATCCCATCCTTTTTGCACTCTGTAGAGGATGTCATCCATAAAATTTACTTGCTGTGGCCTAAAATATGTATTTGGGTCAGGGTCCCTCTTGTAATTAAATAGTGCTGCAGGTCGGCCCAATTCTGATAGAAAGCTCACTTCACAGCATGCTTTAACGGGAGAAAAAAATCGATGTCTCTTAAAATGGGCTAATAATTAAGGAGGTTCAACGTTCTAAGTGCGAATGCGCAGTGAGAAGCATTATGGGCGAAGTGTCAAAGCTGAAAAAATTCTTCCAGATCCCATACCTGGTACACGGTTGTATCTCACTGCAACTGCGGCACCGGTGCGGCACTGCGGGGTTCGAAAGATACTTAACGAATTTGAGAGATAAAGAACGAATTTTCTTGCGTTTTGTGTATTTCGTTGTCTTTTAAGTCATATTTTTGCGTATTACACAATCTCCAATGTCTAAATGATAAAAATTGGCAAAATTAACACAACAGTTCCGCAGTGAAATAAAGTCAAAGTCAAAGTCAAAGTGAACGAACCCCGCAGTGCCGCACCGGTGCCCCAAGTGCAGTGAGATACCACCTTTACTGAACAAGCGATTACCCATACTAAACTGAACACTGCTCCTAACATGCATCTTACACTGTAATGATATAACTCTAAATGTTATGCTAAGCCTAGTATTTCGTATGGCAACTTGATAATTCGTACTTTCTATAATTCTTTTAGAAAGACGAACGTTCTTCAATATTCTGGTACAGAAATCGTGTAAATGTTTTTTTAAGCTTTTGTGACGGGATGCTATTACAGTTTGCGCAATGCAGCCAATTTACTGATCCAATGCCATACAATAAAATGAAAGATGTCAAACTTGTCAACTTGTTATAAACGTGTTGAAATTTTCTTGACAATTTCTAGACCAAACGTAATGCATCTCTAGACTCTGTTGTTAATTTACATAACAATGTTAAGACGTGTTTTAACATACATTGTATTACCCATAATTCGTGTCACTGCACATAACGTTACTAAGCATGATATGCCTTTCTTTACTCTACCCAGGTGTAAAATGAAGTGCTTTGAGACATTAACATCTGTGCATTTATTCAATCTGAAATCACGTGTTAGCGAAATGCCAGAGAAATGCTGTTCTTACTGTGAAGTTGACGTTCTAATTTTGCCGATAACTAGGCAACTTTGACTTTAAGTTTTACCAGCAATGTTGTCAACTAGATATAGTTCCTTTTCAAGAAAGTACACGATTATCCAATCCTGTTGACGAAAAGATATAGGTATTACCATATCTTTTCTGAGGTGGTAAGTGTAATGGGTTGCCACGCACTATGTATAGAGCACGACATTGGAAGGCGGAGTCTATCCCCCTTCTTCCACCGCCCTTTGCTGAAGTCAGGTACTCATTTTCACACCTGAGTGGAGTGAGGAAAGTGATATCATGTAATGTGCATTTCCTATGAACACGAAGACTAGCCAGACGAGACTAGAAATTGTACCCAAGACATCTTGATGACGAACCCTTTGGCCTAGCCACTCAGCCATAAGACGTTAAAACTACTTGCTACTTTACTTCTTAAAATTTGCTTTCAAACGTTTTTTTTAGAGTGGTACCTAATACGAGTAATGGACTACTGAGTCTTGTAATACACAGGGAGGTGATTTCTGTCGGTACATTTGGTGATGTTAGTTCACACCGAGGGACATTCTGGAGAATAATTGTGCATCATGTAATAGACGTGGCGCCAAATATACTCCAGAGATATCATCATATCAATCTCTCACTTAGAACAAATGTGGCGGGTTGCAATCCTTCAAGTGCGTTTGGTTCATTAGGCACTCACAGAGCATGCCGACGTGCGTACAAATGGATACACTAATTGTCAGAGAAAGTAGTGATGTAGTATTGCCATGAGCACTATTTTTTATTCGCGGAATAGTTTCTGTTACAATATCAAGCTATTTGCCGTGCAAAGAAGAGAGGTATGTCAGTCCAACTTTTTATTATTACCTTCGCTAAGTTTATGAATTTGTAGCGCTTGCATGCTTGTGTAAGAGCAGCATAACTCAAGAATGTTTGGATGGATTGTTTTGATATTTGCTAGTGTATCGAATTCTTGCTTTTAGTATGTGAGTATGTATTGATACGATCTTGAGATAATTAGATTTGTGTAGCCCCTAACGGCTTGTTGTGATACTGCAGCGCGGTTTTGATACCTCTTGTCCTGGATATGCTATGGGTGCGCTTTTCTTGGTGATGCAATTTCAATATAGTATTCTTCCAAACTAGTTTCTCTGGAGTGTCTCATATATCCACAGATATTAGGATACGTGTGGGCCTTACCAGGATGAGAAATTTGAAAAGTCTAAGATGATTCGTAATCTTAAAGAACGAGTAAATGATTGCAGCCTGAAAATAGCGTAGTGCCATAAATTTCTTAGACAATTTGTCAGCGAAATGATGGCTGTCTACGGTCAGTGTGAACTAATGGCCGTCTCGCTGTGTATTCGTGCATAGCGTGCGTGGTCTTCAGTCAGTTTGCAGTGAGAACATTAGGCTGGTTATAGTACAAAGTAGAGTCAAATAAAACATTGGTACGTAGACCTAACCACAGTAAAATAATAAGAAGAATAAAACTGACGTGGTACTCCCACGTGTCATGGACGTGGTGACTAGCTTTACTATAAACAAAGAAACGTCTAGGGAAAAAGAAATAGTGGCAGCTATAGGCAGTGGAATATATGGTGGGATAATATATATCGAGTATTTGCTGCCACCAGAGCAAGTGGGCCCAGCAGAGTAGTGACCAGGAGTGGCGCCTCTGCCCACAGAGGAGCCAAAAGCCAAAGCCACCATACAAGCACAAACCACCCATGTCACCTGTACCGAGATGAACCAGTTCCCCCCGTACATGAGTGCTAGACTTATTGATGTTTGTCACATGGATGAAGAAGAAGAGAACAGATAGGCATGGCACTGAGTTCCTGGGAAAGATTCACGTGGTTTCAATATGTATTGTTTGCCCCCAACCGTCGAATATTCAAACAAATGGGAAGGTGAGATGAGAAGATTTAGCGGTTTATCATAAAGAACCAGTATATGGATAACAATATCCACCTCTTTGAATCAAGTGTACAAATGAGGAATCTTGATTAACAGCCAAGCCATGTACTACGATGGTAGATTCCGCACTTTACCTTTCTTTATCAGATTTACGTGTGTAGATGCCTCTCGTAAAATGACATCTCTATTGGTATGAAGGGGGCGTAAGTGCATGCCCCAGAGATTTGCCTCCATCACTCCACCTGTCCACCGAACGTGATTCATTGGAGAACCTGAAGGCAGTTCTAACTCTCATGCCGCAGCTCGGCCCTTTCAATTAGAAACGCGAGGAACTCCGTAAGCCAGCGAATCTCCCAGCGGATAAATGAGTCAATAAAATCTACATGGCATAATACTGGGTATTCCTATATATGACCTGGAAGTAGGGAAAGGGAAGGGATATCCTTTTAACCTGGCATATCTCGCTAGATTATATCATGTAGGAAACATGGATGATGGATTAAATGCTAAGGTGAATTTATGACCATTTACAGAAGCTGTCCAGCAGGTTACATCAACTGATAGTCATCAAGCAGAGCTTTGTCTATGGCTGTTCTTGACGTGTTTTTATGCGTTTTTGCCATTCCAAAATAGATAGCACGAAAAACGCATAAAATGCATTACTTTTTTCTTGTTTTCTTTCTTCTTTCTAACCTTAATACTGCAAGGGATTTGATCTTTGAGCACACTGTAAATCATTTGTAAAGCATTCGTATACTTTAATAAGCAAATGCGGCTTTACGTACGCTTTAGGGTGTGCTTATACATTAAGGTCTCTGACGTGCAAGAGCTGTTACAAAATTTTATCCATCGTATAAGGCAGTGAAAACGTTATTTGAAGGATACCGTTTATGAAAAGTTTGAGGTCGCTTATGTCTTTTGATTTTATAATGATTAGAATTATACTGAACATTTTGCGTCATGTCATTCCAAAACTTTCAGAATAACACGATAGTAGCGAGTGCAATATATCACATATCGCATTTTCGGGATAATCGTTCGCATCAGTAACGTTACATACACGGTCACCAGACTACACATGATACGAGTAGGAAGAAAGAAGTACAACCAAGCACGAAAGTTAGAAGATGAAACACATCCAGATGTTAATGTAAGTACATGTGGGGAAATGAAATCTAGCATCATCTTAGCCTCCATAGCAGGCTTTCGGTGGCTCATAATACACTTTTGCTGGCTATTTCTATTTGTACTCGGTCGCTGATTGCTGGCGTATTCTGATGGCCACTATTTCGGAGAGCCTGCTATGGAGGCTAGCATCATCTAATGTATCCTGTACTCTGAATACCATTACCTTGATTATACCCAAGTACATGTCAAAACATTGAGCAGGCTACTTCTTCAACGTCACACTGCAATCTCCCAGTGTAATTACATATCTTTCCCGAGCAGTGCTTCAATGCAGAGATATCCCTTTCGTTGGAATCTCGGATCCGAGGTGTCACGATTTCTTGTTATGTGTTGGTTGAAGAGGAGACTGACCGCAAAGTTCTGTCGGAAGCTCGTTCGTCACTGCGAAGGTATGTCTCAGTTCGGATTCATGGGGATAACACAACGCCATTTGGAATTTTAGGTCAGCCAGGGTTATATAACGAATGTTCTTAAGTATCCCTCTTTCTATAGTTCTGTTCGTGTACTGACTACATGCAGTATATTGGTGGGGAAGATACGGTGTGCATGTGATAAAAGGGTCACAACCTTTGCTTGTAGAGCGCTGTTCATGTGGCTTGTCCAGTACAGTTTTTTGTCACTGTACCTATGGAACCAAGAATCCGTGAGTTCGAATCCCGAATGTGTCACTCACTGATCATGGACCCTACTATTAGTTATTGGTTATTGGGTGGGCCGACTCTTTGCAATCAGGGGCTTTCGAGGAGCTTACAATAGGCGGAGGCTAAATCGCAAGGGTCTGGAGCGAGCTGCCATTCGGCGCCACTCAGGTGACCTCAATACGACTGTCGCAAGTGTCTGGATGGAGCGAGCTGCCATTCGGCGCCACTCAGGAGACCTCAATACGACAGGAATTGCCCCAGGTGCGGCCAAAGTACCGTAGGTTTTGAACCACTCACACCGCACCATCGCAAGTGTGGCGGGTTCTTTAACATGGCGGGTTCTTTAACCTGGTGTACGGCTCTCCCCAGACACGGGACTTCCATGTAACGTCTTATCCAAGGGACGGCCCCACCCGAAGCTAGGTACTCATTTTCACATGAGTAAAGTGAGGAAAGTCGTGTAAAGTACCTTTCCCAAGGGCACAGGATCGGTAACACGGCAGCCGGATTCAAACCTGCGACCTCTCGGTCACGGGCCGAACACACTGTCGCTGCGATACCGGACCAACAATTACTAGAAAAGGTTACAGTCTTTATAACGTGACGGTAGTTGACTGTTTTTCAATGTATTTGTGAGAAATGCTAGGGGAATATCATCGGAACAGTACTGTAAATACTGTGCATAGTGTCAGTCTTCTCTGTCATGACCAGTGGAAGAGTAGCTCTTCGGTGAGCTAAAACTTCTTTGAGTACTTGAGAAAAGTGACGGTAAGTGAAAAAACATGTTATTTTTCTCAAGGCAATTTCTGTCAAGCTTTTAGATACAACAACGACGCAACTTTGTCAGATACTAAAACGTGTTGAATCTGCCCTTAGACAGCTTTACCTAGTTTGAGATAGCGATCAGCTGCAGAAATCTTTGCTGATTTTCTGTAGGTCGTGACTTGAATTGTCTTTCTGTAATGATGTCTTTATTGCCTTCCTAGTGGTACATCGCTTGTTTATGTTAAAAAAAAAGCTATAACTTTTCAACAAGGGAGAGCGGTTGTCAGCTTATCGTTGTGGGCGGTTGAGACCTATTATACATCGGGTGAATTATCTGCTGCTTTCTAATATACAGTAGGTCGTGACTTTAGTCAACTCCTTTTGATTACATCTGATAGATTTTCAAAAGCACCCCATACCTGCTTTGATAAATCCTGCTATGATAAATCTAAACAGACAGAAGGGGACTAATACGTATTGAGTGAGTTTGCCGCTGCTTTCCATAAGGTTACGACCTAAAACCAACTGATAATGATGTCTTTGAGATGTCTACCAGATGTTGCAAAGAAGCTTATGCCTGCTATGAAAAGGCACAAATGTTACGATGGATAGTACACGTACCGTACGTATCGAGGGAAACCACTGCTGTTGCTAAGTATACATTAGGTCTTGACATAAATAAACTTCTCCTAATGATGTATTCATTGACTCACAGATGTTGCAAAGAAGACTTATGCCTACGCCATAGGAAACACGATTGCCATCTTGTTATGCTGGACAGTAGACGCCTCATATGTATCGAATAAATCACTGTTGCTTTCCAGTAGAATTGCACTTAAACCAACTACTAATGGTATCTTTAAGGTTCCTACTAGATGTTGTAAAGAAGTTTATGCCTTATTTGATAAGGCAAATGCTTGTAATGTTATTCTGATGGGCAGAAAAAAAGACTTGTACGTATCAAGATAAGTATCTTAGATCAACTTCTTCTAATGATAACTTATGGATAGCTTCTCGATGTTTAAGATAACCCTATACCTGCTATTTTGAGGCAAAACTGCCCTACTACGATGCATAGCACACGGCTTATACGTATGGAGTCAAACCACTGCTTCTTTCCAGTATATAGTAGGTCTTGACCTAAATCAACTTCTTCTAATGATGTCTTCATTGCCTGAGAGATGTTGGAAATAAGACGTACGCCTTAAACGTGGTAAGAAAACTCGATTTCCATCTTGTTATGATGGGAAGCAGCCTGGCAGGTTGATGATTCTTGGCGTTGAAAAGACGTCTGTTGTAAGAATTCAACAGAGGCCATCACAAGTCACAGAGGTCAACATGTGTTATGAGCTCCATGTTAGCGATAAGACACAATTTTCCCGGTGGAAATAGGACATTTCAACCATTACCGTGTAGGTAATGGGTTTCTCTTAGGTACTAGATTGCAGATATATGTGTTATCTTCGTGTTTACACGACTTAGAGATCGTATCTAGGCCAGGAGACAACCCAAATAATCGATACTACGCCTACTGTCTCGGACGACCTCAGATTTTCATGGTAACCAAGAAATATTGAGAAACGTGGAATTGCGGAGTGGCTATAGGCTAGCGGAGGCGAGATCCAAGGGTCAGGGTTTTGATCCCAGGAGTTACTGGCTAAGTGTTTTGTCCTTGGAAAAGCCTAGGCACTAACTTTCCTCACACCACCCTGGTGTTAAAATGGGTACCTGACTTCGGCAGGGGGGAGGGGGGTAAAAAAAGACAGTGGAAAGAGAGAGCTATACTCTCCAAGCAAAGTTTCGGCTCCGACTGTTTTTTACGTTTTCTAAGCGTTTTTACCGGGCTTTCTATTTTTTACCGTTCTGTTGATGTCTCGCAGCCATCAAAATTGGAAAGCCCGATAAAAACGTCAGAAAACAACCGGATCCCAATGTCTGCTTGGAGAGTATAAGAATTGAGCTTCGTCTTTCAATAACTAGACACAATGGATGAAAACCCATTGCTCTTATGGCCTCAAATAATAAATGGAACTACCTTGACCTGTGTCATTTTTTACCAAGACATATTTGCTTGGGAGTTGGGAGTAATACTTTCCTTCACATAGCCATGACTTTACTAATTGACGAATGGGCTGGTAGGTCCTATCAGTCTTGCAATTGCCTACAGATATTGGCTCTTGGCCTTAAGAAAATCAATAAGCAATGGGGACTCCGGTTATATGGAATCTTATAATTGCTGGGTATTTTGTCAGTGTATCTCCTCGTTAATTGATTTTTTTAGATTGCGACTCATTGTACAACCTGTAACCTGACTTAGCAGAAAAGGAATACGGCAACTTGATACAACATATAAACCTCAATCCTGATATCAAGCATTGCAAATCCTAATAATTTGTACCTTGTACCATTGTTGTCCAATTAAGCATTTATATGTTACGTCCTTGTGTCCAGGGCTGTCGATACATTACCTTGAGGTACCAAGTTCGAATCCCCGACAGTTTCTGGTGTTGTACTCATGGGAAAGGTACCGCACACCAGAGTCCTCACTTCATTTAAGTTAAAAGAGTACCTAGCTTTGGCTAGGGAAGTGCATCGGATAGGACGTTAATTGGAGGTGCAGTGTTTCAGCAGAGCTAGAGCCACACTTCGAGCACGTACAGAAGCCACCACAATTATAGAAAAAGAGTATGGGTCCTTCGTGGTGTGAGCAGATCGGATAAATTGGTCCGGACGGAAATGTTTCATGTAAAAAAACATCCATCTCAGCTTGCAAGGTGAAGAGACCAATTTTACAAATCAAAATTTCAGATACTATTTGGTCAAAGTTAAAAACAACGAGGTATTGCATCTCCAAGAAAAACAGCACATTTTCCTATATAGATAATGTATAATCGTTATAGATGAGTTCAATATGGTGCGCGGCATTTCAGGCTAGCTTTCGTGGCAAGAGTCCGTGAAATTGAAACCTCAAAAGAGTCGTGATACGTCGGAGAAGACGGAGTAGAAAATGCAAATCAAAGTGAATCAGGTGTCTCATTAAAAATGCATCCTGTAAGTGTTAGACTTTCTATCAAATGGACACCAATCCTTATATTCAATCCATGATCGTTCTCAATCTATTATGGAAAGAGCAGTCAGCTGCTTCTCCTATGACTGAATAAATTATTTCGGCCAAGTTAAATGGCTTCGACGTTTTTTCAATTTTTTTTTTACCTTTGTTAGAAGTATATGTTTTGTCCCTCCCTCTCTCCATCTTTGTGTCACTGTCTTTCTGTCCTTCTCTCTCTCTCTCTCTCTCTCTCTCTCTCTCTCTCTCTCTCTTTCTCTCTCTCTCTCTCTCTATATATATATAGTTTGTTTGTGTGTGTGTGTGTGTGTATGTGTGTGTGAATAAGCTAAGCTTTCAAGGGTTGGATGAATTGTATTGATATTTTTGTGTGTGTAGGTCTTGTGTCATGCTTTTAGGAAAGGAATCTTTTACTGGAATCTTTTTTTGTTCATTTCAGTTATTCGTTCTCTTGTGTTAAAGAAATTACCTACTATCTATTTGTTATTTTCAAAACAGACTTCTGAAAGATAGAAGAAGATGACAGTTTCGTTTGACCCTCTTTTTCACCTTTTTTAGACCCTGACAGACAGCTGCTATTGAACTTCAATGTTAAGTTAAGTTCAGTAGCCTCGTGAAACTATCGTTATGATCACTATCTCTCCGGAAGGTGGCTTAGGAGCGAAAATAAAGTGCCACAGGCCGTGACGTCATAGTCTAGTGATGATAAGAAATGCGTCACGCTTTTTGTATGCTTCTTTCATTTGCTGAGTGTTCCTAGAAGTTCAATGACATCTCTAGCCCCAATATCTAAGAAAAAAGTTAATGCCAGTTCGTGTCAAGACCTTGATGGTGATGGTAATATTGTGAGTGACTGAGGTCGTATTGAAACATACATTTATGAGCTTGGGCACTTGCTGCAAACCTTTCTCGCAATCACATGGCGTGCTCGCCTTATGGTTATTAGGTTGACTTATAACCTAAAGGTACTGGTTTAGAATCTTTGACAGGTATCAAAGTTGCGCCCTTGCACTCGTGAAAACCACAACTCAATTCTCTCACTCGACTGAGTACGTAGCTTCGGTCATGTATGTCCTTCGGTTAGAGTGTTAAATGGGAGTCCAGTGTAAGAGAGCCACGCATTGAGTACGTTTAAGAACCCTCCATGCTTTTCGAAAAAAATAGGATATTGACCGGCTCAAAGTCATGTAACATCTGAAAGCTTTTAATCAAAGTTTACCTTTGACCCCAATTTCCACTATATCCATGCGCGTTGTCAATAGTGGACCACATTACACAGATATCTCCCTTCGCCGAGAAAAAACTTTTAAAATGAACATATTTCTTACCAAGAAACTTGCAAATTTTAGACTCTAACTGCTTCTCCTAATGTTTAAAGTCTCGACCAATTCGACCAAAATTTCAACCAATGGGTGTCAAGTATGCACTACAATTTTATTCAAATTTTAAGACCTCCACCGTGCAACTGAACCATGACGTCACCCCATTAGCAATTGAAAATTAGTCAAACCACCGCAACTAATAACCAAACAGTTAAACGGGCCTTAATGCGATTTCAAACAATTAGAAACAACATAATGGGGCATTTGTAGATGCATAATGGGTTCTAAAGATCCACTTACAGGCCATCTTATTATCGGTAACTGCTCGATCGTTAGAAGAGAAGTGTTTTATTGCCTTTTAGAGAGTGGGCTTATCACACTGGAGTCATCAGAAGCTGTGGCCGCTTGTTCAAATGGTGCATAGTCGATCTGATAGTCGATACAAATGCACACGCTGGCCAGCGGTGATGCTATCTGTAAAGATGTGGTATTTCACTGCACTTGTGGCACCGGTGCGGCACTGCGGGGTTCGAAATAAAACGAATTTCGGAAAGAAATGGTCCATAGTCGATCTGATAGTCGATACAAGTGCATACGCTGGAGAGTGGCGATGTTATCTATAAAGGTGGTATCTCACTGTACTTGGGGCACTGAGGCGGGACTGCGAGGTTCGAATGATAACGAATTTTAGCGAGAAATGGTCCATACTTGATCTGAAAGTCGATACAAATGCACGCGCTGGAGAGCGGTGATACTATCTATAAAGGTGGTATCTCACTGCACTTGGGGCATTGGTGCGGCACTGCGGGGTTCGAAAGATTACAACGAATTTCAGAGATAGTTGTTCCATAGTTCATCTAATAGTCGATACAAGCGCACACGCTGGCGAGTGGTGATGCTCCGCTATGTAGCAAAGGTTTCTTAAGTTCAGTGAGTTACCACCTTCAGCAGTAAGCAGTAGTACATGCTATTTGTAACCCACCTGGCTGAAAATAATGGTTCACATACTATACAGTAATGACGTTTAGCTTACGTAAATAACTACGTTCTATTACAAAATGGCATCCATCATCTTCTCTATTGAAATTGCAATATGTAGTCATACCTTGAACATGTTCCATGTCGATAAGAGTATAGGTTACTCATATTCTCTAGAATCGGACCTTTACCGAAGCTGCAGCCACTAAATCATAAGTGGACATATATAATTACTCAACGCTGTTAAATAAATGTCCCTTGTCAAAATGCAGCCATATATTTGTACGCCATGTCCCACCATGTGAGCGATGAACGCACGTGCAGGCTGTTATGAAATATTGTAATTTGTCTTGCAGAAAGCTTAAGTCGTAACTTTTATTGAATGTGGATTTTATTATCTCTCGCTGGATGGTGTTCACATAATATTCTGGATACCTTATTCTTTGTGAAAGGAGCAAAGGAGGCTGTGTCAGAGTTCAGCAGTCTTGTCTAAAGTTGGACAGGAGGCGGTATCGACTTCCGACAACATTTGACCCATTGCTGACGTCACACGTACAAAAAGTCACGTGCTCACAAAGAAGTCCAACAGCTGTGAGTGACTGAGCGAATCAGTCGATGTCGAATATCCATTTGAATCCAAGCTTAAGTTGTAGAACAGCATATTTCTTTATACTTTATTACATTTGCTTTATCAACCATGCAATAAACATTGCAACAGGCAACCGTGAGTAATTAAAACAAAATAAGTCTTCATTCGACCTTAGGATGCCTCCCAAATTTAGAATGTATCAGGCTTACTAATCCTTGGGGAGAAAGGGTGAAGCTGACACGACAGTCTGTTTCTGTCGAGTGCTCATGAACTGAATCCACTGGAGCATACAATCCCATTATTAACGAGACAGGGAATTCCTTAGCACCCGCTGGTAGACAACCATATCTCCTATTCAGCACCTGGAAATAAAATGATGCTAAGTCTACACCTACAAATCTTCCATGCTGTGCGAAAGTGCAATATCAATATTCACCCACTCTTAATAAAAAGGCACCCTCCACGGATCGTCATTAAAGACGTTGTCGTTTGTCAAGACGTCTTGATGGGTGATCAAGTAGCTTACGAGGGCACAAATCATATCCTCCTGGTGTTCTTTCTGGTAATCCTTAAGTTATATCATTGGTCTCTAAGAAAATAGGTTTATTACCAGTTAATTACACTTCTTAGTGCCACGATTTATTTGTTTGACATACCCGAGAGTGTGTGTTTTACACCTGTACAAGGGAACATGACATAGTAATGAATAGGCACTGTGTCTAGTGTATAGAAAGCAGGCTGAGGTTTATACTTTTATACTATCTAGTAGCAAATGCTTATTATGCATTAGCTGACTTTTCGGATTCTTAATTGTTAGGGAGACGATTGAATGAAAAATGTTTCTAGAAATACCAATTAACTTCTAGAAATACCAAATCTATATTAATGATATTAATCCTTTACTACCCCCCCCCCCCCCCTCTTTTACTTCGGAGACATCGCCAAACTAATCAAAAATCCGTACAAGGATTTCTCTCTCACCCTCATATGGTTTGATTAACGGTTCGCCTTTGAAGGCAAGGACAGGCCATCTCCTGCCGTTCACTAATCACGCCTGGGATAAAAGAAACGGAAACAGAACCAAAACTTAAACTCTTGGGTTCTCCGTGGCTAACCTTCAAAAGAACATAGCAAACCTTACATACATACATCAGCGACCGGGGTCGGAACCAGGCTAATACATATTTCACCCAATAGGACCGGTACCCTATCCGACATAGATTGCTCTAGGTTCTCAAACTCAATACCAGAGTCTCTAGTTCAAGTGTCCGTAAAAGCAAACCTTAATGCCCTTACACACGAGACATTCGTCAGTTATTTTGTACTCTACAAAGACGAGCAACTTACCTGAAATCAGCAAGGACATTCATGCCCTGAGGATAAAGGTACATAATGACACTATATGGCACCGACTCTTCAACCTCCGAAATGATGTACCGTTAGGAATTACGTGAAGTACGTGGTATAGAAAAAGAATAAGAAATTTTCTGCAGTCAAGGTGGACGAACTCTAAAGCTGGAAGTACGAGTAAGCACTAGAATCCAACGTAATGAATGATATGTCATAGTCACAGTATAAAAAAATCTGTATGAATTAGGTCGTTAGGTAACAACATGCGGTATTAGATCACATAGTGTAGGAAGGGACAGGACAGGTGAGCTCTCTCTCTCTCCTCTCTCTCTCTCACTCATCTCTCTCTCTCTCTCTCTTTTTCTCTCTCTCTGTCTCTCTCTTTTTCTCTCTCTCTCTCATGCAATTTCAATGGTCTCTGACTAACGTGTCGTTAAACCAGTTTAAAAATAGCCCCATTGTTACCATGAATGAATATTTTGAGTTACCTAAGGAAAATTAATATATCATCCAGGTATGGCTAATGATATTCACGAGATAGAGTCTTCATGCATTCATGTACTTGCTTCGGTGGTTTGATTCGATTTCAGCAGACCATGCCTTTTCTCAGGTTTGAATAATCAGTGTTCCTGGGCATACCGTATAGGATTTAAAAGGCATCTATGTACTTTGAATTTGGTATTGCCGCTGATAGGTCAATTTCACGTACTTGACTTGATCTACACGGTGTAGGAATGTGATTAATGATCCTATTATTGCCCTCCCCTGAATATTGGATAGGCCAATGTAAAGAGTATAGTCAGGTATTATTGGAAATGCAGACTCCATGTGAATTGCTTGTCGCAATTTCTTTGTGAACCTACATTTTTATGGCTACAGTCTGGATTTTGATACAAGAGAATATTAATCTATATTCAAGCTATGGTACAAGGTTCAGGGATAATGTAATAATGTAAAGAGCATATTCAAGTATTAATGGAGTGATGTTTCCATGCGACGTTGCTTGTCGATATTACTTTGTAACCCTATATTTTCATGGTTGCAGTCGAGATTTTTATATGAGAATGTTGATTTATATTGAAGCTAAGGCGACAGGGTCATGGGATATTACAATACATTGAAGGAAAAAATAGATGGCCCTGTGACAGCTAGACAGAATGCATTCGCAGGATATTTTTGATATATCAATGACAATATGCTGGCACAAAAAATGTAGAATGCATTTGTAGGCCATTAAGTTGCGGTTACGTTTAGGTTACGGGTTTTTTTTTATGAGTAGCGTTGCATTAAAGATTGATTGATTTTTCATTTAATTTACTTGGACGAAGTTAGCTAATATTGATAATGATAAATCATAACAATTGAAATCAAATTAAATCACTGTCTTATGAATAAAACATGGCATAACCAGTAACAGCAGCAACAACAAAAAACGTGCTAGAGGTAGAAAAAAGGTCATAGTTCTAATAATTTGATCCGAACCTCCTCTATCAAATTAAACTTTATTATTGGATAATTACGTTAGACAAGTCAAATCTTATCCTTTGGTAGTCTAGTCTCAAGAGACCATCTGCGCGCCTAAAATAAAGTCAGATATAAATCATATCAATACAGTCCTTCAAATGATAATTGGTGGCATATGAAATTACATTCTTGTCATGTGAGAGTTGACTGGCCGGGCAGGGAACTGTCGTGCTGAAACTATTACCATATCTAGTAATGAAAACAATGAGTCCGTGGGACATAAAGTTACAGTGTTTACGGTGAGGACATTGAGGTGTTTAATACCATCTATAAATCTATCATGTCCAGGCTAGGTAGTTGTTTACATTGCAATAGAAGCCATTTAATTGCACAGTGGATAAACGCACATTTCTATTAACTGCACGGAATCCCAAAATCCCAAACCAGTGTGGTCCAGCTGGATAACTTCGCATTATTGCACCTGCCGGATAATTGCAAGAAATATGGCAAATAGGTTGTGCAATTATCCGGCTTCTATTGCATAAGACTAGGTAGTAACGAAGACACTGTGGCAAGCCAGAGCCTAAAGTCTGCTTGGAGAGTAGCTAATTGACCCAGCTTGCATAATACCGGCTACCGTAATTGAAGCAAAAGATTTAATGGGCTTTGCCACACTACCTTCAAGATAGGGGTGTTGGTCTAAAACTCTACAAAACCTGAAAATAGTGCTACGATAACCATATGTAGCATTGAAACCCCAATAACTGCATAGAATGCAAACAAATCCATCATCTATCTATAGCTACAAACACAAAACACAAACGCAAACACTAACAAAATCTTTATTGATGGTTACTGACTTCAATTCCAGTTGCATACAGTTGTATTAAAGTAAAAATAGAATATGTTTGTATCTTGTGAATCTTGTGATTGGTCATCAGCTCTTGATAGAGGCAATTTTGTCTGGAATAGCATATTTAGTTGTGAGACCATCCCTTCAATCTCTTCCAAACCTTCCACAAATCCCTGGGATCTTTAAGCTGTCTCCAGGGAGACACAGGGTAACCTCGTCGATTCAAAATCGATGACCCCCACGGTCACTGTCTATAACTCAACACTAAAATCAATAACTATCACGCCTAGTAACCGCCCGGGGTCTACAAACGGATTGGTTGACACTGATAAGTAGAAAGACACAGAAGTTCAGGTAGAAGCAAACTATCCTTTGGCACAAGGCCAAAGCAGGTGGGAACCAATCAGTCGAGGAAAAATAAGACCGCGTAGCGCAGCGGGAACGTGTTCGGCCCGTGACCGAGAAGTTGCGGGTTCGTATCCGGCTGTCGTGTTACCGATCTTGTGCCCTTGGGAAAGGCACTTTACACGACTTTTCTCACTTGATTCAGGTGAAAATGAGTAATTAGCTTCGGCTAGGTAATTAGCCGTCCCTCGGATAGGACGTAAAATGGAGGTCCCGTGTCTGGGGAGAGCCACGCCCCAGGCATGCTAAAGAACCTCCACACGTGCGATGGTGCGGTGTGCGATGGTGCAAAATCCTTCCGTCTAGAATTGCTGATTCTCTACAAATCACCCGGACTCCAGGAAGAATAGTGACATATCAGTCACTAATGGAGATCTGTATAGCCAAACCAATTCAAACCAAGAACGACCTGGGTGGGAGGAATACAAATTGCATACTAGCTGCCAAACTGTTGCCATCAAGTTTAACGTATGGCCGGCGAATCCATTTTCGTTTCTTATAGGTTTACTTGATTACAAGTGCAATTTTCTATGCCTTACCATGTATCACTTTACCGCTATTAAGGACCATTTTGTTAAAAGGTTCCTGAAAATGTACGTCAAGGGCATTGCCTTCAAGCGTGAATGAAATTGCAAAGTTTCTTTACCTGTTTTTAAGCTGACACTGAGAATTTCATGAGGAGGTTTTATATGTCTTGCCAGGAGGCAGGCTTGTGTTGGTAAGCTCCATTGATTTTTCTTTATCTCAGTGTAACAGACCGGATTGCTGGAGGCGACATATAAATTTGCTACCACTTCAGGACTAAGACACGGATAGACGTAATGAGCAAAACTTTCAATTTTATTACACAAGAAGTCAACATTTCCAAACTGGGGTCATGCCGGTCAGTTTTCGGAAATAAAAAAATATATATATAAAAGGCACCAAACTACACAGACTTGCTGAATAGTATTTAGTGCAGCATTGTGTCTATTAGTGAAATAAATGTGATAGCACCCCTCTATCACATTATTTTACCAGTAAGAATACAATTGCAAGGATTGTAGTGAAAAAATGTAATAGCACTCCCCTATCGTGGGCATTATTTGTGTATATGTTTACGTATAGATTTCTATTTCCAGTTAAGAATGTGACGTTAGCCTATGCTCCCTGAATTAAGCTAGAAAACTGCGCTAGCTTTGCCAGTAAATAACTAAAAAAAAAATACAATAATTAGAAATGCATCAAAAATGTATTTAAAGTGATACTTTGCTCAAGATAAATGGGATGTGATGAAATATAAAAGTTTGACGAATCACAGATTTGTCTCACTCTAAAAGTTCACAATTCCAGGAGACGAATTGTGCCAAGATGTACCTCTATGTGGATGTCTGGCGCAAATTTGCACAGTCAAGTGAAATACCCACATTTGGTTCATTCTGAATGAATGAATTATTGCCCTTATTCAATATACTTATGCCCTATCTGTGCATGCCCTGTATGTACAGACATACAGATACAAGGGTCGTAATAAACTACACATTGCAGCATTGAGATGACGTCTGGCAGTTATCTAAAGCATAGGTTCTAAAACTAATCTAACACATTTGTTCAGCTTCTTCTTGTCTCTTGGTGATGTTGAAAATGCAGCTTATGTGTTTGTATAATGATACAAAATGCATAAGAAAAATGAATTTTCAACACTAGACAAAGATTTAGACTGACTGATCTTTCATACATACAAAAGAGCGCCTGTATCTAAATCATGGGTTCTAAAACTAATGTAATGCATTTGTTCGGCTTCTTCTTGTTTATTAGTGATGTTAAAAATGTAGCTTGAGATTTGTTCGTATGATGACAAAGAGGCATAAGGAAAAATGAATGTTCAACACAAGATAAAGATTCATAGTAATGGAACTTTCCTATACAGTCAAACCTGTATTAGCGGCCACCTTCCCACCTGGTCATTGCGGTTCCTTTTTGTTTGTCCCTTTAATTTTTCCCATTAAAGTAAGCATCAAGAAATAGTCAATAGCGGTCACCTGTCCAACGTGGCCACGGCCACACGATTTCAGGTCTCGTAGGTATAGAAACACTGCATATTGCGGTCATACAGCGGCCGAGTTTAAAACCGTAGTTTGCGAGGATTTGGAGCTCCCAACAGGATCGTTTTGGCAGTAGCGGAAGGTACACGTGTTTGAACATTAGACCGCAATTCTTTGTCGGCAAATTTACCAAAATTGTGTATGGCAATATCAATAATTTTAGATAGATGTGACTTTGGCTGGGTCAGTTGCATTTTCAGACCATCAAGACAATGTAACTCTGGGAAAGATCGGTGGGCACTGAATTCATGTGTAACATATTGCTCGTGACATTTTCTCTATAGTAGCCTTCTGTCTATAGTGGCCACATTTCTCCAGTCCCTTGATGATTGGCCGCTATAGACAGGCTTGACTATACATAAGAGTGCCTGCATCGCAATTGTCATTGCAATCTACCCCAGTGTATTGTTATCTCTATCAGCTCTTGTCTGATCTTCTTAATCACCCAGTTGAGACTCTATCCGTTGAGACAAAGTGCGCCCTTTATCTTCCTCTACCTGCTGATTACGCAAGCCTACTGACACCTGGGTTCCATAGAGCTATCATTAAACTAGCAGCCTTCAAAAGTACAACCTTCACCTCCTCATGCCTTGATCTAAAGACATCTTACTAGAAAATCGTGGGTGGGGAAAAGGTGGGAAAAGAATGTCTCCGGCTTGCTAGTTGTTAGAATTCAAAGTTTAGACAGACCATGACTGTGTTGTTTGTAACCGTTTTTTAATTTTAAATTAGTTGATTGTCTATATCGTTGATGATGAAGTTCTGATAATGCTTAAGGTAGTAGATATCGTCTGTTATGGATTAACAATACAGTATCACTAGTGTAAAGTGTTATAGTGCACTGTGTTGACTGGTAAATATTAATGAATAGTAATTTTGATATTGTGTTCCAGTTTTTCACATTGCACATCTATCTATTAAACAATGTGTATTTATCATTCCTTTGCGCAATGTAGTTTATTACATTATATACATAAACTATGCATTGCATAAGTATTGTACTTATTTCATAAAGAAGGTAATCGTGTTTGATATTTTTGAAATCTTTTGATCTTGAATTTTTAAGATAAATCGCAATGTGTAAACTTTGTAATTTTCACTGTACTCCTAGCAGATGATTACTTTAAATTCATAGCAAACAGGCCCATCTGATTGATCAATGTAATCAACTGTGGACTTATTTAATTTCATTAGAAGGTAATTGTTTTTAACCTTTTGATTTTAAGTTGTTGTTTTTTTGTCTTTTCAAGAAAATCGCAGTTTGTTTGTCATTTTTTTCTTTATTTCTAGAGAGTGATTACTTAGAATCCATTGCAAACAGGCACCTTTGATTGCTCAGTGCAATGCCAATGTTTTCACAAGAGGAATCCTCCTTGAAAACACCGTGCGTTTTTTTGCATGCAAGGCGTGTCATGGGCGATGCCAACTGGTTGTTAAGTGCGTACCTTAGCGGTTACCGCTTCCCTTGGGCAGGCTTCTCCCTTTATAACCGTCACGACAGCTTGTCAACATCCCTGTGGAGAAAGGTATTAGCCTGACAGTTCACACTTATCTGTCTCGAGCCTGTGCATAATTCGTGTTAGGGAGTAGGCGCCTTCGTGAGGTTGGGTACGCATGAATGAATGCATTCCGTAGATGACAAATGTCAACGTATTCATGCGTTCAGGGGTTGGTGGATTCATTTCTACGGCACTGTTGTTACTATGTCTTTGTGAAATGCCCCCAAACCAAAGTTGTCTACGGTACGTACAGACAGATATGTATTTGCTGTTGAAATTGTATTTTGCTTCAAGTTCTGATAGTTCATATCACTGGTAGCTTACATTGAGGTATTGGTTGTTCTTGGCTAAATACTCTTATGGATATAGATATGTCTTTGCTATTGAAAATGCATTTCATTTCTTGTTCTATTAGTTCATATAGCTGGTATCTAACATTGAGGTATTGGTTGTCCTTTGTTGAATATTTTTATAGATATATATTTGTGAATGAATGAATGAAATGTTTTCATTGTACGTTTACAACCTGATATGCTTGGCACAGTTTATTATGATAATTATGACAAGTACAATTGCAGTGAATTAGAAAGTGATATCTTACTACATCTATAATATCTAATGTACATGTATGTATAGGTATAACTTCTGCTAGAGTTTTAGACTTTAGAACGATTGAAGATTATAGTATATGGTTTACTTCGTTGCGTAAGGAACATTTATGGTCAGTCTGAAACTTAGAAAATATACTTTATAGCAAAAACATCAGATCATCGCATCCTAGTATAGTATAGCACAGTACGGGCGATATGCCAACTAGTTCGCATCTAAATGGGCCTTTGGTTGTCTTATTGACCACTGTACACTCCAGACATATGTTGACATCCTCTTGATATCGCCATTCAGTTGATAGCTATCGATAGCCTTACTCTGAGTGGTACTCCGACCCTTACATTACAAGGTACGTTATCTGAAAGCTAATATGGTACCGATACAGGTCTTGTACATATATCGGTAAGGAAAAAGAAATTTGCTAGCTCCTGCGAGTTTGGGGCTCTGCCTCTCTGTAAGAATGTTCCCATTGTGTTCGCGTGTTTGACTTGCCGGACATTTTCGCAATATTTCAGGAAAAGTCAACAAGTTTCGTAGTTCTAGCTCACGTCGTTCAGCAATTATACGACGTCAAAGTTGGCGCAGGCACTTTTAGAACACCCCCCCCCCCCCGGTCTAGATAGGGTTAAACGGCCACGCGCTCGGTAGTAGGAGTAATCAGACCCTGACAATGCGAGTTTGTGTAAAACAGAGTAACAAACAGTGTATTCCATAGTTGACGTTGTCTCGGTGTCAATCTGTCGGTTCCTCTATGGCCCTGTTGGGCGATGCTCTTACTATGAGGCCATTATTTCTCTTCCCTAAATATGTCGTGTCACGTACAACCATTCTACAGTAAGTACGCCCATAGGCAGGCTCAAGCTAGGTTTCTTTTAAAGCAAGTACCATTACTATCATTGTATCTTTACCTGCAAGTGCCATGAAGATAGACTACAGTGTTTCAGTGATGAGCCCTTGTTCAAGGTGTGGCGTATTATCTTGGATTGCCCTGGGCTCACGGTTAAGAACTTGGCAATTTTGTTTTTGGTGTGTCGTTGTTTTAGCTATGTGTACACAGTACTGTATGTGTTGGTGGGGTGCAGGGGGAGGGGGATATTGGCAGAATGTTAGGGTGAAATCGGAGGTCAAAATCGTTTTCCCACATGCTACAGAAATAATAGGTCATGGGGTCAATGAACGACGATAGTAATGCTGAAAATGTATCATTGTCATATTTGGTATTATAATAACGGTTGGTGCTGGTAAAAGAAAGAAGTGATATGAATATGGTTTCTTTCTATGACACTGGAGTGGCACTTTCAGTTTTGATACCTTTTATGGCAGTTTTTCAGTGGTAGGTACATATACATGTAGCTTCAAAAGCTAAGCATAAGTGGTATATATCTAAGTCCCTAGTGAATGTCTTTAGAACTGCAGCGGGTATTTTTGTTGGAAACGTTGAAAGTGAATTACATAAGCAGGGATTGATAGATTTTTTTAGAGCTCCTTATATTAGGTGATATTAGGCAGTAAAATACGTACATAAGGTTCGGACCTGTATACTAGTTCACCTAGCTGAATCTGCACCTGTCGTAACGTCCAAGCACGCATCGTAATGTTAGTAATAGATACATATATCTCATTCACAATTTCATACTCACCTGGGCTGCATCTTGTAGAAAGAACAGGAAATGGAAAATCTATTGGGGGACCTCCCTTTTCATGGTTACTACATTGAACACGTCTGCTGGCCTTGTACCCCAGAGGGACAACATAAATCTAGCCCTTACACAACCGCAGGGGACTAAATGTGGTATCTAACTGCCCTTGTGGCACCGGTGCGGCACTGCGGGGTTCATATTACTCAACGAATTTCGTAGATAAAGAATGACTTTTTTCAACGTTTTGTGTTTTTTTATGTCTTCTAAGTCATACTTTAACGTATTAAGTAATATCTAGATTATAAAAACTTGGCAAAATTATAGAAAGGTGCCGCAGTGAATGAACTCCGCAGTACCGCAGTTGTGCACCAAGTGCAGTGGGATACCAACTTGCATTAGATGCGTCTGCTGGCCTTGCACTCCAAAGGGACAACATGCATCTAGCTCTTACACAGCAGCGGGGGACTAAATGTGGTATCTCACTGCCCTTGTGGCACCGGTGCGACACTGCGGGTTTCAAATGGTTTTTCTTATATTAGGAATGACTTTTTTCAACGTTTCGTGTATTTTGTTGTCTTCTAAGTCATACTTTAACGTATTACGTAACATAAAAATATTAAAAACTTGGCGAAATAATAGAACAGTGCCGCAGTGAACGAACCCGTAGTGCCGCAGCTGTGCACCAAGTGCAGTGAGATACCGCCTTACATTGGAACTGTCTGCTTGCCTTGAACTCCAAAGGTAAAACATGAATCTACTCTTACACAACAGCAGGAGACTGAGGTTCAAATGGCCATCATGACTGCGCCCGCCTCGACAATACAATAGAAAACCTGGTGGCATCAGTGGACATTTGTAGCAGCATCAAAGGTGTATTCACTGGTTATTCTGCCATGGGGTGAATATCCCCATACAATGGTGGTTTGGAATTGGCTTCTGTAATTCCTTCAGCTGAATGACTGTATATATAACAAAGCGTAACATGTGTCAACGATGAAGTTCATAAATCAAGGTAATAAGATAAGCCAAAGAAAAAACTAAGTTACTCAAGCAAATATATATTAGGAGTTTGAAAACGGCCAGATGTCTATCATCATAGCTTTGCTTATAAATCTTGCTCGGTGTCAGTGGCAAAAGACAGTACATTCTAACGTATAGCCGTTTTCAATTTGATATCCAGTTGCTTGAGTAACGTATTATTTAGTGTAACGTTTGTGCATGGCCATCTGGTATTTTACCTCACCGTAGCCACCTCGAACTGTTTTTTCTCAGTATAGTTGTAGTGTTGTGTGGCTACTGTCATGTAATCCCAGTTTAATCCTTCCTTAATTTGGCATTTGGTATTAAACGACTTTACACTTAGACTTAGAAAATCCCGTCTACATTAATCTAAATGTCCCCACTTCTATTATATATACATCAAATTTTGTACACATCAAATAATGATTTGTACAGGGCAAAATTAAAGCTAGTATGTATTTGACATACTAACAACTTTATACACAGGAATAACTTGCAGACGATATCACTGGATTGCATTGGCTGAATAAAACAATAACATATCTTTGGCATCAAATCACAAAACTAACACGATAACTTTATCATTACTTTCTGTGAATATTTAGTTTCTATTTAGGCTTGATATTCAGAAAAGTTCATGAAAAAATGCCCTATACAATAATCTCACCATACGTGTGCCTACAAGGTCATCTGAATGCAAGAGAATATATGGGTTGTCCTTGAAGAAGACAAGTGGATGATTACAGGCTCTTCAATACATCTCCTTCAGATTTACTAGTTCAATCCTACCTAACAGCAAGCAGTGATGTATTTACAAATGAACTCTTGATCAAGGAAAATCAATATTAGGTGCTTCCTGGAGCTACTATTAGTTTTGATATTCAGAAAAGTCCATGAAAATAACTGCCCTAACAGAATCTCAACGTGCGTGTATGTACAAGGTCATCTAGATGCACTAGAATATATGGGTTGTCCTTGAAGAAGACAGGTGGATGATTACACATTATCATTACTTTCTGTGAATATTTAGTTTCTATTTCGTTTTCATACTCAGAAAAGTCCATGAAAATAACTGCCCTATACAAAAATCTCACCATACGTGTGCCTACAAGGTCATCTGAATGCAAGAGAATATATGGGTTGTCCTTGAATCGGACAGGTGGATGATTACAAGCTCTTCAATACATCTTCGGATTTACTAGTTTCATCCAACCTAACAGCAAGCAGGGATGTATTTACCAATGAACTCTTTATCAAGGAAAAAAATCAATATATTGGGTGCTTCCTGAAGCTACCAAGCTGCTTGCTTAATAATGAATGAATGGAGACCTGTATTGTACAGTTTGCCCAACCGATCTAATAAGTACATGTCACAACAGGTCAAAACATACATATGCATATAAAAATATAGGAAAATATACCAAAGAAGGTTTTGACATTAGAAATCCCTCAAATGATTGTAAAAGCCTCCAATGATTGTAAGAAACTTATCCCATACTACAACTCCTGTATTAGTTAGACAAGCCTTAAGTTAAGCTATAGAACTGTAGTTATGTTGATGCCATACTTTGTACCTCGTACAACTGTTGTGCAATAAAGTTATTTATGAAAATATCACGAATCTTGTGTAAAACAGAAGTTCGGCTTCTTCTCGCTTCTTGGTTAATGTGCAAATCCAGTACCCTTAGGGGGTGTTGGATATTGAGTGTATCTCGTATGATGGGGTATTTGGTGTGCCATCGTCCACATAACTATCATATCACCGTCCGTATGCACGTTATGGCTTTTGACGAGTGAAGCAAATCCGTCCATTCATCAAGACTATGTGATCTGTTTGCATGGTTGAGCCATGACGTGGGCAGTATCGCTATACGGATTCTTATCTTTATGTTCACGTTAAGAATATGTAAAGGCAAACATCCAATAAAAAACGCATCTTTACGAAGGCTTTAATGTTTGATTTAATTTCGGATTAAAGGCAGTTTATTGAACCATCACAAATGGATTGGTCTACTACACAGGTTGTCTTGTAGAGTTCTTGGTAGACCGGCTTAGACAAACTTTTTAAATCTTCAATGATGCCTAATAATTATGCATTACACCACTAACTTATTTGCGATATTAATTTCGTTTACAAGTAGATGTAAATGAAATAGAATAATACAAACGAAATTGGTATGGCAAAGGACAATGTATCGTTTACTTACATGTCCTTTATTCATCCGACAGAATTATTTGTAAATATTCAGGACTTATGAATAGTTGGTATGTTGCTAATCCCAACAGCTTTTCTTCATACGTTGTGAAAAGCAGGCGTTGTTTGTTTTTGTTGGTGCCATTTGATCTTAATTTCTTCTGGCAAACTGAAATGTTCTAACCATATGACACATACTGTTTGAAATCAATTATTTAATCTCGTTTTGAACTCACAATTTTCTTCTAAGACAAAAGGAATTTGGGTTCTCGTCAGCTGTCTAACAAATCGCACGAGCTCTGGACACATGAGGTATCGCAATGGTGACGTCAGCAATAGGTCAAAGGTTGCTGGAAGTTGATACCGCCCAGCGTCCCATTTTGAGAGAAGGTTAAAGTGCCCTGATATGATGTAAGTGACATCCGTAACTCATCTTACAAACTAAATATTTTCGGTAATTCCATTTTTAGTTTAGTTGGCGAACAGCTTACCTTGTCAAAATGTCATTTATCAAGTCGGATTAACTTTCGTACTGAGAGAATTTTCTTGTATAGTCTGCCAACAACATCACTATAATTAACGTTTACAGTTGTTGGTATCCCGCTCACGTTTAGGAAGTCTGAGAATGGGGAGTCAGTCTGCTCTGATTGTGTTTTGCCCAATGGGGATTGCACGGTCTAATTGGCTCTTATTCTGCATTCGCCACTTGCTGCCGCCTTCGTCATTATAGCGTGACAAACACTACATAAAGTACAACTCTCACCCGTACCGATACGTACGGTACCGGACATACACGTACGATCATAACTGTGGGGTATTCTTGAAATGTTTGAACGTATCAGTGCCGTAGAAAATCCAACCGACCTGTTATGGGTGTGTTCAATATGCTTTGCGGTCGTCGTACGGTTGTGATAGCATAGGATTTTTTTTTTAAAAGCAGGTTGCGAAAGAAACATTCACTGGCAAGGATGTAAGACAGCTTTTTATGTAGCAAGATAGCTGAACTTTGCAATACACTTTTGACCGCGGCCTATCGAAAATGCTATTGATATCATCTTTGCCATCTTTAAAATCGTACGACCCCAACCTATAGCTAATGTTTTGCTGTATTTTCATTATGATCTAAAAAGCCACAAATACGTAATATCATTTCATTTAGCCACAAGCCACAAATGGGAAATGATTCAGGAATGGTGCTTTCTATACATCTAGAAATATAACTTATTGTCAGAAACATATTTCTGTGTTGAAGAAATGTTGAAATCTAAAATCGATAATGGACATTATGGTTAATATGTCTGATCTGACATCAATCAGATTAGGTGATAAGAACGATGTAAGCTTTTAGTTTTGTATATCATAAATTATTCAATAATTGACCCGGTTTGGTTATCATGCTAAATATCTGTTCCGCACTGAAAGCAAAGTGGTCAATTAAGATAACCATAAAGCGATATTTGAAAAAATCTTGTTGAATATTGACCATAAGGGCTTATGGTTTAACTTTAACATATCATATACTTTCAATATCTACTTATTACGTGCGTTGTTTTATAGAAACTAATTAATCATGTAAGTTGGCATCTCCCAAAACTAAATTCAATCGTTATTCACACCTTGCATGTTGCTGTTTTTATTATTTTTTTATTATTAGCATATGATTAATGTCTGACTTGCGAATGTTTTGCGTATGCTTACAAATTACATTTCGTGTAATAAATGTATTGGCGTAATATAGTAAACCCCCACTAGGGAAATTGGTAAGATTGATGGGTTTCTTCATGAGATTTCATGACACCATAATGTCGGAAATGTGTCGTTGTTAGTTCGACTCCAAACCAAAACAGAATATTTCCAGATTGAATGCTTTCCCACGGGTGTTAATAAATGTCAATCAAACGCAATTTTCATGATATGCCTGCGTGTTTGCCTTGACCTAGCGACCTACATGATAATTCATATCTCTATAGATCCTGTACAAGTAATAAAGCTTTGGTTGTAAGGAGATAATTTTAACCTATGTTTTGAAACGTTAGGGCCCAGGGGCTTGATTCACAATTTCTGAATTTGCCTGAAAATATTCCCTTCTTACAGGAATGGTCGTTTTTAAAGGAAACAATATATTACAGTGCACATATTTTCTTTACTTCAGGCTATTACTGATGTGTCATATTTCTTTTATGTGAAAATTTAGGAACGACGTAGAATAGACCATCATATAATGTGTACATACGAACTAGCTAATGGCTAATGTGATATTTCTTTTATCTAGAAAGTCCTTTATCTAAAACAACATACAATAGACCCTCATATACTAAAAAGCAATGTGTACATACGAACTCGCTAATGGCTTTCTAATTACAATTTTAATGTTGAATGAGAAAAATGATTTGATGTCAGCAACAATTTCCTTCTGCTTTTTTCTTGCAATCGACAAGAAAACTCGAAGCACAAAAATTATTCTATAAACAAGAAAATTACGCCAAGTACCTCTGTGTAAGACCACGGCAACTAAATTTTATGGATGACATCAACGCGCTCATTAATTTTTGCCTGATTTCAGAAATAAACACAAGATTTTTCTACCTCTTCGGGGATGGTCAGATAGACCAAAATAGGCAAACATGTTGTATTGTAGCCAAATAATCATAATTGTAGAAGTGACGAGGGACGTAGCAATGACTGTATTTGCAGAAGTAAAACTTGTTGGATAGTTGTAAAAGTGCAACCAATATGGAAGCCATGAACGTAGTTGCCAGCTTGGCAAGTGATACCAGTGTACCGCACTAGTATCACTTTTACTATACAGTCGTTCACTTCATTAATACAGGAATGAATGCCTTCATTTATTAGTTGTGTTGCCATCACTTCAAATCTTGTTACGGCGTTTATGGTGTCTATTTTGAAAATTTAACGGTCTATTTTTTACCCATTTTCTTTTTTTCGCGCTATCTAATTATTTTGCACTCTGCAAATGATGCCATCCATCAAATTTGCTTGTCTAACGTTTATTCCTTAGGATAAGCAGCTTTGTACGAGCTTAGAGCTTACATGACGATGCTACTAGCAATACTGTTTGCATTATTGCTCACGGTATTTCAATCTGATTATGTACTCTCCACACGCCTAAGCACTGTTATGCTAAAGACTCCAATAAAGTATTTCGTTTCCAAACCAGTCAAATACGAGGATATGTACTCTCTTTTTTGTAAAAAAAATGCATTAAAATATATCTGTAGGTAAGATACATTAATGTTATACTCATCAATAAGATTATGTCTGTTTCAGGATACGTGATCAAATGTGCAGAAACACGAAGTGAAGACAAGATTACATCTAAAAGCTCCAAGATTCGCTTCGCAATTTTTTGGGCTGTAATGGACATCTGGGCATCTGACGTTTTTAGATACTCAAGATATGAGCTTTGTTGGAGATAAGCTTTTCTTGTTTGGCGTGAAATGCATTAGATGTAGGGACACTACTTACGATGTCTGTTGATGTTAGCCATTTTACCATGAACAGAGATCCTCAGCAATAGTAGAATAGTAAAAGTAACAATAGGAGATAAACTTTTTATACCTCCGTTGAATATTTTGATTTTTGCCTGAATTTCTTGTTTTGTTCATTATTGTGAATTTCTTACTGATCATGTCTCTGGGACAATATTTGAACCAGTCCAAGCTTACCTTCCAATCCTACCAGTTTCCTGCTACACCATGACCCGTTTGTCAATTGACACTATCTACATAGCCACGAACAAAAATTGGAGGGGGGCAAAAGCACAAAACAATACCTCTGTTTTATCATGGAAGTAATCAGAGACAAAGATGCACTTTCCAATCCTTCTAGTCTTCTTTTACACATCATCTGCCTGTTATTCTACAATATTAAAATCACTACTGACAAACAAAGTGCACCAACCGAGAACAATACCTCCGTTTTTACGGAGGTAAACAGACACAAAGATGCACAAGGAATCCCACAAATGCCTTAAGAGCTAAGATAACCCGAATCACTCTCTCATTAGCCACAAGAGATGCCAGAGATAGACCAGGAGGAGTCTTGAATTATTTATCCTAAAAACTCTCTTTGTATCGTCCATTGTATCATCATTCTTGCGAAGATCTATGCCACATTGCCGGGCTATCATTCCGAGGCATGAAAAGTGCCGTTGGAATTTTCGAGGACTATTTCCTTTTATCGGTTTAATGCATCACATCATCCTCCCGTGCTGGTAGGCTTATTTGTGGCCGTCTCATGTTTAATTCTGTGTGTCGTTTTATTTTATTTTAGATATCGAGAGAACGAGCTTTGCCAGGAACAGTAGAATCTGCGCATCCACGGGACAGAGACTGAACGCCACGGTGGTTGTTTTACCAGCCTTGCCCAATCCCAGCACATCTTCAGAAGACAAAGACCTCGTCAACACTCTGATTCAGGCCCTGCTGCCGGATAGAACGATTTGCAGTAAGTACCACATTTCTCTACATGTTTTTTGTGGTAGTGGCCTTTGGGGAATGTAGCTTAAGCATCAATACGTTTCGTTGAAGCTCACACAATCTACTGTAGATAGTAACGATAACAATACTACGTGTAAGGTAATGTAAATAAGAAATTATGGTAAAGGGACCATGAGAAAAACAACAACGCCAAGAAAGGTAAGGGTTTATCAAGAGTTTTTGTTATTGCTGTCTGGACAATGTTATGCCAGTGACTGTCACTGAACCCTAACAGTATTAGGCCATGGTCTACTAAAACCCTATAAAAATTTATGTATAATCATCTTCTTAAATACAAAGGATACATTGATCAATTATGATATAGTGTGGCATACGCAAATAATGCATTGTCTACAATGCACATTAAGAAAATATGAATCAAATGCATTGTATTTTTGTTTGTACACGCTCACAAGATTCCTTTTTTAATGTAATAATCTATCATCCTAATCAGCCTAAATGTTTCATGCTGAGATGCATCGCAATGAGACAGCGTGTATGCATAACGTGTGTTGGTTTTGTACCAGATGGTTAACTGGTTCAAGCTAGTGAAGTTAACAGAAACCTATGAAGACTTTCTGACAATAGAGACATTAAGAACAAAATACTAACCATATTCCGTCTCCTATTTTGTAGTTAAGAGAACACGAATACGAACTAAGTAAACATTTAAAATTCACCTTTTCTGCACGCACTCGTCTGACTTGTTACAACGTACAGCGATGGATGCCAAATGTAGGTGGCCTAATCTGATTTGAGACTACTTAGCTTGTCCCAAATTGCATCTCAAATACCATCCTTGGCTGTTCCAAATACAATACGAAAGGAATGGTCAGTCTGCCGTCGCTATAGAACGCTAGCGCTGGTCTCAAGCAATAAACCATTGTGTGTTGAAGTATGTTAGTTGAAACGTGTCAAATATATGTTTGCTTTGACGGGACGTTTACTTCAAACTAAGGAAAATTATATTTTCTACTGAATTTTTCTCTTTTATTGTACACATAAATGTTGATTTTATATAGTTATATAGTTAATGTTATTGTTACATATCCATGCATGTTATTATAAGGAGAGGGCTTGCAATAAGAATAGTGTCTTTTTCCGATCCTCAATATATGTAAACAAAGATGAAATAAATTGTAATATGCAAAAAAGCTTTGTGTACTAGAAATATTTCATGTATCAGAAATCGCAAGAAGGACTTGTGAAAGAAAGCTACACGAACAAAGTTTGTGAAATAGACTATGTAATATCCTATAACTACCTCCTGCTCCACGCTCATATCAAAAGTACATAATCCTTTACTTATTGACGTTTTTTCCGTCCATTCTTCACGTCTTCCCTCGAAAAAATGAATCGCAATTTCGCCTCACTTTGACAAACGTTAGCTGGAATATCTAAAATGCATATCGACAAATCATCCACCTATTCATATCCGTCTGTGCTGAAATATCATACAGAGTTTGACATCCATTTGGAGCATAACTCAATTTCCGTCCATTACCTCTGGTTTGAATGCGCTTTTTATGAGAAGCTCCGGACAGGCGACGTATTGGGTAGGCCATTTTTTGGACTTGATGAATGTTCTTTTTCGCCTAAATTGTCAGGTGCTCTGGTAATGAGGCTGTTGTGAGTTACGCCAGTGTGACATTACCTTCTGGTTGCGCGGACTGTGCAGAAATTGCATCAATTCAGAAGCGCATAGGCGAGTGAATAAAGACTGTGGTTACGAGGTTTGGGTTTTATCAAGGGATATTTACGAGAGGAACATTTTCAATGCATAACTTGTTGGAAAGTTGTTGCTGGTGGCATTTTACGAGGTAGTACATGTTGTAACACTTTACGCAGCTACGCGTCAGTCTTATATTTCGTTGACTAATTTTAAAGAAATGTTTACTAGCATTGCTCGTACATGGTTTGTTATGTATGGCACGCTCCGAAACATACATGTTCTCTTATAGATTATGGCAGTTATATGACTGCTTCAGTGACTTTATGACAATAAGACCCGGCAACTTAATGTAGTTCAGTTTAATCTCAAATATAACAAAATTTTGAAGATCTCACTCCTCCCTAAATTTTGAGATTCTCGTATGTCTTGATGTATTGTACATTATCAATAATACAAATAAGGTTTTGGTTGCGTCCGTTTATCACATCTTGTAACTCAGCGGTCAACGTAGGGAATTCAGAGCAGAACCGCAAACAAACAGCCTCCATTAACCTAATTTATGTTTGTAATGTCCAATAAATTACCAGTTCTACCACCTCTGAACTCTACTTTCTGACACTCCCACAAGTCCAACTTTTGCAGTGACACCATATTTCCACTCACTTTTAGTCATCGTACGGACATTGTATTTAAAGACCTGCCTATACACACATAGAAACGCACCCAGACCTACCGTATCGTACTTAAAACACAAAGGCAATTATAAAAAGGATTGTTTTTACGATTTGCTGGTCGATATTTTATACATCAGCATTTGCATGTGTTAATGTTGGTTAATTAACATGCCTACATAAAACTATCATCTGCAACCTTTCATGATCAGAGAAAAAAAACACGAATCGTGGTGTTGCTAAGAATTTATGTTTTCTTACTGCAGTTATTTGGAATAATAATCTTTTGATATGATAAGACCCAGACGTTGCTTTATAAATGCTATTCTGTTGACAAGGCATTTTAAAAATAATATCTATTAATTTTTGCGCAAAAGGATACAATATGCAGAAATATATGAAATGACTGTAAAAGATTCATACACGGGGACCATCCAGAAATCAGTACAGAAAATGTGATAGGCATTCATTCAACGGCAATAATGGCAGGAAGCAAAATCAACTGGAACTGTTACGAACAAAATATCAATGGCTTTCTTTACAAAGCCATGACTTGGTGCCATGTGGGTTGACCCAGAAGAGACAGTGAGACAACAAGGGTAGCAGAGAGCCAAATACATTCGGCTCATCCTAATACAAACTCTATCCAGGTCTTGAGCGGCACAGAAAAACTGTCGAAATTGAGGTCATTTCGGTCAAGCCAAGATGCGTTCGGCGGGGATGAGGTTCTGTACGGTACTGATTCCGTTGCAAATGGAACATGTCAAAGAATCATCTACCTTCTTGTGGCCGCCTTGTAGTCATTATTGATCCTATCGACCGTCCCTTTTCACGTTACGAGGTCATCTAAGGACCGCTTTTTTTAACAAGACACGCCTGTGCGTCTCGAAAGAGGGATTTTATCTTGTGTTTGGAGCTGTTGCCTGTGATTTCAAATGGCCGAGGAAGAACATTAAGACAAGCTTTACACAATCTTTTAGTGATAATATTGTAGACTGATTGGGGGCTCTACATGAAAACTTGTGGCCACACAAGTCTATCTCAGGAGAAACGTTCCTTTTTCTAGAGCCACAAACAAAAGTTCAAGAGTTTTTATGTAGAACAAAGGGTCTACCGGTTTCGTACCTCAAACAGAGTAGAGGGTGAAGTGCACTTCGTTGTTGATTGTACTATGTATGTTAATGATAGAATACTCTATTTAGCTAAGATACTAGTAGTAGATTACCTCAATTCAGATGTATACGTAGCATTGACAACTTTGTATTCCTGATGTGTTTTTACTGACCGACTGTTGCTAAACCCATACAAACCTACATTGTGATATAACCAAGAAGCGAGCAGAAGCCGAACATCTAAGTTAGACTGGGTCCATGATACTATTATGTATGTGCTGTCTCTGTTGTGACCTATATACTTAGCTCGGTTGGGAAGTAAGGGTCTTCATTCATTCATTCATTCCAATTGTAACATATGTCTCAATGACAGCCAATCATCACAACTCCAGCATCATGGTAATACATATTTCTCAGTCTTAGTCCATGTTTGTTATAGCACATTTGCATAGGTTATTAGGATTAGAATGTTCCCCATTCTTCCTGACCTGGAACAGGTGGTCATCAAGCTTTTAGGGGCTTGACCAGTATAAGGGCTACTAGATGCATGATTTAGCCATATTAGACGCTTTCAGAGCATAATCTACTACTATGACCTTCTAAGTCTCCTGCTTGACTTTGGCGCTGCAACAAGTACGATTTTCTTCTGAAGAACTTGTCTTCGTGAATCATTACAGCATCTCCAATCACAGGAGTACCAATTAGCAATGTTCGCCATTATGAATGGCAAGACACTGATTCTGTGCCAAGATGGACTAGACGTTGTCAAGCTGGGTTACACTAGTACGAAGTTTTGGGACGCTTTTTTAGGTTTCACCTTCTTGATGAAGGTCACTGTGAAGGTCACTGTACATCACATAAGCCGGAGACCTTCCCCCGTGTACGTACTCGTTAGTTTTGATCCACCAGACTTCAAACATACAAGTTCGTGTTTGAAGCAAGGAGGTCAGAGCAAGGACGAATCCCATAAGTGACTTTTCCCAAACTTCAATGAAAGAAATCTCTTCGTGGAATCTATGTTTTCGTTTCAAACGAGCTCTTTTCAGTCAAATTGTATGTACGCATTCGTTTCCTACAGCCAGCTCAAATAAACACTTACACTTGAGGTCAAAGCAAGGACGAATACCATACGGCTTTTTCACAAACTTCAATGAAAGAAATACGCGGAAACTATATTTTCTTTCAAAAAAGCACTCTTCAATCTGATTTAACCCTGTGTATGCACGAATTGTAAGCAATAATTTTCTACATCCAACTTCAGACACACACTCACATTTCAAGTATAAAAGTCGAAGCAAGGACAGATACCATTTGGGTTTTTCACAAACGTCAATGAAAGAAATCACTACGCGGATACTATGTTTTCGTTCAAAAAGGACTTTTCAATCTGATTTAAACCTGTGTACGTACGAATTGTTACGTACGAAGCATTAATTTTCTACCTCCAACTTCAGACACACACATTTGAAGTTAGAAGGTCAAAACACAGACTAATGCCATACGTGTTTTTCACAAACTCCAATGAAAGACCACACTACGCGAAACCTATGTTTTCTTTCAAAAAAGCTCTTTTCAATCTGATTCAACCCTGTGTATGTAAGCACTGTACGCATTAAATTTCTATCTCCAACTTCAGACACATGTGCACACGTATACCTTTGAAGTCAAAATGTCAAAGCAAGGACGATTGCCATACGGGGTTTTCACAAACTTCAATGAAAGAAATCCCTACGCGGAAACTATGTTTTCTTTCAGAAAAGCACTCAATCTGATTCAACCCTGTGTACGTACGAATTGTAAGCATTATTTAATGTTCTACATCCAACTTCAGACACCCACACTCATTTAAAGCGAAAAAGGTCAAAGCAAGGACGAAGGCTATACTGTTTTTCACAAACTTCAATGAAAGAAATCACTACGCGGAAGCTATATTTTCTTTCAGAAAAGCTCTTTTCAATCTGATTTAACCCTGTGTATGTAAGAATTGTACGCATTAAATTTCTACCTCCAACTTAAGACACATGTGCACACGTATACTTTTGAAGTCAAAATGTCAAAGCAAGGACGAATACCCTACGGGTTTTTCACAAACTTCAATGAAAGAACTCACTGCGCGGAAACTATATTTTCTTTCAAAAAAGTACTCTTCAATCTGATTTAACCCTGTGCCTGTGTACGTAAGAATTGTAAGCATTAATGTTCACACACACGCTCACATTTGAAGTGAAAAAGGTCAAAGCAAAGACGAAAACCGTACGGGTTTTTCACAAACTTCAATGAAAGAAACATCTACGCAGAAACTATATTTTCTTTCAAAAAAGCACTCTTCAATCTTATTTAACCCTGTGTATGCATGAATTGTAAGCATTAATTTTCTACATCCTACTTCAGACACACACTCACATTTCAAGTTAGAAGGTCAAAGCAAGGACGAATACCATACGGGTTTTTCACAAACTTCAATGAAAGAAATCACTACGCGGAAACTATGTTTTCTTTCAAAAAGGCTCTTTTCTATCTGATTTAACCCTGTGTATGTAAGCACTGTACGCATTAAATTTCTATCTCCAATTTCAGACACATGCACACGTATACTTTTGAAGTCAAAATGTCAAAGCAAGGACGAATACCCTACGGGTTTTTCACAAACTTCAATGAAAGAACTCAAACTATGTTTTCATTTCAAACTAACTCTTTTCAGCTTTTCAGAAGGAGCAAATTTTACACCGTGGATCTACACATTATTTCTTATACATCCAACTTCAGACATCCACTTACATTTGAAGTGAAAAGGTCAAAACAAGGACAAACACAGGGGCTTCTCACAAACTTCAATGAAAGGAATCACTTCGCGAAACTATGTTTTCTTTCCCAAAAGCTATTTCCTATCTAATTCTGCCCCGGGTATGCTCACATTATCTTCATACATCCAACTGCAAATATGCACTCACATTTGAACGGAGAAGGTTAAAGCAAGGGCGAATACTATACGGATTTTCACGAGCTCAAATGAAAGTTCCGAGAAAATAAGATTTCCTTTCAAAAGCTCTTTGCGTAAAACTGTTACAGCGCAGGAATGCCTCATAGGGCATGTAACTATCGGGGTATCAGATTAAATAAGTATAGCATTTCCAGGATTCCCCATAGTTACAGATAATGGAATGTCTACCGGTACGAAGGAGTGAATGCTTGTTGAGGTAGGCGATGCCTGTGCTGCATTTGTGCCGTTGACGCGTTTGATGTTATCGACCACAACTATTACAGAGTTGGCCCAAGCATCGGTAGTCGCAATAAGGTAGAGACAATATGTTGTTTGTTATCGCCAGACAGTGCGTCTCTGCCTGGGGCCGTTGACCCCCTATCCGGAGTGATTCTGATCTTCTTAGGTCTATAGAATTTCTAACGCTAAGACACATCTCGAAACCTTAAGACTAGAGAAAGCCTAACGCTAAGACGAAGCCTGAAGGCAATGACCAATCTTAAGGAGCAATATTTATTTAAGGTTCATGAATGAGGACCGATATTTTTTAAATCTCTCTCCTTTCTCTTTCTTCTAATTGTATCATCTTCAAGTTTGTACAGGTGTTCTAATCTTCGTAAAACTACAGAAAGCCTAATGCTAAGACACAGCTTGAAGGCTGAAGTTAGTGCCCAATTTTAAGAAGCCTTGTTACGATTTATAAAAGTAGATATCTTGTTCTTTCTCTCATTTCTCACTGTTCTAACGGTTTCCTCTCTTCAAGTTGGCATCGATGGTAGTATTAGATAGCTAATACGGTTAAGATGGGTGATTTGCATAAAACGTAAATGTATGAAATGAACTTAACCGTTTTGATCAATTTCCTTAAAGAGTATGAATTAAGCCCATGGTTTAATGTTGAATAGCTAGCTGGTCATGATTACCAAAATATTGATTTTTTTTGTTTCAGTCTCCTATAATTTATGTCTCTCTTTATCTATTTGTTCTCTAGATATGACATTTATTAGTAGAAGCAACTTTACTTTATTTTTGACCCCATCTCTTCCCTTTCTCTCTTTCTCCTTCTTTCCCATTAACATTGCCTATTCTTAATTTTTTTTAAATTTCTCATCAACAGTCATCAGTATTCGTCTAATGAGCTAGCAATGTCATGAGGCTTGTAATAATAAGTGATTAGACGTTGATAATGAAACCACAATAACACGCCGAGTTGTTTAAAGTTCATATCCATCAATGACACAAAGTCTGTGTATTCACTTAGTACATCATTAATCCACACTCCAAATTGCACTCTGATTTCGAAAACAAATTGTCTCAATGTGCCGTCTTTATTTGGGCAGTAGACAATTGTTTAAGTCAGAAAGCATTTATATTTGCATGACGATTATGCAAATTAGCAACTGTCACATTTTATAAAATATTTTATGATTTCACATGTTTAATTTTTGAATGCAATAGATATACAATGTATTAAAATACGTTTTAGTAGCCAATATACAGTGTCATTTGTATATTGTCCCTTTTTAACATCACGAATATGCAACTGAATAAAAGTATTACTTTTACGACAAATACGACAGTGAAGAGTCCATGGATTCACATGTTTATTCTGCATTGACTATTGTAAATCAAGCAAGCACAATATGTTGAAAGCATAATGTGCAAAATAGTTAAGGGGAATAAATGGAGAATTTTCACACTGCATTGCCTGAAATACTGGTGAAAAACATGTCGAAAAATTTCTGTAACAATCATTCATATGTTCGTGGTTAACAACGTTTTCTTCTCTCTTTTTTCCATTATGTTTTAAAATAAATTTCATAAATAAAGATAAAAATACGCTAATGATAGGGGAGGCAAGAGAGAATAGTATACTTTGCTTGATCTTTTTCCAGGCCTTCTGGCAATTTTCGTCCTCCGTCCGCCAACGTTGCACTGGACCCTTAGTACCGGAAGTGACGTATCTCATCACGAGATTCACAGAAGCATTCTCAACATGGCGACCGGAAATGACCGTCTGGAGTCTATAAAACAAAGTCTATATGACGTTGTGGATGACATGCCAGAACAGTGAGTTTCATAATATACCATCTACAAACATTAATGCTAAAATTGCAATTTCAAATTTCATAATCATCTTAACTCATAAAAGTTTGTAAACTTCGTTTAAGATCGGAATTGAAAGAGCAAACTTTAGGCTAGCATTTTTATTAATGACAGATGAATCTGATGTAACATGTTGTACTCTCCAGACCCTACTACCTTCCTCGTGGTGTTGCCGGGTTCGGGAAGCCAAATGGCGGCGGAGGTGTTGCCAATCCTATCGGATGGGAGGGCGACTGGTCGACCATGTTGTACATAGGCATTGGTCTCGGGGCCATCATTCTGATTCTGGCCATCTTTGTCTGTTGTGTGCTGCACCAACGGAAGAAACAAGAGAGGGTGAGAAGGGCGCAAATTGAGGCGGCGTCAGGAGTGATGATCCCCGTATCAGATCCAGGAGTGCCCGTGGTGTTAAAACCTCCGGCCTGATTCTTAAACCTATACAAGGAGGAAGAGGAGAATGAAGAATAGCTTCTAAGATGGACTGTGTCTTGAGAGCTGGGCTGTCGTGCCCCTCATCACGTCGCAGCTGGAGAGTTCCTCAAAGACTTGTGCACCAATGAAAATGGAGACAGTGTCAGTTCAAAAGCTTTCTTTAAATGGAAAAAAATCTTCATAGTATAACAGTACTGATTACATCACTTCATTTCTCTCTTTTAGCTGTGCTCTCGGGAAACTTTAGGCCTTTCTAGTGTTTCTTCTTCTTCTTTTGTTGGGATTTTCCTGTAAAGGATTGGTATCGGTACATTTAGGGCGCTTACTTTTGGACTAATGAGCTTGAAAATTGTTTCAATTCAAGCTTTCTTCATTATGAATATCTTCATATATTAATTGGATCACTTGGTTACTTTTATGTCAATGTGTGAATCGTTTGTCACCTCTTTCTGTGAGGGATTGGTAACTGTACAGTGTTTTTTCTTACCGTTATCAACACGTAATGTTTGGATAGCAATGGGTTCGTATTTCTGCAAGTTATTTTGACCAAAGGTTTTCAATTAGAAAATTGTCTCTACAGTTTGTAGCACTGTTTAAAAACGAGACAATCACTGAAAGCGAAATTGATTTTAAAAGTAGAAGAAATAAAAAAAGTTGCGATGGCGATAATCGACGGTTATAACTAGATTTGTGAACTGCTTTTCAATAAAGCACTATATTGTTTGTTTTTACATTTTTTTTGTTTTTATTTACTTATTTTCCCAACAAAATATGACACAAAATAAATTGTATTCCATTTGTTGCAAAAAGAGCACAACGGATCATTTCCCCTCGAGCTCTACATGCTAATTCATTCAGGTAGGCTTTATGATTTGGAAGAAAAAGGACCTATTGTTGTTACTCTAAATAGCGAATAACGAATGAAATATACAAAAAGAGAAGTTAGCCATTTTGTTAGGAGATGTATTTTTCAGTCCTATAGTTCTTTTATCCTCTTTTGTAAGAAACACATATTTTTCACGGATAGAATTGTTTCACACCAAAAGAACGATAGATGAGACCTTATAGTCGTATCGATTGATATATACATCAATGATGTTTTCTATAAAGGAAGAAAAAGGAAATAAATGTCACATCAACAGATCCCTACACTATATCAAGTTAAGCCTGATCAAGATTTTTATAACTAAGTCTTGTTATCATAAGTGCAGTGATGAATGTGCAATAACGTAATGTCTTTATTAGTTTATTACTCAACACTGTACCTCATTGCGATGTCATTGATTGATGATTATACATCAACAGGGTACAGCTACTGTTTGTGTGTTTCACGTGCGAGCACAGTTCATTTATATACATAAAGTAACGTATTCAGCTATCAGTGACAAAGTGTTAAAAGTCGTAACTGGTCTTAATATCATAACATATAATACACGGTACATATCTGTTATTCTTTATCATGCAAGAAGATGATTGAAAAGAACTCGTCATTTTGATAGTCACAGTTGCTAAAATGTAGAACCACGGGATAGAGTTTTCATTACAAGAAAATGTTGCATCTTTGGAGTTTAATTCACATACCGTACAAATAATATATTTAACAAGATTGTGAATTGTACTGCATTGTCTGTTTTATTGTAATTTATATTTTACAAGAGAAGCAGCAGATGTATTCAGAGTCTCATGAAAATACTACTGCATTTCTGTCCTCTAAGAAAATAGTCCGTCAGCTGTTTTGAACGTACTTTCGATGTTTGTATACCTCATCTACATCAAAAATATATTTATAAAATAACTAGCATTATGTACACTATATGGTATAGCTACAATAACCATGGGACTATGGGCCATATTGGCTCTCTACTCTTGAATGCAATTGTTGTTCACTGTTTGTACGATTTCAAAGGGTAAATATATTGATAACTATGAGATATAAGTACGTAACTTCAGGCTGATACATAGTGTATACAACTGGAAGTCTATTTAACATCTTTTTTCGTATTTGTAATTGTGGTGACTATCTTGTGGTAAGTTTTCATCATGTCTATAAAGCTTTTTCGTAATGTTCAAAGACTATATAAACTTCAAACGTATATTACTTGTGTCGCAACCATATTTACTAAAAATAAAGATGTATATTAAATGAAGGATTGTTTGTCATTTGTGAAAACTTTGATTTAGTGTCTAATGTTAGATTAAGATTTTTTTTTACAAAAGTCCCGTTATCTGTTACCTTACTGTGATTCCTGCAAAAATGAAAAATTGCAAAAAGAGTTAAAAGAAATAAAAGCAAAACACACCCCCCTTCCGAATAAAAAAGTGGTCAAACCTAATTGAGAAGTTGTTTATCTCAAGATAACCTTATAATGAGTAAAAAGTAACTATATATAAGAAGCACCATCGTCAATGTGATAAGATAACTGATAGACATCGCTGTTTGACCTTAACAATAACACTTCACTGATAGAACAAAGCTTGTTTCCTTAATTCCTTACAGACCTTGTGGCAATTTTCCTCCTGAAAACTTCCAAGCTGTACTGGACGCATGCGACCGGATCCGGAAGTGACGTACCTCACAAGATCCATGGACGCACTCTCAAGATGGCGACCAGAAACGAAACGCAGTTGGATACGATCAAGCTGAACCTCTATGACATCGTCGACGCTACGCCAGAAGAGTTAGTTATCAAATATCTTATTTACTAAAGCAATATCATACCTATTAACATGCAAATAGCCGCTTATAGTCACCTTTTTAGATTAAGAATTGCGATACAAAAATCAGTGTCTAGCTCTAACCTTGTGCCGTGCAACTAACGTACTTTCCCTAAGTACTGAAGCATTGATATTGATGTCGACACTTTGCAGACCGTATTACCTTGCCCGTGGAGTTATCTCTTTCGGCAAGCCGGCGGGAGGAGGTGGTGGTGGAGGGTTGGCCCCCTTAGGATGGGGAGGGGACTGGACTATCATGCTCTACATTGGCATCGGTCTCATCTCAACCATCACCGTCCTTGCGCTGATTGTCTGCTGTCTGCTGTACAGACGGAAGAAGCTGCTCAAGAAATGGGAGGAGGCAGAAACCGACGCAGACTCCGCCGCAGTCATGGTGAACATTTCAGAGCGGAATAACGCGCAACCCAAACAGCAAACACCTTGACTCGTGCACCCCGGCCTCCTCTTGAATACTGCATATGAATCTGTTATGCTATGCTTCTCGTCCCTTAAGCTCATTGGTCACGCATCATAGAATGCTAAAAAATATTACAGTTTGTTGCTTTGAATATTACATGGTGCTTACTAAAATTCCCGGAATACCATAACGTTAGATAAGGAAAGTATTCGTAGTTGGCTGCTTAAAATGTTACATTCCGCTAGGTACAATTCTATGAATACAATAACGTTAATCAATGAACGTATCCGTAGTTGATTGCTTTAAATATCAGAAGAACAATTCTAGGAACGTATCCGTAGAAAGCTTATGAATAACTGTATTTCAATATGCATATTTATAAGTTTATGAGTAACTGTATTGCTGTGCATGTTTATTATCACGTAGAATAATGACTGTCTGTTATAGATCATTGTCTAAATAGAATTCTAATTGATGTAAGTTGACGTTAAATGGAAAAAAGATGTTGTTTCGTTATGGGGTAATGTTAAGGTATGTTTGAATTTGACATGTTGGTATAATGGTTTAAAAGGTTGTAACAATTCAAACAGTCTGTCAAGAATATTGGTAAGCTAAGCATAATGTGATTGATCTTAGTATGATATTGCTCCAGCTAGCTGTATAATTGATAATACATTAGGAATCTAATTCACTTTCAATGAAATCTTATCTGTATGTTCATAAAAAGACCATGTTATCAAAGCATTTCGATAACATCGTTATTTAAGAGAAACCGAGAACTTACGTTGTTATAAGTTTATGGCTGCATACTAGTAATAATGATCTTTTTGAACTCTTGACGTGAAGCAAATATGTACAATGTATGGTATACGGTATTTCTCTGATTGGAAACAGGGGGTATATTCTTGACAAAGTATATTTGGAAAGAAAGGGAGAAAATTAATAAAACAGAAATAACTTTCAATTATGACTTGTCATTTTTTCGTGATTATTTTCTTAGTATACATAATTTACACCGACATTTTCTACAAACTTTACAGCGAGGCTTCCTACATATTTCAATCAAACGATAGTAAATGTCTATAGCTGTTAAGGCTCCCCTTTGCTCTGGAGTGTCATTTTTCGTAATTATTCTTCTACTATACATATTTTACACCGATATCTTTTAATACTTTACCGCGAAGATTCCTAAATATTTGAATCAAACGTTGGTAAATGTCTATAGCTGTTAAAAGGCTCCCCTTTTGGTCCGCATTGAGATAAACCGTTCGGATGTGATCTGCCTTCTTAAGTACTTACTTATGCTACTTGCAGGGCGAACCATTTCATCAACGTCGCCTTCTTCTTGGATCTATAATTACTTGAAGATGCTCCCTTGCCGTGATGGAAAAAGGCCTCCGGGCCCTTAGGCGTTTCATTAGAAAATACAACCACTCACATAATAAGCTAAAGGTTATTTATCATAGAAAGGGGGTGGTACGGGTTGCCACGTCTTCAGCGACATTACCAAAGCTAGTACGTAATATCGTGTCCTTGTTTCTTAGAATTGGTTTATTCTTGTAAACATATAAAAGGTAAACAGGCCAGTTTCTTCAACCGGATACGGTAGTGACGTAAGCGGAAAGGATTCCGACACACCTTACATAATCAACAGCTTACATCTTTCAACATGGCGGCCGAATATGAGGAACAGGTCGAGACGACAGAACAGAGTACAGTCAACCTCTGGAACCTCGCAGAAGACACGTAAGTACCAGTAGCCATTTTGTGAACTACGTGTTGGTAACGTTATAACGCAGACATAGTAGTCCTTGTCAAAATCTGCAACATATTTCTGTATATTCTATCCCTATATAGCCATCGCAACAGGCTGCGATAAATCAATAGACTACTCCAATATACCTTCATGAGATGATACGTATGAATATTGCTGTTGTTTTGTTCATGATGTGTGTTAATTAACACTTAGTTTTGTTTATTCATTTTTCAAAAATTCAGACCGACGGCTCTTCCGAGAGGGGTCGGCAGTAAAGTTGGAAATGCGGGAGGAAATACGGGGATCGTTACAACATTAGGATGGGAGAGCGATTGGACAACCATGATGTATCTAGGAGCAGGGCTCGGCGCTGTCATTCTCATCCTAGCCATCTTCGTCTGCTGTCTGCTCAGAGAGAGGGAAAAACAAGAGGTGATCAGACGAGCTCAACTAGAAGCTGCTTACAGAGTCATGGTCCCCCTATGGGGCCCGCGTGAAACAGTTCTCCTCCAGGCACCATCGGTGAAAAATGGACATGCCCATCCGTGGAGATACCCTGCCTGTCCACCGAGAGAACAGGTTATTGTATAGTTTATTTGGGAGGAGACCTGAGGGCCTTCTGTATCGAATTTTACCACAGCCGTCTGCATGTACAGACACGTTTGAATGTTTAATTTGAAAGCGGCTAGCCTAGCTTTGTTAATTACTTCGAGGTGGTATGAATAACACCACCATTCCACTAGGGAAGCGACCTCGATGCAACCGCGTTGCGACCTGATAGTCAAGAAATTGCGCAACGAATTTTATACGTAAAACGATTTTTTAATGATTTGTGCGTCCTATTATTTATTCTGTCATTTTGTACATTTTCAATTATAAGATTTGACAGAACGCTAAACGAATTTTATACATAGAAACAATTTTTTAAAGCTTTGTACGTTCTTGTTTATATGATAAGCTACATAATGTACATTTTGTGTGCTTTCTAATTATGAAATCAAAGGTTAAGTAAATCCAATCCAGGTCGCAACGAGGTTGCAGTGCGTTCGCTATACTCGGAATGGAGCTTATGCTAAAAGACTTTTGCAAGGGAAAATGACTGTACATTAAAGTGATTAACAATACTGTATATCATAAATATTACTGTAGATTTGCTTTTGTATTGACAATGAGATTATGCGTAATAGTGGTTTAATCCTCATGATATGTAATTATTTCATATTTTGATAGATGGAAGAAGAATGAATTCGTTCGGCATAGGCATACTATGCATGGGTGAGCATGAATTTTTGTGAGATATTATTAGCATGGCGTTGGCTTTAGCATTATGTGTACTCTATATGTATATCTGTAAAAAAATGGAGGAATAATATTAGCATGGAATGTAAATCATATCAATGTGATTTAACCTACTAAAAATCAACCTAAAGTGTCTACCTTCCATCTTTTTTAAAGAAAAAAAATTACTCACATATCAACATATCATAAATGTTCTTGGATTCTAGGATAGGAAGGTACCCTTGCCAATAGACCATTATATTCAAGAATCAGTTTTATGTCAATTTCGTTACCAGCATTTATAAAAACATTTTATAACTAAAAAGCAAGATGTCAATTTTTTGTAATAGATAACGAATGTAGATATAAGAAGACATCTTTCTCTTTCTTTGAATAAAGGTTTTAGTCATGTATTTTAGAATAAGAATAGTATAATAAGCATTAGAGTTAGGAACGATGACATGTTACTTGATAATTCAGATTCGTTGTTAGAGTAGCCAATTATAAGATGCTTTACTGACAATTTTATATTTACTAAATGTTGACTTTTATCTGTTTATTGATTGGTATGTCGTAAACGGAATGTTGTAGTATTTAGAGCAATAAGTTATCATTACAGTTCTTAATAATGCCGATAACTGTGTCATGTGGAACAAGATTGTTTGCAAGTTTTATCATTAATTTATCATCCACAGGCAACAAGAGTTGACGCAAGGCGAAAGTAGACATCTTTCTCCAGTATGTTATCATGAAAAGAGGCTGTGTACCTAAACAATGTTCAGCTATAGGCACATATAAAGCAGTTTATAGGTACAGAGTTGGACCTAGACTTGTATCTATTATCATCTGTAACTTATACATGTAGTTATTTTCCTTTTTAGTGATAAATTGCCAAATTTTATGAGGATTCAGCAGTTTATGTTCAGGTGGAGACTTGGACCTTTATCTATTATCATCTGTGGGCTATACATATAGCCATTTATTTTAGTGATGAATCGCCAATTTTATGAGGATTTAGCGTTACGTATAGAGTACATATCCAGGTCGGTACCTAGACCTGGATAATCTGTAATTAAGTCATACATATAATCATCTGTCTTTTATCAAGTCAATTTCTTTCTAAATCGCAAAAAATGTATTGACGATTTTTTTTAAATTCTCAAATGCAACATTGACATAATTATCATCTCTGTAATTCGCCTTTTTTAAATTGTTTTATTTTTATATTTTTTATTTAAAAAAAGTCACGTGCAGGCCAGGCAGACTGGTCACCTAAGCAACCTTGTCTGCCTACCATTGATCTTCGGATACGAAGAAACAGCCATCATCATCATCATCATCAATTCGCCTTTTTTTTAAATCTAAAATGCTTTAGTTCATTTAGATACGGGTCCACGTTTTAGGTACACAGCTCTAATCATGATATAAGGAAAAACCTAATAGATTATATTCCTCTTTACATGGACAGTATGTAAGATTGGGAAAGGCACAAGGCCGTAAGATAACAAGTCTAATGCCTAAAGAAGCAATGCAAAAACGGAAGCAATATGTGTCTGTTAAGAAAACGAACATTCTAAGACACCTTTCTTAGATCTTAATGATTTTAACCCAAGAATGAAACTTCACTAGGATATTATACTTTGTATGTATCTATATACATTGTGAACACGTTTTGCCTTATGAATACATGTTGAAAATGTTCGTACTCAGAAACAGTTGTCAAATGTTGCGTACACAATGTGCCTATAAAAGTTTACAACCTTTGTCATAACCTGATTTTTGATAGATAATAAGTTAGTGTATACCAAGGTTGAATTTTTCTTTATGTAGTATTTAACCATGTCACTATTGAACTATAACCATGTCACAAAGTGTTGCAGTATATATTGTGCATGAAACGTACAACCTCACACGTTAGACTGTAACTATATATATCATGATAAGTTGTATATAGAACCTTTGACATCTCACATTGTAGATGTATATAATATGTGTTCTGTTCTAATTGATATGACCTTGGACTTCATATCTGAATAGCAAGAAAGGATGTTGAACTTGAGAATTGTGATATTAAACGGTATAGTCCGATCAATGATATATCTTTGCCATTGTTTTCTTTTTTTAATGAATAGCTATAAGTTTAAATGAGTAAAATTGCGTAACGTAACTTCATGGGTATTTGATTGAAACCCCAGAGGTCATGGGTTCGAGTTCCCTAATATGCTACAACGTTGTGCCCTTAGGAAAGACGTTTGACAGAAGTCATTTGATTAATTCAGGTGAAAATAAGTACCTAGCCTCGGTAGAGACATCCCTTGAATAGGATGGTATAATAAATGAAGGTTTGGAGAGAGACATACCTTTAAAATTTTTTCAAATTATCGAAAAGCATACAAAACTTTATTCTATAATATGATATTATAAAGTCTTAAGTACTTTCATTTGTATAAATACAAATGGAATAATAACTTTGTTGAATATAGTTCAACATTTGAATATGAATAAATAATAAATAGATACAATGAAACTTTTTTTTAAATGTACTTGCTGCCATTGTAGACCTAACTTGCATTTTGTAGAGCAAATGTGTATCACTCGGTGTTTGCACGAATTGTACTTTAGGTTGCAAGTAACAAAGATAAAATTTCACATGTTAATGTTTTCTTCTATACACGTACGTACATATATATATATATATATATATATATATATATATATATATATATATATATATATATACATCAATGCATTTACAATGGTAAAAGTTATTGGTTTGTTAGACAGTGCTATAAATCCGATACTTCTACCACCCTCTTTGAGACAATATGAAAATGTTAATGACAAAATCATGTAACAACAAATTTTCATTATTGAACTACCAAGGAAGTTCTGCATGGCATGGTCCGAAAATAGGCTCTATTAACAGCATATAGTCTATTTCCTTTGTCTTTTTGCTTGCAGGCTTCGTGGCCATTTTCCTTATGGATCCGGCAGAAGTGTACTGGAGTATTACAAGTGGGAACTATAGCGAAGGATCGTACGTCATTCATAGAAGGGGTGTCAATATGACAACCGGAATGAATGAACGAGGGAACACAATCCAGCAAAGCCTGCAGGAGATTTTGGACCTTGGATCGGACCGGTGGGTATCTGGTATCTAATGTTCCATAGATGTGTTTCATAGCTAGATTTGTTAACATTCTAAATAGGTTTAAAATTCTCAGCGACCAAACTTTTGATGCTTAGATTGTTGTGAATTTATTTTAAACTTTCCATTGTTTTTTAAAGCAAGAATCATTCTTAATCATCCTTTGCATATTTAAAAGGGCAACTAGTAATTTATGTTATACGTATATACAAATAGCTAGAAATGTACGGCAAGGGCTACCCAACTCGCCCGAACTATCAAATTGGCTAGGTCGGGTAACTGATAAATAAACAATATAGGATACAAATGGTTACAATTTACATCTTTAAACGTATATACATATAGATAGATACTATTAGATAGATAGATAGATAGATAGATAGATAGACATAGAGAAAGATATATTTTGTATGACGTACCTTACATATGATATTCTCTAATCACAACAGTTGATTCTTACTATCCCTTTGACTTCATAACGTCTCTATTCCACAATGAATGTTTGTTACTTGATTGATTATAGTTTGAATGATGTTATCATTTTGCGTTCAATTTTGTTCCGAAAACTTTCTAACGTAATCTTTTATTCCTTCCAGACCTCATCACCTTTCCCGAGGTTCCTACGGCATAGGCAAGGCGGGCGGCAAGACTAGTGAGGTCAACACCATAGGGTGGGAGGGCGACTGGACCACTATGTTATACCTTGGTACGGTGCATGCTAGACTAGGTTTTTTAAATCTTAACACTTTCCCAAAGGCCTATAGACATACATATGTAACAAGAATAATGTGTTACATTGAATTCTATGGATTATTTTAGTGAAAATCGATGATATTCTGGCACTGGCAATCTCGGTGTATCTTAACCAAAACATTTGCATTAACTGTGTCTTAGCCTTGCTATCCTTTGAAATCCAATTGACTTCAGCTTGACATTGGCTTAGCTTTGTTTTCTTTGGAATCAAAATTGTCTCAGTCTGAATTGTCTTACAACCTTTCCTATTGGACAACCGAAATTGTCTTCATTCATAGTTAGAGTATAAAAGACCTGTTTCTTCCAGATCTCTTCAGTGTCACTGATGAAGGATAGTGGATTCTATCCGAAACGTCTGACCGTTTCAAAACCATATCCAGTTGCTTGAGTAACTATTTTTGGCGTATCTTATTACCTGGATGTCTAACCTACATCGACTTAACCAAAACATTCCTTTTTAAATAGTGTGATGTCCTGTGACGTTTTCTTTCGGTTATGACCATTAAGGTTCGGGGCCGAAGTTCAAATCTGCCTGGAGTTCGTGATCGTTATAGCTGAACATAGAGATTTATTTCAAACGTCTTCAAAAGCCTGTGGGTTGTATCAATTTTTTGTGCGTTTGGTAATTGGTCAGCCTGCGAAACGGTGATGCGTTCCCCTAAAAAGTTTTAACCCAAATAGAAGCGTTCTAACAACGAATATGTAGATATTGTAATCTAGATAAAACAGACAATGAACATCATTTTGTAGTGGAATCTAGCTTATACAACAAAGAGATAGCTGAACTTTATAGGCTGATAGAAGTTTATAGAACCCATTTTTTCCTACCTTATACAACTAAGTAATACAGACAAATTTTATTCCTTATAAATTCAAATTACAAAGCTTTGATTCTAAACCATATTTGTTCCTACATTTTCAGTATCACACAGAAGCGAGAAGAAGTCGAATTTACTTAGTAGAACACAATTCTTGTGTTGGTTAACCTTGTACATATTTCATGTATCTTTTGTTGCGACCTGTGCTTAACCTAGTGGGTAAATATAGGCAATAAAGATCTTTATTCATTCATTAATTTGTAATGTTCTACCTAGGTGCTGGTCTGGGAGCAATCATCCTTTTCCTGTCCATCTCTGTTTGCTGCGTGCAGCGGCAATGGAAACTAGAGAGAATACAGAGGGCCCAGATAGAGGCTGCTTCCGGTGCGATGGTTCCCGTGTGGGATTATGGGGTTCCGGTTGTCCTGAAGGCTCCCGTCATGCCCTACAGAGCGATCCAGCCAATGAGATACTACAACGGGCACCGCAGGGAGCAAGTTATTGTATAGCTCTTCAAACATAAGCGTTTTTTCGCCAAAGTTATACAAACGAGCTCCAACGGGGCTATATCCATTGTAAGTATGTATTCCTGTAGCTTCTCCAATGTCTTGACTAGAAAACGCAGTAGTAAGATTTTACAATCAAAGTTTTAGCATAGTTTTGCAAGAAAATTCAGCCTAGATATCCTTTATCTCAATTGCTCATACAAGACTCGAGTGCACTAGAAAATCTCAAGCACACTTCGACTACACTTTGGATACAGTAAAAGCAGAAATGTTCGCGGTGGTTTTATGTTCGCGGTTTTCGCGGTGGCCACTTCACCGCGAACTTAAAACCACCGCGAACATTTATTCATTATAAGACTTAACAGTATGTGACTACAGTCTATGACGCTACCGCGAAATTAAAACCACCGCGAAAAGTCCATTTTCCCGCTGCCGCGAACTTAAATCCCCACGAACTTAAATGCATTTACAGTAGTATGTAAACATGATATATAATATCAATGGGAGAGGTTGAACTAATTGTTAAAAGTAGGGACCAAATTCACAGATATCTACAAGCAGCGTTCCCGCCAGGTTTTTGAAAGCATGCGTCCAAATATTTGGGAGGGGCGTAATGAGCGCCGGAGGCGCGAGACGAGCGCCGCAGGCGCTCGCATTCTAGGGGGGTCCGGGGGCATGCTCCCCCGGGAAAATTTGGATTTTCAAACCCTCTAGAACAAAATTTCCTGCAATTTGAGAGGATAATCATGCACTTGAGATTGGATGTCGGTTGCCTCTTTTACTCCCATTTTCAGTTATCGACGACCACCCTCTTCATCAAAATACGTTATATTAAAAACAACTGTAAGCACAGGGAATCAGCCTTCCGTGATCTGGCCCGGGTATTATTTGTCCAGACATATCTATATGAAAATTTTGGATTTTTGATGCTTCGAAACAGGGCTCTAGCGGCCTAGCCTGTCCGTCAGCCCGTGAAAAAAATTCTGCCAATTATTTTCCGTCATTGAAAAAAAAATGTCTAACGTTACCTCGTGCGATCGATGTTGCGCCCTCCCGCATCAAAAATTTTTCCGAGACGATAAAATAATGGCGCCATCACACTTTGTGTCTTTTTTCTATTTTGCCCGATGATTTTAGTCAAATTTTTTGAATCGGTGGGGTTTTACAAAGGCCTTGCCGTCATTTTCCACGAGCGTGCGTTTGTTCCTGCGACCTCAGGTAACCCCGTTTTCGGCGTGAAATCTTTGGCTGGATTTCTTTTTAAATAGATCAAGAACGTTATACATTACTCGAGGAGGACGATCTGCTGCCTCTTTGGCAGTGATCATTGCCGGTGTAACCTTGAAGCAGTAGCCAGAAAAACGGCGCTGCGATCGACGGTCCGTCTGGGGAGGGGGGCGTGCCGTGACATGTGCCACGGAGTGCACAGCCGACTCGATCGACGCTTGACAACAATATTGCGGCCCCTTTTCTGCCGCAAATTTTGTCTTTTTGAAATAAAAGAAATTTTGTAAATAAGAAATAAAGTGTATAGTTTGGGATTCTTCACTTATTTACCGCGCACCGTTTTTTGTTAGCAGCTAGGGAAGAAACTCAAGTTGCCAGACGACACGGGCGGCTACCAACGTCACGTGCGCTAATACTCGGTAACTTTTGTTTTTTTCCGGTGACCAATAACAGAGTGCAACATTACATCTATCAAACGCTGATTGGTTATTAAGATGATTGGATTTGGACCTGGTGGCCAATCTAGACTGCTTGGCGCTAGCGGCCTGTTGTCAAAGATACCGACTGCCAATCAACTGCCCACAGTGTGAGAACTTTTGTTGAGATGTGCAGCACTCGCACAGAGCAGTTTGCTTGTTCAATACTAGTATTACCCACAAATCTTTAACAAATACGTGAAACTGAGGACAAGTAAGTATCATGTTAATATCAGAATATAAAATCTGCATAAGATTTCTTCGAGTGTTAAAGAATGCTGACTGTCAGACGTATTTCACGGACTACAAAAAATTACATTGCGCAACGGACAGCTCAGACTGGCGCGTGGCTCGGTGTGTCGCATATGGGTCCGCTAGTTGTAAAGCGTGCCGCGCTCCGCCCCATGCCCAGACTACTAGGATGACCGGAAAGTGAAGAATTTGAAGTATAAATTGTAAAGGTAGGATTCCTTCGTATAAAGACAGATTTTTAAAAAGATTCCAGATACATTTTGTACACTGGTGGACAGGTCAGCCTTTCTTTCATAGTTTTTTATGGACGCATTCAGCTGAGCCGAGTGCGTCTTTCCAGAAAAAAATGCGTCCAAAGACGTAAAGACGTATGCCTGGCGGGAACGCTGTCTACAAGATCACCTATGAGTGAGGAGATATTGGTTTCTAAATCAAATGTTACATACTCTTGAGTCTCAAGAAAAACATTACGTCGACGCCTCTAAACCTTTATACCTTGTTTTATTTTCTTTCTATCATTTTTAAAAGCAAAAATGTTACACAAAATTCCCCTCTACAATTAGTATGATATTTTCTTAAGATTCATATTACAGACACCCAAAGGTTTTCATTGCCAATCCGTGGTAAATATCAAAACTCGATCTTGTTTTCATTGCCCCAAATGACCTTTAACCTAAAATGGCACCGTGTAGCTGAATAAACGTAGAATACATTCCAGTTGATCTTTATAAAAAATCAATTGATATCTTTCCTAAACCTTGATATATAAGAGATTTAAACATTACTGTTGTATAGTTGACAAACAAACAGTATAAATCTAAATGATTTTTATGAAGGAAAATGAATAGACATTGACAAGTTTGTAAAACAAGTTGTCAGCAAAAAGTATATTTCTCTAGTTGTTGGATGAATTGAGATACTTTTAAGCTGTATGAAAGGTTTTGTGACGTATGTAAATTTTGTCAATTGTACAGTTTTCATGTGAGTTTGATTTGTGAACATTTATGTCTTGATCGTACAAAGTAAATTGTCTTGTGATCTACTAAAATGACACTACATAGAACCCTTTATCTTAGCTAAAGTCCCTACAAGGGAGCTAGGACCAATTTATAAGAAAAACAATGTAAGAATACTCAATGAATTTGACAAATATCGTTGAGGAAGGTACATGTAGCGAAACAGCACTTTGTTCCTAAGGAACATTTAAATTTAGAAAGCTTTTCATACTATTGTGTATGAATTCCACAGAACGTAAACTGGTATTCCAGACCTTCTGTTTCTGTTTTTGTTTTTTTTTTTTGCAAATAATTTGTCAACATTTGTTCCAAATTATGTACAATGGTTTAGATTTTGAAACTGATATGAAGTTTTGTTACCCTATTCTGTACTAGTCTATAACAATCATTTGTTATAAATGAATAAATTGTATTTGGTTTGCAAAAAAGATATATTATTTTTTTCAGGATGTATAGTGGATTTTCTAGTACAACTTTTACTATTTGAGAATATCTTTTTCTCTTATTATGATTATTTATCATTTTGAAGCAAAAGCAATATCAAGCTAGCGATGTACAGCAGCAATACGCTGTTCTATATGTCGAAAACAAACAGATAAATGTCGTTGTACAATGTCATGTAAGTCTACCACACTTGCATTATTTACAAACCATGTGGGTGGAATATGCGGAGATGCTTGTAGTATACTGTGAATGAAAGGAATGTGTATTTTGTTATACCATTAAAATAATTATGTAGCGTTGCAATTGCAACTGAGAATACCTAAACATGAGACGACGTAAATGTATGAAATACATTTTTCTGTCATGTGAAATGTATGTATATTTTAGACACTTGTTGTCATAGCTTTTCAAGACCGTAAGTAATAAAATGTATATGGCTTTGAAATCTATTTCAAAAATCATTTACAATATGATTCTAAAAGAAAAATAGCAGAAACTCTAATATATCATATCTATGTTGCACTGAGGTTTTCAAAAATCTATTATTTACAGGAATATTTGTAAACAACAATATGGCTAATAAAATAATCTGCCGACCCTCCCCAAACCAGGCTGCAAAATGGCCTCCTCCTAGTAATAAAGGGCACAACCCGCCGCACGTGCAACTTGTTCGTACGTTTTTTTTTTGCATGCCACGTCCGCCACGTATTTCTGAAAAGGTTCAGGTTGTACAGGACAGGCGCGTCGTACTGGCGCGATGGCACACAAAGTTTGGCCTGCACGTATACGTAAAGTTCTACGGCGTGTCTGCGTGCTCCGAAATCTGTCGTATTCCCTACCAGTTCGTACTGAGGCGGAACTTTCCACTTACGGATCCCAGAAGATTGCCCACGTTTTTGGACGTAGACAGCTCGTATTTGCACGTATGGCGGTTGTGCCCTTAGCTTTAGGCCTAGGGTCAAAAATACTGAAAATATCGCGAAGACTTTGTCTAATTTTTTTTGTCGAAAAATAAAAACTGAAAGAAAATTTGTTTATTTTGACTGAGTAGCTAGGGATTCTTGGACTCCATGATTATCCGCCACCATCAATTTCCCTGGAATTACAGCAACTTGTTGTTTTCGTAGGTAACGCAAGGGGGCGTAAGTTCGCATGTTTGCTGCAACTTAACTCTATTTCTTCCAAAACTGAGATTTTCTTTTCATTATTTGCGAGTAGTTTGAACAGAGTTGTCTCTGTTTCAGTGAAACATGTATTTGTCTCAAAATGATAACTATATTGACGTGGATGCGATAGGTGGAAACTCTTTTGCCAGCAAAAAGTGTATCAAATGTGGTTTAGAACGGCAACGTTTTCGCAAAAGCGCAAAATGTCTTACCTATTTTATTTTTTTATTGTTTGTGAGAATAAAAGGAATAGAGCCGATTAGAGCCGACACACACACAATTACCCAAATATCTACAAACAAACACACAAACACACACACAAACACATGCACATACGAACACACGCACATACACACACGCACATACACACATGCACACATACGCAATGCACACATACACACACATGCGCACACACACACAGAGACATACACATACACAAATACACACATGTACAAGTGGGCACAATTATCAAGCGTGCTTGTTTCAAAAACATTATATAAAGTTAACATCTTTTTTTTAAATCATAAACAGTAGAGATCAATAAACTCAATGCTAGGCTACTCACCCTAAGGTCGACTGTAAGGGTGTGCCCTTGAAACGCCCTTGAAATGCCGACTTTCATCTCTGCCCACTGTAAATGCAATTACCTGTCCGTAAAGTTACTATTAGGCCCTTTCAACGCCCATTCAGACGACAGAAATTCCTCATTTCCTTCAGCAAAATAGTCCCCGACCTCTCCTGACCTCATTTTCAGACTAGTACAAAATCTAATATGGCGTTGATTGTGAAACCTTGAATGGCGATGCCTTGTTGAAAGACACTGTTTAATACAGTAAAGGATATATTTCAGAGGTGAACGAACTTTTAGGTGTTCACCTTGTATTGGTGTATTCGGTAGGCTGTGGGTTTGATCCCCGGTCGAGCCATACCAACGACTTTCAAAAATGGTACATGCTACGTTCTTTGCTTAGCACTCAGCATTCTGGAAAGAGTATGGAAGTTTAAAACACACCACTTAAAACAGAAAGGACAAGAGTATGGAAGTTTAACAAACATTACCTACCTGTGGACTAGCCCCCTGCTGTAGTGATTGCACAAAGTTGTGTGGCCCAGGGCTACCAAAATGGAGATGGGCGCCGCCCGATGCGCCATCAGGCGCGGAGAGGTCTTCGACTGACTTTGTAGCTGAAGGACTAAATCTTTAGATTCTGTAATTTCGTCGGCCGAGCTCATGATTGACCACAGGATCACACGAAATAAAAAGAGCATAATTTTATGATAAAGAATAATAGAAATAAAATACACAATTCATAAAGAATTTACCTCAAAATAGAACGATTTCTCAATATTAAGAAGACATAAAATAGAGCTATTCCTAGATGGCTTAGTCATGTTGAGAAAATGGGAGAAGGAAGAATTCACACACACCCGCTCAGGACCCGGAAAATAACGAACGACAACAGACATGAAATACTAACAGAGAACACATATTTCCCAGATGGCTTAGTCATGTTGAGAAAATGGGAGAAGGAAGAACAGAGAACACATATTGTAAAACTCTAAATACCTCTCCGAACTCTTTCGAGTTATGTTTTTCTATGGACATGATAAGGGTTATGCGATTACAGTTTTATTTCTATGGACTACAGCTGTTAAGATCATTTTCTAAATTTGGAAAAAAACTATGATATATAAACAAGTTGGGTCTTCTTGTTTTGGTTGTTTCAAAATCTAAATATTCTGGTTTTCAAATCCCCAGTACCATGGCCTTGTGAAAATCAGGTTACAGTCAACACCTATTTTCTACTCTGCTCAGGAAGAATGGGTACCAAACTGATGTATTGCACTTAAAATTGATTTCCTGGTTAAGCGAAACACGGGAAAACAGTCTCTTGTGGTATGTAAGTGTCATTTTATAATCTTTACTCGACAATGATGAGGCCGCGATACAGCAGTCTGTTTGTTTTTGTTTGTTTGTTTGTTTGTTTGTATTCTATGAGAGATAAACACATCACGGACTAACACACCAGGTCTGCACTAAACAGTACAAGCTGTATATCAGGTCAGATATTTTTATACACCCACACGTACACCGGGACGAACCCTAGAGTTAGTGTGGTGTGTTCTTTAACGTGTCAAACACATCCTGTGCATTTTCGTCCTTTCATAGGGACTTTCCTAACCGAAGCTAGGCACTTGTATACACTTAAGTGGGGTGAAGGAATTGGTGTAAAGTGTCTCAAGGACAAATTATCGGGACTATTCAGGAATTCTGGCTCAGCACTTTGAGGATTTGAGTTACGAATGCACAAGGACACACAGGGACATGGCCTTCTTTGTTGGTACAAAAACAGACGAGAGTCACGATAATCATATTTTCTGTCCCAGAATATGTTTTCATTTGCCACAAGTACGTAAAGATACAACACACGAACTTTGATAAAATGGTTTGTTATTCATATGTAGATTTTCATACAGAATTTAACGATACATCATTCTTTAATACTATGAAGTTTTTCCAGAGTCTCTGTATGTCAAATCATTTCATAATTAAAAATTTCAAGTACACAACTAAAAAAAAGACGAAGGTACAATTTGACAAGCCTTGCCCCCCTCCCCATCCCGTATTCCTTCATCATCGAGGTTGCATAACACTGCCCGCAAGAACGTTGAACTCGTGCCAGAATATTCTACGAACACTCCGCGAAAAACCTGCTTCTGTACTTCAAGGCCTTGGCGCGTAATTAAACAACAAAAACAATTTCCCACCCCCAATTGCTACCCCAAAGAGCCGAAATGACTGTAAATCTCACTATTCAATGCAAAGAAACGCTAACCTCGAAAAGATCAAGAATGGCGTGCGTGCTTTGTCCCAGTCGGTGATTGAAGAAAAACGACAAGTAATCAGCATGTTTAATTGAATTTAAATAGCCTGATTACAGAGACTCCCGTGTAGTATGAGGAGGTATAAATGAGATGTGTACGCAGGTGTTGCCGAGTTGTTGAAGAAGACGAGTGACACAGAGAGTCGTCTGTTGAAGCCCTCTGCCGCAAGGGCTTGTCCAAAGATGGGTTTCTTCACAGTTTTCTTAGCAATGGCGCTGGCAGTGTCTCTGGGTTGGTCAGAGGTACAGGGTGCCGATCCTATCAAAGATCTTACCAGAGATATTGAGGACCTGCAAGGTAAGTCTCTATCACTGTAGCCCAACTGGTTCACAGTTGAAGTCCTGATTTCGATTGCATGTACTTGGTTAGGCCTACGTCACATTTCCAAAACCGGAGCCCGTTAGGATAGCTTTCGAGAACGAAAAGTATGATACGAAAAGCACCAAAATACATAACACAAGACGTAAAGAAAATAGTCTTGGGCATTATTTGGATATAATTTTACGTATACATTTTTATTTTTCAATTTTTGTAAATGTGACGTTAGCTTAACAGCAAGTTCCCGGTTTAAATCCCGGGAAGGCATTTAGGTTGGGGCTGCACCCGTATTTCGGAAGGGACATAGATGGGAGTCCCGTGTTCGAGGAGGGGCCTCAAGCACGTTAAAAGGGTAGAGCTAGCAGCCCCCTTTTTTATTAAAAAAAAAACATATACCGCTACAGAAACAGCAAAGAACTTGCTGCCCTACTAGTCAGTACAATGTGAACCTTGCTAATGATGCGTAAAGGTATGGTTTTACTCAACGTATTATTAATGCTTTGATTAGAAAATTCTAAAGATTAAACTGACTTATGTGCTGAAATTATGCCATTTTTTCTTGATATGAAGAAATTGATTGCAATTCTCATAGAAAGGGGTAAAAAAAACTGGGGACAATCTTGACATTTTCCAAATACTAAATAATATAGCTTATTGAATGCCCGTGCGGTATAACAAGTTTTGTCATGCTGTGTAGTAGTATGTACACTGATTATACACTGTCACGTGTAGTTAGTTCATATGATAGGAGTTTACCTTATCAACAATGTGTTGAAGGTAAATTAAAAGGGTTTGCTGCCTCATTATGCTTTAACAAAGCATAATAAGTTGGTATCTCACCGCACTTGGGACACCGGTGCGGCACTGCGGGGTTCGTTCACTGCGCCACTGTTTTTTCATCTTTGATAAATTAGATATGCCTAAGAAGACATCAAAATACTGTAAATGCAGAAACTTTCGCGGTGGATTAATGTTCGCGGTTTTCGCGGCGGCCACTTCAGAATTTAAAACCACCGCAAACATTTTTCCATAACAGTAAGAGACTACAGTGCATGGTGCTACCGCGAAAATAAAACCACCGCGAAAAGTCCATTTTTCCCGCTAACGCGAATTAAAATCTCCGCGAACTTAAATGCCTTTACAGTACACGAAACGGAAGAAAATTCGATTTTTATCTCTAAAATTCGTTGTGTAATCTACGATCCCCGCAGTGCCGCATCGGTGCTCCAAATGCAGTGAAATACCACCTTTACGTACCCTGGGTAAAGGGTCCTCTGACAAGTACCTGTAAAACTAACTACCCCTGATTTATGTCCACAGCAAAATTTACCGACCTATCCATGGAAGTATCCAGGTTGTCAAGCGCATTGAAGGGCAACCAGGTGGCACTGACAAAACTAAAGGTAAGAAACTACGTTTGCTCGTACTTAAATCCTGTGCAAATTTTTGCATGTAAGAACAGAAATTACTACCTTGCAGAAATAAAGCCTCTATTTGTTTTTGTTTTTTCTTTGTTTGTTTAAAAAAATCCCCATTAGACTTTACAAAGTGCACGTTAAATCTAATTTTCTGTTGGTTGAGATTGCGATCAGAATGCTAGAAATATGTTAGGATGGATTTAACTTTCTATGTCCTGAAAAAAAAATTTCTAAATCCTTTATTCTAAAAAAAACGTCCAGGAAGTCCATGGAAACTAAGAGATTAAGACAAGGATTACTACAATATGCGACTATCCACATTAAGTGATAATCTCCGCCAACCTATTACATAGAACATAGTACAGTCTACCCTTAGCATTGGTAACAGTGTGTAAAGGTGCGCCCCCCACGGCACTTTTGCCAAGCTTGCGTCACTGCGGGGTTCGAAAGATACTCAACAAATTTCAGACATAAAGAAAGAAATTTCTTTCTTTTTGTGTATTTTGTCGTCTTCTTAGTCATACTTTTACGTATTAGGCAATATATAGATTATGAAAAAAAAATCGGAGAAAATAACAAAACAGGTGTCCCTATCACGTAGTGGCCTCTCTCGTTGATATATCCTGAGTTCCAGGTCAATCCATTCATCTAAATTGACAAGAATTAAGCTTAAGTTTAAGAAGCTTCTGCCGCCTTTAAGTATTAACAAGCACAGAAAATTATTTACAAGCACAGATGCAGGTCTAGATCTTTGTCGGTAGAATCGCAATTCCGTCGATCGTTGTGGCCAAGCGCCTTGACAGAGCGCTCAAAAAATTTCTTTGATGAAAATAATCTTTTGAAGCAATAATTTTCACAGTGAAAAGACTGCAACCAAAAATTACCACATTTATTAGCCATGGTAGACCAAACATGTTGAACCTAACATGTTCAAAAGATACAGTCAACAGATACAAATGAGACTATTGCTGGATAAATTCAACTTCTCGTGGCTTTTCTGTTATATCGGGGATAAAAGAGCAGATATGCTTTATGACCGATGGCTTGTCTAGTTGCAGTAGGAATATTTTTTTACAGAACTTAGGTGTATGAAGTAAGGAAATTAGTTTTGTATAACCTAGTTAATTTCTCTCTATGGTTACAATCTACACCCTACTACAAAATGACATTCGTCCTCTATTCTATCTAAATTACAATGTTTCCATGAGGTGAAATGCAGGTTACAAATATGTACCGCTTTCCTTTCTCGTAGGCAACTGAGTTGAGCATTACCGAGTTGACAAACGATGTGACAGAACTGAATGGCGAGCTCGGAGAGGTTCAAACTGGGTTCTCGGCCCTTCAACAAGAGTACGAGACACTGAATGGCGAGCTGGACCAGTACAAGACCCAACTGTCTTCACTGGATGCCAATTCTCAGGCCAACATCAACGAACTGAAGGATCGCCTGCAAAGTCTTCAGAATCTCCTTCGCGAGGCCAACGATGAATTCGACTACGAGCTGTACGAGCAGCAGCAACATTTCACCGATACGCTGGAGAGCCAACGGCTGGAGCAGACCGATGCGCAAAACGTCCTTCAGCAAGAGTTTGAGATGCTGAAGAGAGTCAGCGAAACGCGCGAGGCGAACGCAGTGGATGAGCTGCAGCAAGTTCTCGAAGACGCGAATGCTGCGCTCGCTGATTCTGCCAACGACGACCGCCTGACGGGTCTGGAAACGCTCGTCGACACACTACAAGAGCAGGTCGAACTTCTTAGCCAACAGATGACCGAACATGAGACAGAGATGCAGTCCATCGAGCAGTCTGTTCAAACCACAACAGAAGATATTGGCGACCTGGACAACAGGCTGGAGGCACAGCAGTCCGAGCAAGTCTCCTTCCAAGGTGACCTGACGGGGGTGCGATTTAACGTTACGTCCCTCAGATCTGATACAGAGGACTTGGAAGAGCAAAGCCTGGCGGCAATTGCACAGCTTGAGGATCAAGGAACCCGTCTTGATCATCAGGAGGAAGAACAGGAAGGAATACAGGCGCAAGCAGATCAGTTAGAGACCACCTTCAATGAGCAGAACGAAATCGTGGAACAACGCCTGACAGACGCTGAAACGAGGATTACCACTCTGGAGACAGAGGGAGCTAGCACTCAGGACAGAATCACGTTGATCGAGTCCACTGTCCAAACTCTGGGCGGCACCGTCAGCGAAGTAGATCAGCGAGTCGACGAACAGCAGACGACGCTGGGGACACTACAAGAAACCGTCAACAGCCAAGCGTCAGAAATCCAGTCCATCAACAGCTCTCTCCAACAGGCGGTTCAACAGCAAGAGGGACTCCAACAGTCCTACGAAGACCTGCAGCAGGAGGTTCAAGAGCAAGAGGTCCTGACAGAGCAGCGTTTGCAGACCATAGAATCTGGTATAGACGCCGGTGGAGCTGGTGGAGATTTTACGGCAAGTGTGGCGGCTTTGCAGGAGGTGATGGACGGACTGCAAACGAGCCTGACGGAGGTGAACGCGTTGGGAACCTCGTACAACACAGAGGTCCAAACCACGCAGCAAACTCTCAGCAGCTACGCCACGCGCATCCTAGCCGTGGAGGAGGCACTCGGTGGGGCAGACCCAGACGCTCTACAGCTACAGATATCAAACTACGAGGCTACGTCAGCGCAACGTTTTGGAACGTTGGAAGCGAACATTGCTGCCATCAGCACCTCTATAGACGCAGTTGAAGCCCAGATAGCCCAGATGGAAGGAACTGCTGGCTCTGTGAGTGGTCTATCTGGCCAGGTCGCCCAGCTCAACACGCAGGCTCAAACTAACAGCCAAACCCTCAGCGCCGCATTGGCAAGCATTCAGGAGCTTCGTACCGACTATCAGGACCTCTTTGACCAGACAGAATCGTTTGAGGGGATCGTCGGCGAACTGGAGACAAACTACCAAGAGGTGCTGACACAGCTGGCCGACGTTGCCACTACGCAGGACATAACCGACGTACGGTCTCGACTTGTGGAACTCGGGGAATCAGTAGACACCCTGGAGAGCGAAGTTGACAGTATGCACGCAGGATCAACAACCTTCCAAACAGAGCTGCGAAGCGATGTTGACGAGATCACCACCACGGTGCAAAACAACGAAGTGAAGCTGACCGAACTGGAAAACAGTGCTCCACCGGCATCCCTGTCCACAACTGTTGCCGGTCTGCAAGAAACGGTTTCCGGGCTTTCTGCCACCACAAGCCAGCTAAACACAAGGGTCAGCAGTGCAGAGACCAGTGTTGCAAACAAGAGGAGCATCGCCTGTGAGTTCTTACAGTTATTATTTTGCGCATTAAATCCAACGTCATGTCACGGCCAAACCGTTGCCCAGCCGGAAAGGTTTCAGAAACAAAGTATGATATAAAAGACACCAAATAAACATTATAAAATAGAAAGCTCCGCAAACATTATTTATGTAAATAACCCCGATTTTGCATGAGTAGCATTTAGTTATGTAAGGCATCTTTGAAGCTATCTATATTCCAAATATCATGAAGATCCATCAACCCATTTCCGACTTATTCCCCTCTAAAGGGATGATGCAACTCAAAATTCCCTACATACATGAGGTGCTTGATAACTTTGATAAGGCACAAGCGTTTTGTTAATGATACAGTATTCTGAATGATATGTTATATGTTGTGTATGTTATGTTTCCAAGCGTTATGCGTAATTATTACTCTTGGAAAAGTAGATGTTGACTGTGATAAGCTCTCAACAAGCTGTCAATAACAGTCAATAAACAATAAACAGTAATGATCCTTTAATGTATTTTCAGGCGAAGGCGGTGAGATCTACAACAGCAATGTAGGCTCGGGAACAACAAAGAGCAATTACTTCTACTTCTCTTCTGGTTTCACATCCACCCCAGTCATCGTACCCTCCATCACATTGGTCGACACCGCTCACAACAGAAACAACAGGTACCTCTTCGTTATTAATATTATTATCATTCTTATTGTTATCATCATCGTCATCATCATCATCACATTATTATTATTATCATTATTATCATTATCATTATTATCGTTATCATTATCAGTATCATCATCATCATTATCATTATTATCATTATTATCGTTATCATTATCAGTATCATTATCATTATCATTATCCTTATTATTACAGTTATTGTTATTATTGTTATTATCATCATCATCAGTATTATTATTATTGCTTGTAGTAGTAGTAGTAGTAGTATCAATGTGAATATCATTATTATTATTACTATTGTTGTTATTAGTATTATTATCACCATTTTAATTTTTACTATGACTTGTCCATTAGGGTGGAAATCTACACCAGCAGTGAATCGACGAATGGGTTCTGGCTGACTGCTCGCACTTGGGGTGACACTTACTCGTGGGGCATCAAGGGAAAATTCATCGCCTGTGGCTTCGTCTAAACAGAACAACAAACAAACAAAGAAGAAACAGAAGCCTGTTGAGAAAAAAGAATCGCCTTGGTACTTCAATATTCTTCAATAAGTGACTTTTTTAAAAGACATAGAGACATACCTTCAAATTGTCGATGTCTTGCAGCACATCTTGTTCACAGAGTGACTTAGTCTCGCGAGAGAGAACGAGACAAGGTCCAAACTTGCGTAGATCATATTCGAGGTTTTGTCTTGAAAATGTCATTGTTTGAATGATATTGAAGTAACTGTATTCATACGTGACTAATGAACCTCTTCAACGTTAAGCCCCTTGATACATAAGACCACAATAACTTATTTTATGGATGGCATTCTATTGCAACCAGAAAAATAGGGCGGAAAAAAGAGAATGCTGCTAACAAAACACATCCAGTCGATTCTTTCCCGGGCTTGGTTTACCTCTAGTCTGTAATCGTCAACATCTCAATGATGTTTTGTTTTATTATTGTCATTATTATTAAGAGGAGAAAAATGGCGCTATGGCACCATGTCCTGACCATATGCCCCTCTACCATGGAGAGCAGGTCATTTAGCAACTTTAAAATTGAACAGGAACGCTGTTGGTCAGATGTGGCCAGTTTCTTTTATAGAACAGGTGAAAATCAATGCGCGCGCTCGTACCATCCATAAAATGAAGTTAGTAACGTAACGTGACCATCTGTAACGTAAACATCCAGGAAGCAGGTTAACAACCTTTTATCAGGATTGCTAGTGATTGCTGTGTTTTTATGTTTGAAATTTTGTACGTTTTTTTTGTTCTTTGAAACTATAAATTCTTACTTGGTAAAGGGCGTCAGTTAACCTGTTTGTATGTCTTGAAAACGTTGACTCTGATGTGAAAAAAAACTATGCATGTTGTGTTCTGGTATTTGATTTGTTTACAACGTAATCAGGAATTTTGTGCACTGAAATATTAACATTGCATTATACAGAGTTGCAGTGTGAAGTTCCTTTCTCTTTGTCTGTTATGCTATTTAAAAAAGGACTACGGCACTTTATAACGTTGTCTTCATTGCTGTTCTTTATAAAAAATGAACTTTAAAAAGGAACGTGATAATTTTCTAATAATCATTTGCAACTTCTCAACCATTGACTTTAAGTGTGCTTGAGAGTGTGACAATATATATTATATTGACATTGGTTAGGATTTTAGTAAGGTCTATTTGGTGACTTTATTGTGTCTTATGCAGCGTTAAACACACACAAAACACACTTCAACATAATGCATATACTTTAACAAATGTTCATCACTTGACTACTGGAACATATTGTTCTTAACATGTTTTGAAAATGGCTTTCTAGATTCCAAGTGACCTACTTGACGTGGATACAAAGTATGTTGTGTATCTTTGTGTTTGATGACAATGTTGGCCTACTATACTGTAGGAATTGCCGACAAGCTGATGTGTTCTTCTCTACAATACATTACAATTGTTTGCAAAACTTACGAACAGTTTCTGTTCTTTTATTCATCTAATCGCTACATTTACTGTACAGTCAACGTAGGTTTGTAGTCCAGTTAGTCCTTATTTATCATTATCTATCTTGGATACAATAATATGGGCCACTTAGCCAAGTATACATACATACAAGTACATACGTAATGACACTATACCTCAGTAAAATATGATGAATTGCACAATCAAATTGCATGAAATAAGTGAACGACTACTACAGCAAATCATAAATTTTCAATCCGTGGCCCGGCCGGGCAGTTTTCGGGAACAAAAAGTATGATATAAATACACTAAACTACATAAGACATAAAGAGAATATTCTTGAGCATTATCTGACAGTGTGTATATTTTTACGTTTAGATTTCTATTTTTCGTTTCATAAACAAGCCGGCAAGGCCCTGGTTTGGGAATAAACATGAGATGTTATACTTAAGCCGGCAAAGTCAAAAGACCCAAAAGTTCTGTTTAAAACTTTGCCGACACCGAGTTCGACTCCGAAAATGCTAAGGGTACAACTCGCCGTGCGTGCAATTTGTCCGAACGTTTTTTTTTTTTTTTCGGAGGCCACGTCCGCCAGGTATTTCTGAAAACATTCAAGCTGTACAGGGCATACTGGCACGTACAGGGGGTGAATCTGCAGCCCGATGACACACAAAGTTTTACCTGCACGTAAAATATTACGGCGTGTTTGCGTGCTCCAAAATCCGTCGGATACGAGTTCATAGAGAGGCGGTACTTACCTCTTACGGTTCCTAAAAGATTGCCCACGTTTTGGTACGTAGACAGCACGTATTTGCACGTACGGCGGGTTGTGCCCTTAGCTCAAACTAGCCTTCGTTGCGTTGTTAGAGATTTTCAGCGTCCGCTAGGTTCTCTTCTCCCTTTCCCGGCATAAGAGAACCTAGCTAGCCAACGTTGAAAATCGTGAACCAACGCCCCTATCCCAGATGAAAATCAGGTGTGGGTCTCCTCAAACACTGGACCCTAGCTTTTTGTCCCTAGGGACTTCTGTAGACAAACGAAGGTTAAAATTTGTCCATATGAATAGATTTAGCATTTTTGTGCCTCTCCCAGTGGCAGAACACTAGGGCGTGCTAAACAAGGAACGACTCGAAGCTAGAACCGTTAAATTCTACGTCCGAAAACCTAAAGGTGGTTTCTCATTGCACTTGTGGCACCGGTGCGGCACTGCAGGGTTCCTTCATTGCAGCACTGTTGTGTCATTTATTGCCGATTTGTAAAATAATTTGTTTTTTCGTAATACGTAAAAGCATGACTTAGAAGACATCAAAATACACAAAACGTAAGAAAAATCGTTCTTCGTCCTTGTAATCTTTCGAACCCCGCAGTGCCTCACCGTTGCCCCAAGTGCAGTGAGATACCGCCTTGACCACCAAACCGACTTCCTTATCCTTTGTTTATGGTATCCCTTCACGACCACAACACAGATAGCACAGATCTCGTCATAGTTGACTACACTGTTCACTAAAACGCAACGCATGTTTTGGTCAACTTCAATACAACTGAAACTCATCTTCTAGAAACATCAGACAGCCAAGCAATCAGAAGCTTGCCAAATTCGTTTACGACTGTTGACAAAAGCTGCTTTGAATTTTTGAATCTGTCCAGGGGAGAGCTTTAGATTCAATTTGTCCTGGTTGGGGACATTCTCTTTATTTAAAGCAACAATGAGTGACATCTCGTGGTTGAACACGAACGTAAATGAGTTAAAGGACCATCTTGATTAAGTATGACCTCGACATGGCCTTGAAACTCTCAGATCAATGAAGAAAATTGGAACGCCAAATTACATTAGATCATGTGTTGATTAGCGACATCACAGGGTGTGGACATCAAAAAGGCCTTGAAACTTTCAGATCAATGAAGAAATTTATCAGGTAGCAGAACTCAAAACTTCATTAGTTCAAGTGTTGATTAGCGACATCACGTGGGGTGGAAATAAAAAAGGCCTTGAAACTCTTAGATCAATGAAGAAATTTAGCAGGTGGCAGAAGTCCAAATTACATTAGATCAAGTGATAATTAGCGGCATCCTGTGGTGTGTGGAATGCTCTTGATTAAAAACGAAGGTTATTAAAGCGGGCGTTTTTGTGGGAGAGGCAGACGGGCGACAACGCCTCCGCCAGATCACACATCATGTTGCTGTCTGCTGGTATCTTCGTGCTTCTGGCCATCTGGGCCGGGCCGCAAGTTGAGGGCAAGAAGCAGATTATCGGCTACAAAGAAATGAATCAGCTCTATGGTTTGCATGTTTTTGTTTTAATTTTTGTTAGCTTGAAGATTTTGTCATTTATACTGATACTTGTGTGTGTGTGCTTGTGTGTATTTGTGTATGTGCGTGCGTTTGTGTTTTTATGCATGTATGTATGCCAGCTGTGTGTGTGTACCTATGTGTTTCTAGGTACCTGTGTTGATGCGCCTGTTTTGTGTGTGTACTTGTGCGCGTACCTGAGTGTGTGCCTGTGTGTGTGTGCCTATATGTGTTTCTAGGTACCTGTGTTGGTGCGCCTGTGTTGTGTGTGCGTGTGTGTGTACCTGAGTGTGTGCCTGTGTGTGTGCGTGTGCCTGTGTATGTGTGCCTGTGGGTTTTTGTGGGCCTGTGTCTGTATGTGTGCGTGTGTGTGTGCGCTTTTGTGTGTTACTTTGTGAGTACGTGTACCCGTGTATGTGTGTGTGTGTTTGCGCGCGCGTGTATGTGTGTCTGTGTGTGCATGTTTGTGTTTGCTTGTCTGTGTGTCCCTGTGTATGTGTGCGTGTATGTGTGTTTGTGGGTGACGAGTAATTCAATAGTTAACATTTTCCTTAGATTAAACGCACTTGTTTTCTAATAATAAAATATTTAGTGAAACTTTGGCAACGTTTAGGCAGAATGCTGAACATAATTTTTGAAATCCGGTTTTAAAATTCTTTTCCCAACATATTTTTTCAGCGAGTTTTAAACAGGTGGACATGACGTATGGAATGGTTGCTACAGAAATTGAACGTTCAAAGAAGACATATAAGCGGTGGGATGATGCAATGGCAAGAGAAAAGGTATGTAGAAAATGGAAGCCTTGCTTACTATAATGTTTTAGATAATTGCTGAAATGGCCAACGAACGTTACATACTAAAAATGCTTTTCTCGTTGTGAGTACACAATAATATAAACATTTATACTGTGCTTTGGCTTCTATTGTAGCAAGCCTACCCAATGTTCAATACCTTTCTATTCTCAAAATTACTACAAAGAAAATAACCGCTCAACACCCTCTTCGAATCCAGAATGCCTTATGGCCAGTCGTTCTAGTTTATCGTTTTTTCCAGTTCTCTGATGGTCTTGGAAGAACCCTATTATCTTCAAGTCTTTCTAGTGTGACAAGTCTACACTTTGTCAGTATCTGGTATACTCTTTTTAGAAGGTATTATAGCCCTGTCATATTATCCACGATCTTCGGGCGTGTCGGTGGAAGATTGGTCATATTTACAAAGGGTTGCGCGTATTTTTCACCTGAAAACCGTCCCTGTCACATATAAGGTATACAGTCAAACCTGCCCGAGCGACCACCTCTTCTCAGCGACCACCTGGCCATTTCGACCGCTTTTTCTCGGTCCCGATTTTTTTCCTATTGACGTAAGCATTAAGCGACCTTTTCTCAGCGCCCACCTGGCCAACGCGACCGCGACCGGCCCAAATTGGGCCCCTTAACGACCGCATCATTTTCAAAATTGAGGTTTTTATCGATTTTTGATGATAACTAGCGCGATTTTGTGCCAAAATCGACCAGTTTGCGTCGGATTTTGACTGCCATTACGATGTTATGTTTAGAATAAAGATTGCAGCGGTCAATGGGTGGGTCAATGGGGCAGTCTACTGTAATATGGGAGGAAATTTCTAAGAAAGATCTGTGTAGCTCATACCTTTTAAAGAAAGATCTGTGTGAGTGCTTTTGTCCAACTGTACTGTACATTCACCCTTGGGTAAGTACGCTATTGGGACGTACCGGGCATAGAATTCGAAAGGTGCACCGTAGTTATTTCAGATACGGCGATCAAGAACACAGCGACGCATAAAGGCTTGTATGGTAACTGACAGCATCAAAGTTCCCTTACTGTCTAAAACGTTAGTGTACAAATATTATACTGTATCGCAGTTTACAGTGTGCGTGTTGTATTTGACATTAAATACCTCGCTTCTTTGCGTGCGTGCAGTGTGCTTGCTATTTGCCATTAAACACAACGGAAACCGTTATACTTTGCATAGGGTATACTTTGAGTCGATACTCTTCTCAGCGACCACCTGTCCAAATCGACCGTTTTTGTCCGGTCCCCCGGGTGGTCGTCTTGGGCAGGTTTGACTGTACTTTGTACCTTATACAATTGTTGTGCAATAAAGTTATTATTATAAGCGAGGCTCGGAGGATCGTAGCAGAATCGACGTATCGACGTCCGATCGATTTTCGCCAAATGTGACAGAGGTATAAGGGGATCCATTGATTATATTCAAACGTCTTTCGTACGATTTTCCAACTATCTAAAAGCTCTCATTTTTTTATGTCTGGACATAGTCCACCTACTTTTTTATTCATCTGACTTTTTTGTGTCCGGTTACAGACCTTTTCCAGAATGATCTCAACACAAGATGAAGCACTGAAGAGCGCGCGCAGAGAAATCGGACGCCTCGATCCTCAGATGATTGTAATGACGGAGGATTTTGACAACTTAAACAGCAACGTGACTCAAGAATTCGGGAACCTGCACTCCGTGACTGAGCATATCGACGAAGAGCTCGGTACAATTGAGGCGGATACCCAAACGTATGCTGTCACCTTTGAGCAAAGTATGGCAGACATTAACCAAGCCATTGAAGATCAGAAGCGAAGCATTCCAGTGTTGATGCTTCAAGAAGCGGATCGCCAGGCACAAGTAAGAGATGACTTCCGACGGGAAATTGCTGAGTACGAGAGTGCAAGGGAACAAGAGACGGCTTCAAGAGAAGAACTTATGCAAACGGTCGACTCTACAATCGCTGCTCTAAGGGCAAGGGACCAGGCATCACACGACCGCGCAGCAGCTTTACAAATCAGAGTCCAAGAGCTGATTCAAGAAGTTGAAGGAATCTTCATCCGATCTAGAGAGCAAGGTTCGCGGCTGGACACCGCAAATGCCTCGTCTAGCGGAGACAGACAACACGTCACGAACTTCCGTACCTCGTTTAATACTCATCTGCAGCAGTTTAATCATATTCAACAACTGTTAGCTACTATACAGGCATCAGTCGCGGAGCTACAGACCAGAAAGGGGCAGGTACAAGGATATACATCTCACCTCAGTGAGCATATCCAAGATCGTCAATCTCGCCTTGACGACGATGACCAACAACGAGCAACTCTTCTGCAACAAATCAGAGATCTCCGTAACGACCATGAGCAGGACAACAATGCCAAAGACCTGCGTTTGAATGATGTCGAAGCTACGCTTGACAATTTGGCTGCAGATACAGCGGTAACTGACACAGCAACGCAAGTGGAGACCACCCTTCGAAACCTACAGACCAACATAATCCCTGGACTGAGCTCTAAGGTTGACCAAAATCAAAACATGCAGGATTCAATCCAACAACAACAAAGCAGCCAACAGCAGTCCATTCAGACGAAGGATGCCGAAGTCCAAGCATTCAGCCAGGGTCTACAGGCATTTAACCATCAAATAGAATCATTGGAGAACACACACCAAATGCAAATCTCGAACACAGAAGCTCGTCTGCTGGCAATGGAAACGCAGGCGAACACTGCCGACTCTGATAGTTCAGACACTCTCACCGCTCTACAAAATATGATCAACGTCCTGTCGGAACACGTGGACATCGCCGAAGAACAGTTTGACCAGTACCCGAACCCCTCGGCCATTTCGGACAGTGCTACCAGTGTGGGGCAATCGATCCAAGGTGTAGAAGACGCCCAAGCAACACTTACTGTCGTAGAGCAGCAGCTCACCGACTCGATGTCGGAAACAGACGGAAGATTTAACGAGTTAGAGACAAGCGTTGCTGAACAACAGGACTCCCTACAGCAAGCACAGGCGAACCTGCAGCTGACAGCCCAGAGCTTGAACGCAGCATCTGTCGTATCTTCTTCCATTGCAAACCTGGAGACACAAATTGATGAAACCACTGAAGGGAGTGTCACCCTGGTCCAGTATCAACAAGGGGTCAACACAGACCACCGTCAGCGTGTTCAGACAATACAGGCTGCTATCCAGCAACAGATAGCCGCGATCCCAGACGACGAAGTGCAGCAGACATTGGCAGTCGCCATCGGAGAAGGCACGGAGGAGATGACCAACCAACTCAACGACATGGGAACGTCAGTGGACGCATTGAAGGCCATGGCTTTGGCGATCTCAACTTCTTCAGAGATCACGCTTGAAACTCTCCAAGACGCCTTGAATGCCATCAATACTGAAATCTACAGTCATGAGATAGAGATAGACGAACTGGAAAGTAGTCTGGAAGGAACGGAAGGACTGGCGGAGGCAGTACTGAACATGGATGAGAACGTCGCGGGGATAACAAGTGACACCACCATTATGTCCAACGACATCTCCAGCATCGAGCAAGCACTCCAGTCAACTTCCTTCGATTACTGTAAGAATCTCAACTTATTATTATATATTAATTACTTCATCGGTGTAAATACGTTAGGGCGCGGTCTCATAGGTAGTGCCATCGTCGTACGATTTTGATGCCATATAATGTTTAAGCAGACTGGGGCAGACTAAATTTGTGTTGCAAGACAGCTGAAAAACATGCATGGCTGTCCCCCCAAAACGCCCAACATTAGCGATCGCACGACGACCGCACGACCTATGTGACCATGCCCTTATAGTCCATGGGCCAGAGGGGTTTTTGGTACCACCGAAAGGGACAAGTGCTATCATGGATTTTTTGTATTAGCAGTGTCCAAAGTTTATTTTAAGCTATGATAACCAGTTGTCATGCACAGCTTTCTGACTGTAATCACGTGACCAAGTGACGTCATCCAAATTGACCTGGCCGTTAGGTCATTTATTGAAAAGGACGGGATAAATATGTAAAAGATCAATAATTTTCAGTGAAAATTGGTTGATAGGTGAAAAACACCCCAAAGATTACAAACTAGTAAGTTTTTTGTCAGTATTTAGTATCTTGAGGAAGTTATGAGTCTTCAAAGGCTGATTTTGGGGGAAATTTTTGCGTAAAAATGACATTGTTTACTTTCCAAAACCAGGCATTTATTTGGCTTGCCTATGGGGCCTTGTTTGATATGTTTTCTTGATTTGCGACGTCTTAATCTGCATTTTGGGCTTTAAAGCAACAAAATTCGTCAATTCTATCAGGAGTTAAGGGTATTTCAATAATTACACCCAACGGACTTTTTATCAAATTGCTGCGAATATCGCAATGCATCATGGGTAATTCAAGAGACTGTCTACCCATGTGGCTGAGTCAAAATATTGATTTTTCTCAACATTTGGGGTGGTAATAGGGCATTGGTCCATGTATACATAAATGGCGTTATGGGTAAAGTGGTGTTCACCGGTTGCCATGGCAACGGCCATTTTTTCGAATGGCGATTTTCATCTGTTTATGGTCAATCATCAGTAGTTGCCTGGCATCATTTGTTGTTATTGGTATCTGGCTTAATTCCTACTTTTTCTCTATATTTTTTGACGATAGTTTGCATTCAAAGCTAACTCTATTCTAAATACCTGAAGCTTGCCGAAACAGGACAATTTGTTGATGCTCCATTGCCGTTAACTTTAAATAAAAACAAGTGCTTCAATAAAAAGCTGACATTCGGCGTACATGGATATTCAGATTGGCGAGCCTTTTTTGTGGTTAATGTGCAGTGTCACTGTAGAAATGTCGTTCCGACCTCACGTTTCATTATTCACATTTTTTTTAAATTATCGAGTTCATTTGCATTTAATATTTTGTCGTACATAACGTTATAAGTCAGCTTATCGCTATAACCACGTGAGTCTTTTTACTTCGTATGGATTCAGAATACAATACGGTCAACTTCTGAACTATTCGGGCGGGCGTCTCTTTATGGTGCCGACACGCCCTAGATCCACCCACGACCTACCACAATATTGATTTATTTTACTTCTAATATTAATTTCATACATGCTGTCGGTATTTCTCCTCTACACAGGCAATTTTTAGCATGCATTTTCAGTCAATTTGACGACGATGTTTGACAATTTTTTGTGCATTATTGGTGAGATGGAGGAGAAGTCCATTGGAGTCCATTGGAGTTGCATGAGCCAAGACCCTGCTTGCCCAGAATGCCCTTCCAGAGTTTGTGGTCACGACCTACTCTGGCGTTAAAGTCTCCAAGCACGAGGAGCTTGTCTCTGCTGGGGATGGCTTGGGTGGTACGGTTCAGCACAGCGTAGAAAGACTCCTTGACATCATCCTCGGAGTCAAGGGTTGGTGCATATACGGAGATCAGTGTCAGGTGGTTATTATCGGGGAGTGGCACACGGAGGGTCATGAGACGTTCGTTTATAGCGGTTGGGACCAGGTTATATAGCGATTCACAATTGAACTCTTGATTGCAAAACCTACGCCATGGATCCGCCGCTCTTCAGCGCTTTTCCCTTTCCAGAAGAAAGTGTACCCAGCTCCAGCTTCAGACAGACTTCCTTCTCCAGCAAGCCTTGTTTCAGAGAGGGCAGCAATATCAATGTCAAAGCGATCAAGTTCCCGACTCACAAGAGCAGTACGTCGTTGTGGTCTCTCTGTGTCATCATGGTCTATGAGGGTCCTCACATTCCAAGTCCCCACCTTGAAAGGGTTCAGTTTAGGTTTAGGTTTAGCTTTTCTTCTCGGGCGTTGACCGCAGAAGTAGGTCCCCACTGGTCACGGTCTGCCAGTCAGGGGAGGTTGTGGTGACCGATGTTTACCCCACCTTTTCTAGGGGTCTCTCCATTCGGAGTGGGCTGCGGTACTCCTAAAAAGGCCAGCCCAGTCACACCTGCAGCTGCCGAGCTACCACGTCACCACAGCTTCGAGGGTAGGACGACCATCACGCAGGTGCCGCCAGTGTCTGGCTCCGGACTAGAGACTTCCAGCTGACCAGGCCTGTCCCCGTCATCCAGAGTACCATCGCCACGGGACTTTTGGGAGTGATGGAAGTAGGTTGAGGCTGTTAGTTCTGACATGAAAGCCTTTGCGTGAATTTGTTTAAGGTGCAGAAAATGAGCTGGTCATCACCAACTCTCTCTTCCGGCTGCGAAATCGCCACAAGACCACGTGGATGCACCCGCGGTCAAAGCACTGGACTATCCTCGACTACATCCTGACCCGATCACGTGACCGGAGTGATGTCCTACTGACCCGCAGTATGCCCGGTGCAGATGATTGTTGGACAGATCACCGCCTCCTCATATCCCGTCTCAGACTTCGACTGCGTAACCTTCCCCGCCACAACAGGCCAGTAAAGAGGGAACGTTGCTTCAATGTTGCAAGGCTGAAGACCCCGGAAGTCCAGGAGGACTACTCCAACCGTCTCACAGAGCTCCTGGGTGAGGCACCACCATCAGACCAGTCGGACTCTGTAGAAGTGGACTGGTCCGTGCTTCGTGGCAACATCAGCAAGGCTGCAGAGGATGTAGTTGGCTACTGTAGTCGCTCCCATCAAGACTGGTTCGATCAAAATGACACCAATATCCGAGATCTGATAGACCTGAAGAGATCTGCTCGTCTCGCATGGGAGAACCGCCCTACCCGCGCCTCCCTTCGACGCTTCAAGAAAGAAAAGCAGGAGTGCCAGCGAAGGGTTGGAGAGATGCAGAACCTCTGGTGGCAGGACAAGGCAAAGGAGATCCAGTCCTATGCAGACAACAGAGATCTCCGGCGCTTCTATGCAGCAACAAAGGAAACTTACGGTCCTCGTCGAGGAGGTACTAACAACCTCCTGACTGCAGACGGAATGACAGCCCTTACAGACGACCAAGCCATCCTTAACAGGTGGAGAGAACATTTTCAGACACTCCTAAACCGCCCATAGTCTGCGGCTGATAACTTGCTCCGTAAGGTACCCCAACACGATGTTAGGCATTGGATGTATCTTCCCCCATCCTATGCTGAGTTCCAGAAGGCGTTGAACCGCATGAAAGCATGGAAGGCCCCAGGTCCTGACGGCATTTCACTGGAGCTGATCTCTCATGGGGGCATAGCTATACAGACAAGGCTATTCATCCTGATCCTGCGCATGTGGAAGATGAAGGTTGTACCTGCGGACCTGAAGGATGCCACCATCATCACCATCTTTAACAAAGGGGACCGCTCCATCTGCGGAAACTACCGCGGCATCTCTCTCCTGAGCATTTCTGGAAAGATTTTTGCACGGATTCTGCTAGACAGGCTCCTGACTGTTGCGGAGGTAGTCCTTCCTGATGACAACGCAACTCCTGTGGATACAGTCAACGCTCTTCAGAGTACTGTCGATGCCCTTGACGGTGCTTACTCCCGCTTCGGTCTCACTTCCAACATAGGGAAGACAAAGATCCTCGCACAGGGAGCTCCGGGGCATCCTCCTCCTGACACTAGTAACATCCGACTCCGAGGTGAAGTACTGGAGACAGTGAAATCCTTCCCTTACTTGGGAAGCTTCCTCTCAGATGACTGTACGATGCAGAAAGACATTGACAATACATGTAGGATTCGGGCTGCACATGCAGCTTTCGGGAAACTCTCCAAACGTGTCTTCTTAAACCATGACCTCAGTCTTCAAACAAAGATCATGGTTTTCCAAGCCATTGTCCTGTATACTCTCTTATATGGCTGCGAGGTGTGGGTTCTGTATCGGAGAGATGTGAAAAAGCTAGAGCATTTCCAACAGCAAAAACTCCTTGCAATTCTGAAGATAAAATGGCAAGACCGTGTCTCCAATGAAGCTGTCCTTCTCCAGGCCAAGCTCCCCAGCATTGAGACTACGATGGCGCGACATCGTCTCCGCTGGGCAGGACATGTCAGAAGAATGCCTACAACTCGACTTCCTCGCCAGATCCTGTATTCACAACTAGAATCAGGCACAAGGTCGCGAGGAGCCCCCGAAGCGTCGGTTTCACGACCAGTTTAAGGCTACCCTCCTTCGTTGCGACATTAACCACACGAATTGGGAGACTCTCGCGGAGAACCGGTCTGAGTGGAGACGCACCATAACGCAGGGGACTGATCATATGGAGCAGCTACGACGCTCCGAAGCCGAGACAAAAAGACAGCAACGCAAAGAGAGACTACTCCTTCCTCGCTCTCCATCCACTCTGCCCTGTACAAAGTGTCCCAGACTTTTCCATACTGCCCTGGGCCTGAGCAGCCACTTAAGACACCGCCACCAACAATCAGCAAATGAGGCTGGATGGACATGAACTAATGCTCGGTCACGAGCTGACGCCGATGGATGATGGTGACTTTTCATCGTGCAGATAAGCGAAGTCACTAACAATGAAGTGAATGGACGCTGGTTTGGGATTTTAGGATTCTGTGCATTGACCGAAGTGTGCATTTATCCGACGTGCAATTAACTGGTTTCTACTGTTTACCACTTTGAAAATCAGATTCTAATCAACAGCCCTCTTGCTGAATCGTTGATGTGAATTGCCTCGTTGTTGTAAATATGTTATAAATCTGCCATGAAGCATTTAAGTTTTGTTGTTGTAATTCAGAAAGAAGATAATATGACCTGCAGTATGCTCCATATCATCCATATGTAACTGAATCAGACTTACAACGTTCACAGAAACACAATAAAAGTCATTTTGAGGAATTTAAACATAATGATGACCAAAAAAATCTGCCTATTTCAAAATGCCTACAAATATTGTTTAGGGGCCTATCACAAGTATAGTAGTCAAATTAAGAACATTTTAGCACTTACTTGTAAGTAATTAAACGTTAAACAATGTAAGATGACAGATGCAAATGGCCGATAGAATGGCGTATCACCTGATCATTATTTATTAACTAAAGTAAAAAGGCCGACATTAACCGTCGGCACCCTCGAACTGAATTTCAGGTCATTTGGTTTCAATACAAAGGCATAGCCAAAACTATATGTTTTTAGTCTAGAATAGCAAAAAAAATCGCAAAATTCAACAATTTCAATAAATGTATTCCGAAAGTAAAAGTGAAATAATGCGGGCACATAACCTACACACCTCCAAACCAAATTCCAGGTCACTTGGTTTTAATACAAGGGCACAGGAACAAAAATAAATATTTTTAGTCAAAATGGCCCAAAATCCCAAAATAAACATTTTTTTAAGTAATGTATGCACAAACTGTTGACATTTTCCTGTGGGCATATGTCCAATGCACCTCTGTATCAAATTTCAGGTCATCAGGTTGTAATACCAGGGTACAGGGGCTCAAAATATATATTTTTCATCAAAACTTACTAAAAACCCTAAATAAGATAATTTTTAAGGCCTCTATCAAAAAAGGGAGAAAAAAGTCTGGGGGTATTTGCTATCTTTACCTCCATGCCAAATTTCAGCTCCTTTGGCCCAAAGATGAAAAAGTTGAATCCGTTTAAAGATTTTGCAGGAGAAACACAGCAAAAAAACAATATATACGTATTTCAATATACATGTATTTCAATTATGAAATATAAAACAGTTCTACTTATTTCTCACCTAACTAAAATGTTTTCTAAGAGCCCTTACATTAGTTATGAATCGTTCAGTGTCATCGGTCAAGCCTTGATAATGGCTAAACTTCAAAAGCATCCAACAATGGCTTGTTTAGCAACTTTCCTGTGAGAAAATGTTATTTTTCGCCGTTGCCATGGCAACCGTTGTAGAAATTTGTGTAAGTTTATTTCTAAATTGTTCCAAATATACTCAACACGTATTTGTATGATCTAAGTGGAGAGAAATACTCATCAAATGTGGTTGGGGATTACCAAAACCACATTTAATGACCTGTAATAAACAATTTTTGGTAGTTCGATAGATTTGAGTGACGTCACAAAATCACGTGATAATTCCTATAAAGCTGGGCATCTGACATGGTTATCATGCAAAATAATAAAGTAGAGGAGTCAACCTTTTCAAAAAACTAAGTCACCCTTTGTCCCTTTGTTTGGTACCAAATGGCCATTTTGGGGGACCTGGCCCATGGACTATTAAGGCCTGGCCACACTCGTCGTACGATCGCCGTGAGATCGTCGCACGATCGCCGTACGATTGCCGTACGATCGTCGTACGATTGCAAACTGGGGGCACTCTTGTGATAAACAGAAAGCACAAATCTGAGCTTGAAAATTCAGCTGTATTTTAACGTTATAGACTGTCTAAGATGACTTTCGCTATTTGGTTCTGTACCAGCCTAATTGTAAATTCTACATCAAAATGTTTCGACAGCATTCAACAAATGTGACCAAGCTGTTAGCTGATTTTCTGTTCTTTATTATAATGAAAGATCTGTTTAATTTATTTTCACTTTCTTTTGATTTGTGTTTCAATTAGCAACTCTAATCTGTAAAGCAAGGGTTATTTCTGAATACTAATTATTCATTTTCAAAGTGGAATTGATTTTCTAGTCTAGGAAATTTGATCACTGTCTCATGAACATTGATACACATATGTCAACAGTTTTATAACAATTTTCAATACATTAGAACAAAGAGAAATCGTAAAGAAGAATTTACAGAAAGAAAAGGGAAACGCATATCATGAATTTAAAAAGGTATACAGAGATTTGTGCAAGAAAAAGAAAACATAATACAAATAATTTAGATGATACAAATAATTTAGATATGTTAAAATGTAATATTCAATTCTATTCCTTGACAAAGACTGGAACTGTTCAGTCGAAAATTTGGGTCAGTACAATTTTTGTGTTCGATATTAGATGGTATCTCATTGCACTTGGGGCACAGGTGCGGCACTGTTTTCTCCGATTTTTTTTTTTTAATGTAGATATTGGGTAATTTGTAATTCAAGTTTGAACAAAATACAAAAAAAAGTTATAGAATTCGTTTTTTTATCGAAATTCGTTCAGTGAACCTCGAACCCCGCAGTGCCGCATCGGTGCCCCAAGTTTAGTGAGATACCACCTTTACAGTTCATCTCGTGCAAGTTTGATTCTATTGTTGGTTTGTTGCAGTTGAATCGGGCAGCTATCACCTAGCGCGGCGTTACCAAACCGACTGGTGGGGAACTAGATCTGACCACCCATATTCATATACGCAGACGAGGGACATTCGGTTCAACAATCGCTTCCGGAGAAATCCTATCATTTATACCACTATTACCAAGTTGGACATGAACAAAGACAGGGTCACCAGGTAAGTAGCAAAATTTGGAATCTCACTAATCTCCAAGCAGATCCTACGGTATAGCATAAAGAACAAGAAACAGCCATGACCAAGTACCAGAGTTACCAAGCTAGGATTGATGTGTTCAAAAATTCGTATTTTCCCAGAACTATCGTAGAGTGGAACTTGTTATCACCAAGCACAGTAGGGGCATCTTTTCTGGATAGTTTTAAAGAACGCTTGCAGATAGATGTGCAGAAGTTATGTGTGACGGATCGCTCAGTGTAATATAACCAGCTGCTGCCGCACCGCGTGCCTGCGAAGCTGGTGTGTTACGCCGAAGAGCGGTCATACCGGCTATATAGATACAGATACAGATAAAGATACAGATACAGCATAAGATAGTATCAAAAGCTTGCAGAGGAGTGAAGCCGGCTTAGGAGTGTGTTTTGCCACAAGGCCAGTTTGGCACTATCTTATGCCATTGTAAGATCTGCTTTGAGATTAGTATCTCACTGCACTAAGGGCACCGATGCGGCACTGCGGAGTTTGTTCACTACGGCACTGTTGTGTTGTTTTCGCCGATTTAAAAAAAAATTATACAATACATAAACGTATGACTAGAATACACAACAAAACACACAAAACGGAAGATTTTTTTTTGTTCTTTTATCTCTGAAATTCGTTGAGTAATCTTTCGAACGCCGCAGTGCCGCACCGGTGCCCCAAGTGCAGTGATAGACCTTTGGACTGTACTTTGAATTAACTTCTTATTGATTATTATTGTACATTCATGCCATATCGGGTATACAACAGGCATACAGATATGAATTTGTAATAATATACACAGGGTGATATCTTGCGGCCTTCTTATACTTTTTTTATTATTGCAGTTGTTTCTGGCAACATGGTCCGTTACTGCAGATTTCCTCTAAAAGCATTATTTGACCCAAAAAATGGTGATAAATTGAGAGTATTGTTGTTGTTCATCCCATGCAGGTTGAAGGTCTACACAGAGAACGTAACTCCAAACGGCTTCCGGCTGAACTTCGGTCCATGGGCTGATACGATTTTGTACGAGGGAAAGGTAGACTGGATTGCCATTGGAACCAAGGCAACCTGATCTGGCAAGTGTGCTCTTCATTCGACTAAAGGTTAACTCTCACTGCAATTGTGGCACCGATGCGGCACTGCGGGGTTCGCGAGATGCTCGAATTTTAGAGATAAAGAACGAATAAATTTTCTTACTTTTTGTGTATTTTGTCTTCTTCTAACTTAAAGTAATACTTTTATATATTACACAATATCTTGATTATTAAAAAATAGGAGAAAACAACAAAACAGTGACGCAGTGAAAGAACCCCGCAGTGACGCAAACTTGACGCAAGTGCAGTGAGATACCACCTTAAGGCTTAGGTCCCAATTCCCTACCCGGGGCCCGGCCGGGTATCTTTCGGAAACGAAAAATATGACATAAAAGGCAACAAAACACACAGAACGTAAAACAATTAGTCATTGTATATTCCTTGGTGAACACGTTTTTTTTTTTTTTTTGTTTCCGGGCCCCGGTTCGGAACTTGGACCTTAGCCTAAATTAGCAAGGGATCCTAAAAGCGACATGATGATATCGACAGTTTGAAAAAAAAGTGATGATATCCAAACACACAATGTTGTTTTTTGTTCTTTTTTTGTATGTGTGATGTTTTGTGGTTTGATGTTTATGTACCTTTGTGAAGATTACTCATCCAGAAAATGGAGCTTTGTTGTGTTTTGTTGTGCTGTGTTGGATGCAGTTAAAGTGAGAAACCGACCATTCATTGAAAAGGTTCAGATAATGAGTTGTATGTCAGACAGTAAAGATAATCAAGATACATATACTCGAATGTAAGATCATCTGTAACGGTATTCAACATTATGATACAATTTTAAGATTTCTAACCGTACACCAAAAAAACGCTTTGGGTCATTACAACTTGAAAAGGATCATGGGACTGATCGAAAGCTTTTTGGTAAGCGTTTTTTTTGTTTTTTTTTTGTCTACGGTTATAAAGTTTAAAATTGTATCATGAAATACATGTTTTTGTTGTGATCTTTGTGTTTTGGACAAATCCCTACATGAAACTCTATGGGCTACTCCCTAACAGTGATGAGTTACAGGAAGCCCTGAAACTTACACAATTTGTGATTTTTATTGACAACACTTTTACCGCATTATGTACATATCTTGAGCTAATTGTGAAGAACGAATCATGTGTGTCACTGTCTTTTTGTATGAAAATATTACCATAGATTAGAATTCCAGTTTCTGTATTACGCAATTGATTTTAGTAATTTTTTTTGCAATTTAGCCGTAGTGCTACAAGGATATGGTATTTGTACTTTCAAATGATGTTTTAATCTCATACAATCAGACGTATATTAGTATAACTACTATTAACATCGTTATGAAAACAAATTAGACACCAAAATATCAAGAAAATCTGTACTTTTAATAGACGTAATACTTTACAGCATGTACATATAAACTACGTTTGCTTGGATTGCAAGATATACTGTTTGATTTTGTTTGTGACGACAATGTACGCCTACTCTTTGTAGCAGGAACTGCCTAAAACGTGTTTTTGTCATACAATACAGTTGTTTGTGAACTTACATACCGTTTCTGTTGACTTATTTCATCTATTTTCATTGTTTTGTTTTTTTTAGTAATTTTGTGCGTTTCTAGCTCGACAATACCTACTTTATGAATTTGTGGAATCATACATTTTCTCAAACTTTGATGTCCAAGTCAGATAACAATATCGTAATATATCGGGGAAAATTTTTTAAATAATATTTACTTTAGCTGTTACCATCACGTTAGCATATTGTGACATGGCCTGAAATGACGTAATTGGTTTTTCGAACCAAGGTTGCAAGGAAAAAGGTACATAAGTCAATTTAGTATGTTTGAAGGTAAATTATTTTGTATTCCATCAGTTAGTTATAGATGTTTTTGAAATCGGCCAATCGTAAATGACTTAACGACAACATAGTTAGACCATTTAGTCACCAAACATTGCAATAGACGTCAAAATTCCTCGGTATGTTAAACTATTTATCTAAAGGTGCCTTAGGGAAAAAACATAGCCTACGTTGCAGTCTTCGAACAGGGCTGTTTTTTTGTTGGGGAGGGGGGCGTCGGTTCGCGATTTTTAACGTTGGCTAGGTTCGTCTACGAGACTGGGTGAAGCTACTTTCCACAGCAAACTACCTTCCGTAGCAAACTCTCTTTCCCAGCAAACTCCCTTTCCAGGCATAAGAGAATGGGCTAGCGTTGACAATCGCGAACCAACGCCACCGTACCCAAACCCACCACCCCCAAAAACAGCCTCATTCGAAGACTTCAACGAGGCTAGAAAACACACATTCACTTTCTGCGTACTGTTGTCACAAGTCAATTGACAAATGCTTTAGAGACATGTTTTTACACTGTACATATGGAGTTTTCAAAATTATACCCAGCAAACGTTGATACTGTTTTGGCTCTTAAATTGTGCCCAGGGTAAACCTTCAAATTGAGTTACCTCGGTTGGGGGCGTCCTGTGTTGTCACTACAATGCCTATAACAAGCGTGGCATCAGGTAGTTAATTAAATCTTAAAGAGTTATAAGAACATCTTATTAACCGCTCTGTTGCCTTGACACTTAAAGGTCAAGGAAGAAAAGGCTCTGACGAAGACTCTTAATAACATTAGATCAGATAAGTGGCACTTTAGTGTGTAAGGAGTGTTCTTGAGGTTTTCTGCTAAGGGTTTGCAGAGCGAGTAAGTTTTTATGAGAGGCAGACGGCAAATCAACAAGATCGCACGCCATGCTGTCGTCTGCTTGCTTCCTTGTGTTTCTGTTCGTCTGGACCGGGCCGAGGGTTGCACGGGGGGTTGACCACAAAACTTGGATAGAAAATCTCCAGGGTAAGCCTTTTTAGTACCTTAATGAATTCAGCCTTACTATACAGAAAGCTAAGGGTACAACCCACCGTACGTGCAATTTGTCCGTATGTTTTTTTTGGACGCCACGTCCGCCACGTATTTTTGGAAACGTTCAGGCTGCACAGGGCAGGCGCGTTGCCCGTACTGGCACGTACGGGGGGCGAATCCGCAGCCCGATGGCACACAAAGTTTTGTCTGCACGTAAAGTCCTACGGCGTGTCTGCGTGCTCCAATATCCGTCGGATTCCCTACGAGTTCGGACGGAGGCGGTACGTACCACTTACGGATCCCAAAAGATTGCCCACGTTTGGCCACGTAGACAGCACGTTTTTAATCTTTGCACGTACGGCGGGGTGTGCCCTTAGCTTAAACGTATATATCGTAGAGGATGGGGGGGGGGGGGGCGTAGCCCATTGTTGTACAGGGGCTTGACCTGATCCTCTAGACCTGATCCTCTGGACCTGGACCGTACCTGGACCTGAATCTTCTACCCGGTACACAACCCTAGTATCGCATAATCTAGCTGCGCATGCCAAGAGGACTTTCCGCAAAAGGAGTCTAAACATACGTTTCGATAACCCAAAAGGGAGAGACTTTTATATGATCAATAGTCGCTTTCCCTTTATTTGTTTTTTCACGTTTTTATTCACAAGTGGTCCATAAAACTCAAAATACTGTAAGCTATTTACAGTGTAACTAACCTACACACATATATCACTAGATTACCAAACATATACGGCTAAAAACAAACATTGTAGAATATTACGCTACCACTTTCTTGCCATTTAAAACACTAGTTTACCTTAACTCAATCACCTAGACACATGTATTACTACATGTATGATATAACACATATACATATTGTTGCAGGCACCATTCCCACTGGATTTTTTGGCTAGGGTTTGCTCCTCATGATTCTTTACTGGGGTGCTTTACCCCCCACCCCTGGATTTGCAATGCTAGGGTTTCTTTCCTATACATAGGACTTCTGTGTAGGGGTGTCGCTTTCATTCTAACTAATAATCGTTCTTCTTGCCTCTAGTATACGTTTTTTTGTTGGTCTGATTACAGAAAATCATATCTCATAACAAATGTTTCATGGTATTATTTCAGGGTCTTATTTCAAGCTGTATGGCGTCTTTCAAGGACTTGAGAAGCAGAACAAGGATATGATGGCATTATTTGGCAAAGTAAAGGTAAGTAAGAAACTGAAGACTACGAGAGGTGATCAATAAGTCCTCGGCCTCACCCAGAAATAATAAGCACAACTCAGGTTTGGAAGTATATATGTCAAGTATAAAGTCTTATATGAATGTGTGCCAAAATTCAAATTATTGTGATGATTACTTTGCAAGCGACACCTAGTAACGTTAGGTAAAAGTGGGGTCACACCTGCGTATATATTTAAGTCCGTATGAGGCACACATGGGAGTATTTGCCTCCACCAGGCTCCACAGGTCGTTGTAAAAATAATAGAAATTGGACAAACGTAAACAGGTAACATGTCAGACGAGTTAGCTGGGTCGCTAACCATACTTCTCGATCAGCTAACTCATCTGGCATGTTATGTATTTGTCCAATTTGTACTATTTTTCCCACGACCTATGGAGCCTGGTAGAGACTAAGAGCTTCATACGCACCTCAAACGGACTTAAATATATACGCGGGTGTGACCCCACCTTAAGGGAGAAAAAAAATGTGGACAATTTAGCTGCGACCTGAGGTGTGCGAGTCAACTTGCGCTGCTGGAAGTCAGATACCCACTTTTTTATGTTTGAAATCGGAAGACAATGTTGACAATGTCTTTTGTTAATAACAAAGAATTTACGGCATGGGAAACTCGACACACACATGCCTGATCACAATTCACCCTTGTTTTTCTCGCCACTTACCTTCTGATTTGCAGAAAAAAAAACGAATGCCTGGAAAGTAATGACTGCAATGATTTGGCATTTGGAAGATATTCATAAAAGGCTTCATACTATGAAGTTGTGCCTCAAAATTTGAGTTGTGCTTATCAATTCTGGGTAGCCGAGGACTTAATATTTAATAATCATCCCTCGTAGCTTCCACATGCAGAGTAGTAACTTAAGTAGGACGATTCGTATAGCCATCGATTGTATAATACTAGAAACACCACTAGGTGATCGGTTCCAATACAGATTGATTAAGGCACCCTTTCCACTTGGCGGCGCTCTCACCGCGCTCTCGCTGCGATGGAAAATTGTCCAGAGCGCGGTGAAAGCGCCACGACGCAAGAAAATCTGCAATATATATTCTGCAAATTCTTCAAAATTCGTCGAACATGGTGGAAGACGAAACACATTTTATTTCAAATTGTTACTTCTAAGATCACAAAAGATTCCCCCCAAATTCCCAGACAAAGGGACAACTACATTCCTCCTAATATCATAGAGCCACACATTATAAAAAATAAGGTGGGACCCTTCGTCTTCCAGTGCATAAAAAAAAAGTCGAACACAAAATGTTACAGTTTAGAGATAGCTTTAAAACTAGAGTAGGCACATTTTATACTGCCCTACACTAATTTTTTTGTTTGTCTCCTTTTATGTTATCTGCAATTAGTCCTCGGGCATGAATTTGCCATAAATTATTATATTCTACTTTCATAACCTTATGGAATGCTAATCTAATCCTTAGGTCACATTGCTAATGGAATGCGTAGGTGCAGCTAGGCCGTTTGCCGAAATGAAGCATGATTTTTTCTAAAATTCAGAAACAGACACAAAGTGCCTGACTAATCATTATAATCAAGTTTAACGCGTTTCGTTTTCCTTTGTATCCTTCTTTTCGTTCCCACACACTGTATGTCCTGCTGGGCCCCAGTTTGTAAATGTGACCTAAGCAGTTTTTGTGACCATTTTTCGCTCCCAGATCGTTGATGAAAGACTCACAGAAGAACACCACACTGCAAAAGAAATTCGGGGAAGTTTCCAAACGTTGCGGCCTCAGCTTAACACACTGGGAAATGCCTTCGACAACTTGAACCGCAGCATCAGTCGTGAAAAGGAAAAGATAAACCAAGTAGACGTCAACTCAAATGGTGGATTTAAAGAACACGAGGACGAAATAGAATCGTTTTCTGGAATCTTGGAGGGATATATAGCAGATGTTGACCAACGTATTAAAGTTCAGAAGCAAACGTGTTCAGAAGAGTTGCGACAAGAAGCAGAGCGCCAGGCCGAAGCGACGCATGCCTTCCGACAACAACTCTGGGATTACGAAGACGCGAGGGAACAGAAGACGAAAATGATCCAAGAACTCACGCAAACGGTCAACTCTACTATCGCTGCTCTAAGGGCGAGGGACCAGGCATCACACGACCGCGCCGCATCTTTACAAATCAGAGTCCAACAACTGATTCAAGAAGTTCAAGGAATTTTCATCCGATCTAGAGAGCATCGTTCGCGGCTGGACACCGCAAATGCCTCGTCTAGCGGAGACAGGCAACACGTCACAAACTTCCGTACCTCGTTTAATACTCATCTGCAGCAGTTTAAGCATATTCAACAAATGTTAGCTACTATACAGGCATCAGTCGCGGAGCTACAGACCAGAAAGGGGCAGGTACAAGGATATACATCTCACCTCAATGAACATATCCAAGATCGTCAATCTCGCCTTGACGACGATGACCAACAACGAGCAATTCTTCTGCAACAAATCAGAGATCTCCGAAACGACCATGGGCAGGACAACAATGCCATTGGTCTGGATTTGAATGACATCGAGGCTACGCTTGACACTTTGGAGGCAGATACAGAAGCTGATGACTCCCTGACTCAAGTGGAGTCTACCATACGTAACATACAGGCCAACATTACTGCATTGAACTCTAAGATTGACCAAAATCAAAACCATCAGGAAATGATCCAACAGCAACAAAGCAACCAACAGCAGTCGATTGAGACGGAGGGTGGTGCAATCCAAGAGCACACGCAGGCACAGGAAACCTTTGACGAACAGTTAGAGTCATACAACACAACCTACCAGGAACGAGTGTCGACTGAAGAAGAGCGTCTGCAGACCATGGAAACACAAGTCGGAGATTCAACGGAGATTCTCACAACTCTACAAGGGATCGTCGATGTCCTCTCAACAAATGTCGAAGGTGCTGAGCAACAGTTTGCACAGTATTCGAGCCCCGCGGCCATTTCGGAAGGCTTTGCCAGTCTGGAGCAATCTATCCAAGATGTTGAAGACACCCAAGCAACATTTACTTCCGTAGAACAACAGCTTACCGACTCGATGTCGGAAACAGACGGAAGATTTGAAGGGTTGGAATCAGACATTTTAGATCAAGAGGTATCCATGGAGCAAGCACAGGCGAACCTGCAGCTGGCAGCCCAGGCGCAAGGCGGAGATTTTGACGTATCAAGTACCATTGCTAGCCTGAGCACACTGGTTACCACCAACACTCAACAAAGTGACGAACTCAGCTTGTCAACTCAGGAAGTCCTCAGAGACCGCCAGTTGGTTCAGGCACAGCAACAGACTCTCGAAGAACAGATAGATGCAATTCCAGTTGATCAAGCGCAGCAGAATGTGGCTGCCGTCTTTGAAGACGACATCCGAGAACTTGACCTCAAGCTCGACAACATGGAAGCATCAGTGGACCAGCTAGAGGAGACAGCTAATGCGCTTGCCTCGTCCTCTGAGAGCACGTTTGAAATGCTTGAAGGCAACCTGGACACCATCACCACCCAGCTTTCCAATCAGCAGGGCGCGATAAATGCATTGCTGCTTAGACAGGAAGACGGACTGGAGAACACAGTGACTACCTTGCAACAGAACGTCGATGAAATAACAAGCTCTACCAACGGTCTATTCACAAGCGTTGCTGACCTCGAACAAGCCCTCCAAGGATCATCTGTCGATCACTGTAAGTACCATTATCCCACATTTTGATCTAGTTTCGAAACTTGATATTAGCTTATCCTGACTCTGTGTTATTGTTTTTTTTTATTAGATACCAAGACATCATTTTCTGTATATGCTAACTCTGTATTATTATTCTTAAAATTGACCTAGAGTGCAACTCTTTTTTATTCATGTTAAATAAGCTAAATTTTATGGTGAAACAAGTATATTTTGTCAATCAGAGAATGTTCTTGGGCTACGAAATTTTGCGATCACAAAAGCGGGAAAGCTAGTAAACCGATGGTGGTATGTGTTAAACTACCGTACTCTTCCCTCTAAATGTGGTATCTCATTGCCTTTTGGGCACCGGTGTGGCACTGCGTGGTTCGTCTACTGCGACATTCTTGTGTTATTTTCGCCATTTGGATATAGCGGAAACGTAAAAGTATGACTTATAAGACTACGAAATGCACAAAACGTAAGAACATTTGTTCCTTATTTCTGACATTCGTTTAGTATCTTTGGAACCCTGCAGTGTCGCAATGGTGCCCCAAGTGAAGTGAGATGCCACCTTCAGATTTGCTTCTGTGATTGGGTTATTTGAACCCAGGGTCTATTACAAAGATGGTGTCTGATGCAAATCTTGGATAATCCTTGTGGTCGACTGCATTATAGCAGCCTGTTGATGATGATGATGTTGATTATGGTTACGTATTACAAAGTCAATTAGCATCTGGGAAAGAGTATGGCAGTAGAACACACTACTGCAAGTTGAATGCCCTTCTATTGTAGCGAATGCGCAAATGTGTGGCCCGAAGGCTTTTGAAATGGAAATGAGCGCCACCCTATGTACTATCTCATATGTGTAGGACTTTAACTTTTAGGGGGGGGGGGCACTTTTGAAAACCATACAACAAGCCTTGACAAAGTTAACTCTGCCAATGCAAATTACAGATAGCGAAAAGTAGGTATTTTTTCCTTTTTTTTTATCACCATTTGATTTGATTGTCGTAATTAATTTACAGTCGAATCAGGCACTTGGGAACTTCCGGAGCAGAGGAATTTTTGGGGCCAATCGCAAACATATGATTCAAAACAAACCAACACCATAAACTTCAGCAGTCATTTTCGAACAAGTCCTGTCGTTTATGTCAGCATTTCCAAATGGGACATGGGATCGGGCTACACTAACAGGTTTGTGGAATGCCTTATTCTAATGATAAATAATATACATTTAGAATTTAAAACTACGGGGACGGGTTTACTGAGCTTGAAACAAAACTTGTGGGTGAAAAAATATTCCGCATGAAAAAATAAAGTTCTCGAAACATCCCAGAAAATGTGCAGTGAGAACTTTAAGGGCGAAAAAATGTGACCAATTTTTTTTACCTCTATCATGAAAATTCATGATTTTCGAGTCCCTTGGGAAGAAGCCGATTTCCAGAATACTTCAAATTACTAAATTTTTCCATTTTTCCATCAAAAAAACTTGGTGTTCTGAGATAATTTTCGCATTGTCGCGCACAAAGTTTTCGAGCACACGAAACCCATCCCCCAATTTTCGTATCTGTATGTCTTTTTCATCTGAGCTACTTAATTGATATACTGATGTTGTGTACCTTTGTTTATTTTGATTGATATTGCAATTAGCGATCGGACATGCTTTTAAAAAATGTTATTTACTTGATTTTAGAAAAGAAAGAAAGAAAGAATGAAATGATGAACGAAAGAAAAAAAGAAAAAGAAAGAATGAAAGAAATAATGAACGAAAGAAAGAAAGAAAGAAAAAGAAAATGAATGAACGAATGAATGAATGAATGACAGAAAAAGAAAAGAAAGAAAGGAAAAGAAAGAGCGAATAAATGAAAGAAAGAGAGAAAAAAGAAAAGAAAAGAAAGAATGAATGAATGAAAAAAACGAAAGAAAGAAAAGAGAACTAAAAAGGGTTCTACAAAAAAGGTTTTTAGCCTGGTATTATTGTTGGAAGATGAAGGCTCAACTTGAATTTTAATGTTATTGTTGTTTTCATACAGCTTTTCGGTCCGTGTATACAACGTAGAGCCAAGCGGGTTTTCAATGACTTACGGGAGTGACTCTGACGGGCAATTCTATGCAGGGACGGTAGAGTGGATCGCTTTGGGCAACCGGTATTAAAGGCATCGTAATACCCTCCTCACATTAGGCGAAAATCGATCGGACGACGAGTCTGCGAGCTCTAAATTACGAGGAGGCATGACCCTGCTGCCGACGAAAAAATGCAGAGTTCCCCCCTTCCCGTTAGGGTCATGCCTCTTCGTAATTTAGAGCTCGCAGACTCGTCGTCCTATCGATTTTCGCCTAGTGTAAGGGCGTTATTACACTATTACAGCGTTCAAAGTGAACTTTTCTGGATAAGGCAATCTGTATAATATTGACATGTACTGCACTGTATTCTTACATTTACATCATCACTTCATACTTTGATAACGGCCCAGAGACAAGTTGCACGAGAATATTCCTTATTTTTGGAACCCCCAAAATAAGGACTTGATCAGGAGTCCTCGTGCGACTTGTTTCTGTGCCGTTTTTAACGTCTCAATGTATGAAATAATGGTTTAAATGTACTAAAATGGTGCATTACATGTCAATATCATACAGAATGCCTTATTCAGAATGTAAAAAAAACATATGTCAGAGAAAGATGAATATTATGGCTGATGTTACTAGCCATTTTGTATATATCAAAGATTTAGTGCTTTCAATGTTTTGTGTGGATGCGGTGTTGCAGACAATTTTAGTAATTCTTTTTTTTCACACAGAAATTACGTTGTAATACTTACATCGAAATCATTTTTGTTGCTAGTCTTTTTTTAAGAATCAGTAAATATTTTGCTTTGAAACTTTATCACCGTGTGTTTTGTTTTCACTGTATCGACGATGTTTCCCATTTTAAGGGTAAATGTATATGACTTTTCAAAATTTACTTCCCTGTCTTTGCGAAAGTATTGTGGTCATTTAATAATTAAAGAAAAGGTTTTAAAACATTCGAGTTTCGAGTTGTGTTGTGTTTTATCAAGGAATGTTTGATAATGCATAGATACGTGTGTGTGTGTATGTGTGTATGTGTGTGTGTGTGTGTGTGTGTGTGTGTGTTTTCTGTATGTGTGTGTACGGGAGCATGCGCGCGTGTGTGTGTGTGTGTGTGTTGTGTGTGTTTCTGTGTGTGTGTGTACGGGAGAATGTGTGTGTGTGTGTGCGTGTGTGTGTATGTTGTGTGTTTCTGTGTGTGTGTGTACAGGAGAATGTGTGTGTGTATGCGTGTGTGTGTGTGTGTGTGTGTGTGTGTGAGTGTGTGTGTGTGTGTGTGTGTGTGTGTGTTGTGTGTGTTTCTGTGTGTGTGTGTACGGGAGCATGTGTGTGTGTGTGTGTGTGTGTTAATGTGGTATCTCACTTCACGTGGAGCACCGGTGCGGCACTGTGGGGTTTAAGAGATTACTGGACGAATTTCAGAGATTTAGAATTTTCTTACTTTTTTTTGTGTTTTGTCAGTTTCTAAAGGCCCCCTCTCACTTGACGTGCGGCACGCTTGCGGCATTGCTGCGTTCGGAAGATGCTCAACGAATTTCAGAAATAAAGAACGAATTTTCTTACTTGTTGTATATTTTGTTGTCTTTTATGTTATACTTTTACGTATTGCGCAATATCTGAATCATAAAAAATCGAAGAAAATAACAAAACAGTGACGCAGTGAACGAACGCAGCAATGCCGCAAGCGTGCCGCACGTCAAGTGAGAGGGGGCCTTAAGCTCTACTTTGAGGTATCAGGCAATATCTAAATTATCAAAAAAATCAGCTACAACAACACAACACAACAGTGCCGCAGTGAAAGAACTCTGCAGTGCCGCACCAGTACCCCAAGTGCAGTGAGATACCACCTTAAAGATGCACTCTCACCAGACGTGGGGCACGCTTGCGGCACTGCGGGGTACGTTCACTGCGTCACTATTTTGTTATTTTCTCAGATTTTTTATAATTCAGATATTGCGTAATACGTTAAAGTATGACAAAGAAGATGAAAAAATAAACTATAAGTAAAAAAATGTCCTTCTTTATCTCTGAAATTCGTTGAGTATCTTCCGAACCCAGCAGTGCCGCAAGCGTGCCCCACGTCCGGTGAGAGTCCACCTTAAAGGTGGGCTCTCACTGCACTTGCGGCACCGGTGCGGCACTGCGGGGTTCGTAGATGCCTCAACGAATTTCAGAGATGAAGAACGAATTTTCTTTCGTTTTGTGTATTTTGGTTGTCTTCTAAGTCATGCTTTTACGTATTGCGCAATATCTGACTTCTCAAAAATCGCGAAAATAGCAAACCAGTGACGCAGTGAACGAACCCCGCAGTGCCGCAACGGTGCCCCAAGTGCAGTGAGAGTCCACCTTTAGTGAAGGATTTCAATGCCTCAATAGTTATAGCAGGGTTGCCCGATTGGCTACTAGTTGCTCTCCAAGCAGATCTAGAGGTGCCATAAAGAAAACGGCACGATAGAATCCGCTCAAAAATGTTTTAAAACATCGGAGCCTAACCGCTGCTTCGAGAATGACTACTACTTTGTTTGAGTTCGGGGTACAATGTACAATGTTTTTATGCCGCCCAGCGGAGCTCATGTGAACTGCAGCCGACTCACAGCAGTTTGAATGTGTTACAAACCTCCTCATGGCGTAAACCGTAAAGTACGTACTGAACAGAAATAGCTACAAATCCAGATAAAATCATCTGATCTAGTCTGACCGGTAAGGGCCCCTATGTCTGATGTGTATTTCTCCTCAAACTTCGGACGTTCAATCCAAGACACGTTCATGGCCCTTGTCCCTGTCTGGATGTTCATGTCCGTGTAAAGTGGAGATATTGTTTTGTGCGTGTGTGCATGTGCGTGCGTGTGTGTGTGTGTGTGTGTGTGTGTGTGTGTGTGTGTGTGTGTGTGTGTGTGTGTGTGTGTGTGTGTGTGTGTGTGTGTGTGTGTGTATGTGTGTGCATGTGCGTGCGTGTGTGTGTATGTGTGTGTGTGTGTGTGTGTGTGTGTGTGTGTGTGTGTGTATGTATGTGTGTGTGTGTGTATGTGTGTGCATGTGCGTGCGTGTGTGTGTATGTGTGTGTGTGTGTGTGCGTGCGTGTGTGTGTATGTATGTATGTGTGTGTGTGTGTGTGTGTGTGTGTGTGTATGTATGTATGTGTGTGTGTGTGTGTGTGTGTGTGTGTGTGTGTGTGTGTGTGTGTGTGTGTGTGTGTATGTATGTATGTGTGTGTGTGTGTGTGTGTGTGTGTATGTGTGTGTGTGTATGTGTGTGTATGTGTGTGTGTGTGTGTGCATGTGTGTGTGTGTGTGTGTGTGTGTGCATGTGTGTGTGTGTGTATGTGGTATCTGTGTCTGTGTTTTCGAATACTTGTGGTCAACATAACTTTAAAACCTCTGGATGGATTGTAATGGTATTTGGCAAGTGCATAGGGACTAGAAAGACAAAGGGCAAGGGCGGGGGGCCCCTGGTGTGTGATATTGGTACTGCAGCAGAACTTCCATTTGTTATATCTTTTGAAATAGGCATACCATGGTCTTGATATTTTGGTGGCAGTTAGCTTGTGGTGTAAGGAAAAACAAAATTTGTAGGTTTGGGTCCCCTAGCAGCTTGTTTTTGAGCTGCAGGGGCTCTATGGTCAGAACCTTTCAAGGACTTTCTGAGTCTAGAACCCTAATACCCCTGTCACATTATCCACGATCGATGGAAGATCGGCCATGTTTAAGATCGACAGAAGGTTGCGTGTATTTTTTTCACCTGAAAACCGTCCCTGTCACATGTAAGCCATACTTTGTACCTTGTATAATTGCTGTGCAATAAAGTTCTTATTATAAGCGAGGCTCGAGCGATTGCCGCATAATCGTCGTCCGACCGATTTTCGCCAAATGCGACAGGGGTATAACCACAACGCCACGGTGACACCAATCTTCTGGTGGCCACAATTAGATTACATGTCGTGGGAAGTTAATCACACTCGCCTGGCCTTGTGACATTATTCCCGCCTGATCTAATTTTCTCAGTGTGTGTAGTTTGCTCCTTGTTGTGCGTAACCAATGTCAACGATATTATAAGGGTTGAATGTGAACCGTAACGCAATAGTTCTGGGGAGAGCTGTTGTCACGGTAAACTTAATAGGACTGGTCGACAACAAGGTGCCGAAAAGTCAACTCAATTTTACCTGCAGAAAACGGTTTAGGTCATTTGACGTAATTGCAGGATATATGCCTCAGATTCCAGAGGTCGTGGGTTCGAATACTGTTATGCTACCAACCTTGTGTCCTTGAAAAGGCACTGTACTAATCTCCAAGCAGATCCTACGGTAGCTAAGATATAGTATCAAAAGCTGGCAGAGGAGTGAATCCGGTCTAGGAGTGTGCTTGGCTACCGTTGCACGTCCGACTCCCTTTGGACGGCTATACTCATTGGCCAGCTTTGATACTATGTTATGGCACCCTGACGGTTTCTGTAAAAAGTGCAGGTCCCCATATCAGACTATATATTTGTGAATATAAGTGGCACAAGTGGTCTAATGGATGAAACTGAAAAAAAAAACTAAACTGATACAGTAGTTTCATCAACTAAACTTATGGTAAACATGTTATGAAACCGATCTTGTGTCCTTGAAAAGCCACTACACTAATCTCCAAGCAGATCCTACGGTAGCATAAGATAGTATCAGAGGCTGGCAGAGGAGTGCTAGTGAAGCCGGCCTAAGAGTGTGCTTGGCTACCGTTGCACGTCCGACTCCCTTTGGCCGGCTACCCTCCTTGGCCAGCTTTGATACTATGTTATGACACCGTAGGATCTGCTTGGAGAGTAGCGCAACACGTTTTTTCCACTCCAACCAGGTGTACAAATAGATACCTGACTTCGGTTGGGGGAGTAAAAGCCGGTGGTAGGAGAGGGTCAGTTTACCGTACTATAGATACAATGGATAATCACACTGTCCATATGGCCTGAAAATGACCATTTATTCGTTTGACCTGCATTACCGACAGTCAAGGCCGCCCAACTAGCCGTGGCTATATAAAGATATCTCAGTATGTTTCACAAAGAGATTAAAAAACATTATATAAACGATAGTATTATGATGTTTCCTATAGAAATACAAGATATTTTTTAGATCATTTCCAATAGTTTAGTTGAAACTGCTGTATCAGTTTAGTTGTTGTTGTTTTTTTATCTTTTCTTTTTCATCCATTAGACTACTTGTGGTCACTTGTGCATTTAGCCTACAGGCATGAACATGCAATATCAGTGTGCAAAAGAGCCGGGGGGTGGGGGTGGGGAGGGGATACAAAATATATTGAGTAATATATCAATTACAAGATGTAGGGTTTACATGATAACCTTTATTCTTTTGATCACTTTGTATTTCACCTATCATAGAATTATCACATTACGATTATGATCAACAAAATTCATATTAACATCACGAGGCTGGAGTGTCAACGGAAAAGTATGGTATTTAGTAATTAAACATTCTGTTATGAATATAAAAACGCTAAGAATATGCGAACCCCTGCTAAGTTTTCCCGACTGGATTCACAATATGAAATCTGATATAGGAACCTGCACTTTTTTATAAAAACCGCTAGGGGTCCCCAAATCCGGGTGTAACTACTAGACAAATATCTAAACTATAAACAAAATGTAAAAAAATGACAAGTAAATAGACAAATAGCTGCAATTGAAAAAGAAGGATAGCGAAATTCATTCCTACTATGACTTTGGTATAAGCTGAAGTTGTCGATGCTATGGTATCAAATTCTCATTTAAACTTTGATATAGTGCTATACACACACCACTGAAACTGTAGTTGTATACATAGTCGCAGGAAATCCTTGTCGTACCCGGTAAAGGTGGTATCTCACTGAGCATGAGGCACCGGTGCGGCAATGCGGGGTTTGTTCACTGCGGCACTGTTGTGTTATTTTCGCCGATCTTTTTTTATAATTCATGTACTGTGTAATGCGTACACGTATGGCTTAGAAGACAACAAAATACACAAAACGTAAGAAAATTCGTTCTTTATCCCTGAAATTCATTGATATCTTTCGAATCCTGGAGTGCCGCACTAGTGCCCCAATTGCAGTGAGATTGACTCATGACATACCCAGTCACTTTTCATTTTCCAAACCATTGTAAGTAGCGGGCGTTGTTACTGTAGAGTAGAAAAACTGGGGGAAATCATGTTTTCTTCTTCCTCGTACCATACAATACAGGGTTTTCACTGACGTCGTACTTATTCATCATGAGAATTTGAATCCTCCTTCGACTATTTTGGCGGGTAATTGAATTAAGCAGTCGTATCTTTGTGTAGGGAAGCCGATCGAATGATTTTGGAGCACACAGACACGCCGTAGAACTTTGCGTGCAGGCAAAACTTTGTGTGCCATCGGGATTCGCCCCCGTATGTGCCAGTACGGGCGACGCGCCTGCCCTGTGCAGCCTGAACGTTCAGAAATACGTGGCGGACGTGGCCTCTCAATTAGCAACAACAAAAAAACATACGGACAAATTGCACGTACGGCGGGTTGTGCCCTTAGCTTTACAGAGGTACCCTGTAATCCAACATGGCGCAGATGACGTCAAATGAAAAGCCTGTATTAGTACAATAAGAATCTGTCTTATCCTCATGTAATTATGTGCACATATTTGATTAGCCACCAGTTTGCGACAATCAATGACTTTGATACAAGACTTAGACCCGGGTAAGCTCTTACCATTTTCCCATGGTCGGTGTAACTGTTTGGTTTATACTTCAACAATGTCCTTTCTGTATAACGAAGGAACAACATTCACACAAAGTAGTTCCCTGGTAGGCCAATCTGATTTCAATACATGGATGACGTCCCTTCGGCAACCCCAAACTGATGCGAGCATATGAAACAAAGTTTGAAAAAATACACACTTTCCTTCTATATGAAATATTAGTGGTCATAGAGGTTAGTATGACTGAAGATACAAACTGAAAATACAGAACATAGTACAACACAATATATGCTTTATTTTTTGTATTTTTGCATCTTCTTCGTTGGCTTTCCAACTCATATATTCGAGTGTAAGTTCATCTGTGACGGTAGTCAACATTATGTTACAAATTTAAGCTTTATTCCCGAACACAAAATAAAGCACTCACCATCAGGCTTTCGATCAGTCCTCTGATCCTTCTCATGTTGAAATGACCCAAAAGCCTAAGTTACACATCCAGACCGGAAGTGTGACGTCAGCAATGGGTCATAGATATACGTTGATTTTGCAGCTTCTTTATATGATTGACTGTAGTTTCACAAAGTTATGACGGAAAACGGACAAAAAACTATTTGCGTGTGGATGCCATCCACAAAATCAAGTTAGTGTGGACTTCGCGAAAATTAAACATTTGGTGATTTACATAATACAATTCAGCAGAGCAATTTCTCAGAGTTAAGATCACGGTAAATATGAAAATCCTTAATAAAGCCTTGTGAGAACTCATTTGGTTGAGTGCAGTGGTGTATAAAAGACGTTGAGGTTTCAGAAGCAGTAGAATTTTGCCGGACTTGGTGCAAGACGGTTGCAGTTTTATACTATGGTATTCGGCCATCTTTGTTCAGAGATGACTCGTTCCCAGGCAGCCACTCTCGTCCTCTTGGTCTTCTGCTTCGGGATCAATGAGGGGAGTATCGACTTTTGGAAAAACTTACACGGTAAGTGCATTTTCTACTTGTTATATGAGTTATCATATAGAATAGGGATATCCGTGTATACTTACCTCAACTGGTAGCAGTGTCCAAGTTGAACTCCCTGTTCCAATCTATTTCTTGGCGCTCTTTTCTGGAAAATGTTCTTTTGCACAACATGTACACATGTTACGAAGAAGAGTTTTTCCATACGCAGTCATATGCACAATACGCACCTCATACGCGTAGGTGATGGCGTGCGTATGTATGCATGTGTACCTAAAACTGACACACAAAAAAGATTGAGATGCCTATGAGGTGTGTTTTGTGCGTACGACTTCGTATGAAAAAATGCCAATACGGACCTCAAACGGACTCAATATACACGTTTGTGTGGCTGAACCTTTAACAATGTGATCTTTGAAATATTATAAGTACATAAAATACCTTATGAAAATTTATTTTGTATCGTAAGTCCCGTCTGGCCGTCACATAACAACATAAATATTCATCACTTTCCTTTTCCGTTTCAGATGCCGCTGAGAAAGGAAAGGCGGACTTGATGCAGGGTATTGAAGACCACGTGAAGAACATACAGGTTTTCCATTATTCGTTTTTTTCCGTTAGTTTAAATTTTTGAATCCTTCGCACTCCCAAGCTCTTACTTTGTTCTGATATTGTTACCCTATTTTACATCCATGTAAAAACTCTACCGTAACGCAAGGTTTTCTTGTTAGCGATCTTGCGGTTGGAACAAGAGTCTGGGGTTCAGATCCTCGTCCAGTTATACCCCCATTCCACTGGGTCGGCGCTCTCGCGGCGCTCTCACGGCGATGGCAAATTTGACCATCGTGGTGAGAGCGCGGTGAAATCGCCAAGGTCGCCATGGGAGCGCGGTGAGAGCTGTACTATCCCAAATGTGCTCTATCCCAAAAGCGCTTTTAGGATAGAAGCACTTCTGGGATAAGCCTGCATCCTAAATGTGCTTCTATTCTAAAAGCGCCCTAAGCCAGAGCGCATCCTGGATATCCCAGACGCGCTTCTTTGTCGCCGTCTTGGTGATTGACAGGACCGCAAGCGGTGATTGTTTCCATATTTGGTTCGACCTCGCGATCGCGAGACGTCGCGACAGTCTACTTGCGATAATTGCGCTGAATGCTGGCTGATGTGCGAATTCCACCATTTAGAGTCATTTATTCAAGACATCTTGTTTCTGAAATAAAAGCATGGAGGGACTGAATGTGATGGTATATATCTGCAACAGTCTTTTTAGTTAGTGATGAAATTTCTCAAAGCCCTGTCGTACTGTATAGTAGCTTTTGTTTCTCCTTCATGGATATGAAAAGAAAAGATGACAAATCTTCTAATGGAAGTTATCTTTATTGCAAGTTAATGCACAGAGGTAATTATACACTGCTGAATACAATGTATACAGTGTACACAGATAATGGGACATTTATCAAACTTAATTCCATGCAGATTAAACACTATTTTGTCCTTTTGATTCTCACTATATGATTTTCATCAATCTAATTGTGCATGGAAGACACAGAAAGTAATTCTCAATAGTGCATCCCAAGATGTACTACAAAATGTACCATATAAAATGTATTACAAAATGTACCATCATAAAACATGATGACAGTCAGTGAAAACGTCCAGCTGCACATTGATCAATTCCCCAAGCCATTCAGTTCCCAGGTTGTATTCTATCGCAAAAGTGCTTCTGGGATAGAAGCTGATGTTCGTCTAACAAGAAAAGTATCTTGTCGTCTATCCTAAAAAGCGCTTCTGGGATAAAATGTGCTTTATCCCAAAAGCGCTTCTGGGATATCCAGAATACGTCGCAAGCGAAGGAGCGCATTCTGGATATCCTAGAAGCGCTTTTGGGATAGAAGCACATTTGGGATACATCTGCATCCAAAATCTGCGTCTATCCTAAAAGCGCTTCTAGGATATCCAGAACACGTCGCAAGCGAAGAAGCGCATTCTGGATATCCTGAATGCGCTCCTGTCGAAGATGGCCGACATCTGTCTTCTCCTGTGCAGGTTGACTTTGTTAATGGTTTGCTGAATTTCAGCTTCTGGTTTTGTTTCGAACTATCGAACCGGAGATAGCAATACTACCTCGGTGTGTTGGGTCCATGCAGTCAACACGTCACGAGAAAATGGCAGCGGTCACTTCTGGCGATTGTTTACACCAAAGTTTCCATATTTAGTTCGACCTCGCGACACCTGCCGTAATCTACGTGATGGAAATACGCAGTTTATAAAGCAAGCGCTGAACCTAGATTTTACGTGATTATGTGAGGGTTAGACCGGCCCACGTAGTCCCCCAAAATGATTTGGTTTGTGCAAACTACGTTGATTTGGTGTAAGTATATGCGATCATCTACCACAATCAAACCCGGAAGTGACCTCGTGGGAGAACAAAGATGGCGGCCTCAGGTTGACAACGAAAAATCACATACAAGATAGTCTCCGCCTCCTAAGACACTAAGCTCCTCCCACAAGTGCACGTTCTGGATAAACACGCCGGCTTATCCTGAATGCGCTCCGACAGAAGCGCATTCAGGATATCCAGAATGCGCTCCTCGCTTGCGACGTGTTCTGGATATCCCATAAGCGCTTTTAGGATAGAAGCACATTTTGGATGCCGGTCTATCCTAAAAGCGCTTCTATCCTAAAAGCGCTTTTAGGATAGACGACATTCTAGGATGTAACAGAGCGCGGTGAGAGCGCCGTCAAGTGGAATGGGGGCCTTAGCTGCGTTAAAATCAAGGTTTCCAGACCACCGATACAATGACGCTTTGTTAAAGGTGGTATCTCACTGCACTTTGGGCACCGGTGCGGCACTGCGTGGTTCGTTCACTGCGGCCGGGAAAGTTGTGTATGCATTCTTCAACATGCTTTAAGCTTGGGGTATCTCACTGCATTTGGGGCACCGGTGCGGCGCTGCGGGGTTCGAAAGATACTCAACGAATTTCAGAGATAAAGAACGAACTTTCTAAAGTTTTGATTTTTTCTAAGTCATACTTTTTCGTATTACGCAATATCTAAATCATTGAAAATCGGCGAAAGTAACACAACAGTGCCGCAGTGAACGAACCCCGCAGTGCCGCACCGGTGCTCCAATCATATGAGATACCACCTTTACAGATTTCTCCACAGACCACGGCAGAAAACGCCCATGCTAAGTGGAACCTCATCACCGTGAACAACCAACGCGTCAAGAAACTTGAAACAGATCTGGCCGCCGTCTCCGCCACAGTGCGCCGTCTGGACCAGACCATGCGCCAGCTCGCGTCCCAGCAAAATAAACTAAGGTAAAGGTGGTATCTCACTGCACTTGGGGCACCGTTACGGCACTGCGGGATTCATTCACTGCGGCACTGTTGCTTTTTTTTCGTCGAATTTTTATAAACTAGAGTGATAAGTAAAAGTATGACTCAGAAGACAAGGAAATACACAAAACGTAAGAAAATTCGCCAAGCAGAATGCTTTGAGGAGAAATGGACCTTTGTTTTGAGTATCATCCATTCACAAGTTTTCACAAATACATGTAATTAGGTCCAGGTCCAGACCTTTATACACTTATGCATCCGTGCAAAAAATAACCCTCTTATGAAAACGACTTAAGAATATGAATAGAAGTATCCATATACAGTAGAAGCCGCTTGATTGCATTGCGTATTTGCCAGTGAATTTCGTGCAATTATCCTGCTGGCGCAATTGTGCGAAGTTATCTAGCTGGACCGCACTGATTTGGGATTTTGGGATTCCTTGCAGTTAACAGAAGTGTGCGTTAATCCGTTGTGCAATTATCTGGCTTCTACTGTACTAGACATACAGTTTCTCATTATGTCCATGTCAACATCATGTAGCATAGAACCTATGTGTGATTAAACTTTTGTACTAATGTTACTCTCTTGTCTTACGCAATGTGTGTTACTCTACCTCACACTGTACCTGGGACATTTGTTGTGCAATAAACTTAAAATTTTACTCGACACAGGGGCGACGTATCCCGGCACACGCACGACCACCCGAACCAGAAGCCGAACCGACTCGAGGAAATGTTCCACCGTACCATGAGCAAACAAGAGCGGTACATCAAGGGGTTAGACAGACTCCTCCAACAGATGCAAGCGAAGGTGAACCGCTTGGAGACGACCACCTCTTCCACCGCTCAAAACAACAACAACGAGCTACGAAAACAAATACAGCGCAACGAGGACAAGATAAAACAGCAAAAGGAACAGTCAAAACATCAAGAACAACGTCTGATGGCTGAGATGAACCACCTCCGCTCTATCGTCCACAACAAAGGGGGCAGCTACATACCACCATTCTACCCCGGCAAGGGTGCACACAGTGCCAACATGCAAGACAACATCAACCGCCTGCAGAGCCAAGTGAGCGCCATCATGGCCAATCAGAAAGGAGAAAAGGCCGAGAACGAACGCCTATTCGCTCTCATATCCGAGCTTCAAAAGAAGAAGAACGACGAAATGGAACCGACCAGCAACGTTCAACATGCAGACTTGCCGGTGGATGTGCAAGCCTTTGAGAAAGAGCACCTGGACCAAGCTATGGACGACAACCTAACTGCTATAGTGAATGATCTTCAGGGCCAAGTACAACGCCTTGAGGAACGACCATACGTAGGGCACTGTGGGTATCATCTTTAGTATGTATATTTCCTATCCCTGTCTTTACACAAGTTGCAATTACTATGTCGACTTCACGCCAGTAGAAGGTGGTACGTGTACATGTATGTAAGGAAGATGTAAGAATGCAAAGAGGATCACCACACACACACACACACACACACACACACATACACACAAACAGACACACACGTACACACACACACACACACACACACCAGACACACTAGACACACACGCTAAACAAAGCATACATCGCCATCACAGCCAATTGAAGATTATGTCTTTCTGTTGTTCGGTGTCCCCATTCCAGGCGAGGTCGGGGTTCTCGGTCTACCGTGGAATGATAACGGGAAGGCGGGGTATGGAGGGAGAGGTTCCGTCACATTCAGCAAGACGTTCCGTACAGTTCCCGTGGTCTCCGCCGCCCTGTACAAGCTCTACCATACTGGCAACCAACCTGTTGGGTGAGTTGTACCAAAATCATGTAACTTAAACGCTTTGCATTACCCATCCCTTGGTCAAAATATGTAACGCTTACAACTTTTATTATCATAATATCTGGGGTAACGTGCCAAAATACAGCCAGTGAGCTGTCCGTCAGGGCCCAATTTTCCGATTGTGACCAGAGCATGACGTGCTGAAATTTTCGACAGACAAAATGGCGGCCACGCCTAGCTGCACCCTCTTTCCACTAGATGCCGTGACCGTCCTGTGACCGCTTGAATTTCACAGACAAAGATTTAATCTTCCTACGCTTAATTTGTTTTGTTGTCTTTCAAATCATACCTTTTAGACACCCGTGGATCATATTAAAGGTCACACGATCGGTATATACGAATCTAGTTTTGGTAGCTTCGAGTCACTAGTAAACGAGTACAATTTACTTCCTCGGCATTCTATATTAGCTATTTTCTCGATTTTCAAACCCTCTTTTTCTTTTCTTTTCTTTTGCAGAATCGTGGTGTCTGCCGATGACGTCACCGAGAAGGGGTTCCGGCTGAAGCTTTACGGGTGGGACCAGACCAAGCTGTACAGTGCAGGGGTGCAGTGGATGGCGTGTGGCTAGGGTCAACGTTCTAACTACTAGTAACAGGCTTTACACTTGTTTTAAACTGTCGTACGAGGCAACGTAGCCTACTTTTCTTGTAGACTTTCGTTTTTTTCCCGAGTGTAAATCGAAATGAAATTAAGTCTACAACAAACGTATGCTGTGGCCTCCAGTAGACCCTACTTTATTTCAATTTACACTCACGATAATCCACGAGAGACGTTGACAAAATAAGATCCCTAGTGTGACAGTATAAAAAAAGTGTAACTTCCCAAGCCTCTTTTTGAACGGTTCTGAACATAATACATGTAGAGCTTGTTTAAATTGGTATAAGGTGAGATAAAGTCAAAATCGGGCATGCATAGTGGCCTAAATACGGCACCCCAGGATTGCTATTTCATACTGCGTCATTCAGAACTTTTTTTTCACAGTTTTCGTGGTACAATTTATTTGACGACCTGTTACGTCTACTGACACCAACCTTCTATACATAACATTATCTCGCAGATAAATCGAAATAACGCTCGTTTTAACAAAGAGGAAACAGATTTGACTAGAACGGTATACAAGTTTATCACTTGATATGTTACAATGTGTATTATAGTGTACTGGCAGTCCTTTTGCAACGGCCTATTCCAATATATGTAGTTGTTTTCATTTTGTAAATGGAAACCGCATAATCTAACTAACATTTTAGTCATCTATGTTCTGTTCTAAAGCTGACACTGGTTCACTTATATACGCTGGGTGACCTATATCCGTTGTTATATCAAATTACAATATATTAACAAGATTCTGAAAATATTGAAGTTTTAAACCATCGTGCTTCTGCTTGATATCACTAAATACCTTGTTCTAAAAATCACGGATATAGGTGACCTAGCGTTACCGATTCTAAACCTACTGAACACTTAACGTTGGTAACGATGGTATTGTTCTTTCTTCTGCCTTCTATGCTTCTTTTGCATATAGAAAACAATAAACGTTGACGGAAAATCTGAGTGCGTTGGACTCCTTTATTTAAGACTGTTATAGTTTTGCGAGAAGTTATTCTGTATTCAGGTTGTATGTACCTTTTGTACCTAAAAGCACAGCCTCTTAAAAGATTCACCACCAAAGGGCCTTTGAAAATTCCATTTCAGTCACAACAATAAGCAGATGCACAATAAAGGCCGTTTCTTTTATTCATCACAACACACACACACACACACACACACACACACACACACACACACACACACACACACAGACACACACACACACACATACACACACACACACACAAACACGCACACGCACACACACACACGCACACACAAACAAACAAACACACACACACATACACACACACACACACGCACGCACACACACACACGCACACACAAACAAACAAACACACACACACATACACACACACACACACAAACACACACACACACACACGCACACACACACAATAAAGAAATAGCAATTTTGCAAAATTGAGTAACTGTCTATCAACCTATATAGATGGCGTTTTTCATAATGCTAGGGCTGTAAGTTACGTGCTGCTACTCTCTATCTCATTCTATTGCATATATACGAAATAGCCTTATTTGCGACTGATTATTCTTGTGACTGGATTTACTCTTTGCTTAGAGCACGGTTTATGTTCCATCTGGCTGCAGGATTATCTCTTCTCACTGGGAGGCGCTTCTGCACAGGCTAGTTTTTGACGTGTACGAAGTTCAAGTTATTGCATTTACCGCTAGATAGCGCTTCAGTACGGTCCGGTTGCAGGAGTCGCAAAACTCATAATCTCTAAGCAGATCCTACGGTAGGATAAGACAGTATGGCAGAGGAGTGAAGCCGACTTGTGTCAATTGAACACCTCTTGGCTGACTACACTCCTTGGCCAGTTTGGTACTATCTTATGCCATCGTATGATCTATTTGGAAATTACAAAACTCAGTGCGTTTGTATTTATCACTTCCTCCCGTGGTCAACAGTGAATGAAGACCTTCATTGTACAGTTTTGCCCAACCGAGCTAAGTACAGGTCACAACAAGTCAAGATATAATGTATCACAAATCTAGTCTGACACAAAAGAAAAAAATAAAACTTCTTCTCGCTTCTTGGTAATGGTGAAAATGTAGGACTGTATGGGTTTAGCTATTGTCGGTTTGTCAAAACGCATGAGAAATATAAACTTGTCAGTGCTACTCATATGTCTAAAATGAGGGAATCTACTTTCTATATAACTAAATAGAGTATTTTTATCATTGACATTCATATCGCAATCAACAGTGAAGTGCACTTCATCTTCTACCTTGTGTGAGGTACAAAATTGGCAGACTCTTTGTTCTAGAGGAGTGCGGTTGTGCCTTCCTTGATTCAATTCGCAGTCGGTGGCAACTGATTCTTAGTTTAGCAATGGTAGTTCTGTGCCGAATATTTGTAATTTTCAAATACTGCTCTTCATTGTATGTGGATTTCAGTAGTCTGTACGTTCGCAGTTTGTTTTTCGCACATAAACCTTTATTATCATTATGAAGAATGTTGGTTAGAAAATTCATTGGTTAGAAATAAATATCCTGAAAACAAGGATGTTTTCAACCTCGTCAGCATTAACGTAATCCGTCCCAGTTGTTGAAAAGCAGCAGATATTCTTCAGTAAATGCCAGCAAGGTGAAAACAATGCTGAGTGGTAGAGGAATTTTTCAGTTTTGATAGATCTTGATACTGTATGAGTCGGGTTACGATATTTATTCGGTTGACGTAAAGTTAAACTTGAGTACTGCTACTGCCAATTGCTGTGCGCCGACTGCAGTTAGCATGACGTCCGCTGAGCGGCATATAAAAGTCGACTATGTAGCAATGGAAGCAGAACACAATATCTAGACTCATTGTCGTACATTGTAGTAAATGTATACATATCAGAAAACACTATTAATTGTAGCAAGGAGTTTAAATTTTTGGCTCATTGTTACATTTTCAGTCTAGTAAACCAGCACATGCGTATCCTAATACACTATCAATTGTAAGAAGTTTTTAATAACCACCGTAAAAACAATAATCTATTTCTTATGCAGCAATATATGTATATCAGTGTCGCATTCTTGTAAATTGTAAGTTCTTATCACTTGGCGTTTGCTTAACTTGTAAGAGCAGCTCAAAAACAATGCTTTAATTCATTCAGTAATTTTTCTCTTTCTTACGCAAGCAATGCAGAACAAGGCATGCGCAATGACAAACTGATCATCTGCTCGCAAGGTCATTCACCTTTGACCTCTGCAATGTTTGCCTCCAGAGGGAGTTTGTATTGAAACTTGAACAATTTGTACGATCAATGAGTTTGAAATAAACTGCGGATACGAAAACCAAACTGTTGAGCAGTGACAACTGCATGTACTTGAAAAGAACAGCAATTCTACCAAATGCCATAATACTGCCATATGAGAAAAATACCGAAGCAACATCAGTAATTCTAAGTTGCAATGTATATACATTTGAGATGATGTATTTTTGGTGTTCAGGGTAATATTTCGAATGTTTCTATAATAATGCTAGTATGCTGAAATTGCACTCGCTGGAATTATGATAGTTGGTATTACATTCAAGAGCAAAACGTGCGTTTCCAAAATCTACAAATAGACCATTCCACATCAATGCACTCCGTCAGTTACGGAAGTATGAAAACACGCGTCCCAGTGACTTAATCTTATCAGAAATCACGATCGGCCTCTTGTATGGCCGAGATAAATATGAAAGAAATTCCAGATTGTTTTCCGCCATTTAGACTGCTCCACCCACCCTATTAGCTCACAATTGTTTTTGTGAAATCGTCCGAAACAAATAGATTTCGGTGACACACTTCGAAACACCTTAGCGAGCAAACCTTTCAAAAAAAGAAATAAAAACTTCAGGAAAATAAGTAGACAGCTTGAGGATAAAGTTGATCGCTAAGAAAACATCTGGCTGGGTTTTAAGTACAATAGCAACAAACAAGTGCGCGCGTAATTGGTGCATTGTGAGCGACCGGGACAAAATGGCGGCGGGCTCATGAATATGCAAATGAGCCCCGGGCGCCCTCGTGCGATCGTCTTTTCACGTCTTGTTGTTGATGCTAAATGCAAATCAGACAAACTCCGCTGGTTTTATCTGGTTCTTGGATCTTTGGCAGATTTGTAGTACTAATAGCTCCGAAGTAAAGAATTAATGAGAAGAAAAAAAAAACAATGTAGAAATAAGTTTTTGTCCTTCAGAACCTCTTGAATGTTGAAGATTTTTGTTTTTTTTTCGGTACTTTGCTTTGTGTGTTTGTTCTAGAGTTTGTATAAGAAATTTTATTACAAGGTGCGAACTGGTAAAAAACAAACACTCGTTTTTTTATCACAAATAAAACATTTGAGAATTGTCGGGAAAAAACTATGATCTTTCAGTCATTTTTTCTACATTTTCAACTCTCATCGCTTGAAAAAAAGACATTTCAAAATTACGACAACGTTTCGTTGAATACTTTGTCTGAAATTCCTGAACATGATATAGAAAATTCTCGGCGGCGGAAATGGGTGTATTTAGAAACTCATGAATTTCTTGAACTAATTACCAAGGGACCAATCAGAAAGCGGTATGACCAGTTCCATTGTGATGCATATGACGTCTGTACTCAGGACCCAAGCCGAGGAGTGTATGTAGTAATCAATGTCGTTCAACAGTGTCGTCTCAAACTTCAGTGTCAGTTTGGAAGTTTTAGTTTAGTCGGGACGCCAAGCGTCGGTAGAGACATACGTTTTGAGAGCTTGCAGTAGGGGTGGGAGTTTTGTATAGTTTTATTTTTTATTCGCGGAGTAATCGTAACGCCATGCAGCAGAGCTGTGCACCAGGTGAAGCTGGATTCCAGACCTACGGAACAGACACGAGTATAGACGGGGGAGGGCCTACTTCAGCACCGACTAGGATGGACGCAGTGGACGTAGACGACACCGCCGCCGGAACGGACAACTTCCAACCGCCCGGTCTCAGCATGCCGTACGGTATGTCCGGAGGGTACACCCCACCGGATAGCAACAGTTCCCGCTCGTCGCCAGGTGACGGGGTGGACGCGGAACTCTCTCGGTACAACACGCAGGTCCCTCCCGACTACCCGCTAGGACACTACCCCGGTGCGACCAACCCCGAGAACGCGTACTCCATCACAAGTATGACGCCCTCCCCACATCCCTACACCAACGGATACGACCAACCACAAATGTATGGGCAACAACCGCCTGGCTACTTCGCTCCGATCGAATCGGGCCCACCCCAGCCCCCTAACGGGCAGTACCAACACGGTTACAACGGTAACTACCCCTACCCTGGCGGCGGGTCCATGTACGGGTACCCCCCTGGCCCTCCCCCTACCCCCGCGAAACTGAGCGTCTTCCTGACCAATCGGGACCTGTGGGTCAAGTTTCACCAACACGAGACAGAAATGATCATCACTAAACAGGGCAGGTAAGAGACAAAATTATTTACCTTTACTGTTTTTCTGTTTAAAATTCTTGTTACCAAATTATGATCATGCTTTGACGCTGACTTCTACAACTTTTGCCACTACGCATAAGTAGAATTTTGACGAGTTACTTGTATCTTAAACCTCCTTGCTTGTATCAAAATGATACATGGTACGACCATTTTCTCGAGCTATAACTTCGTATGTGTTTTCAGTATTGTACTTCTGACCAAGGAGCTTTTGTCAGCTTATATCTTTTTTTACTGATAAAGTTGTTCTGACCAAGTCTTGTGCGCAGTTCATTTAGTTCGTCGTACTAAAGATACGCAAGAAAAAATGTTACTTTAGCAACTGCAGAGATTTATTGTTGTTAGACAGCTTCCAAAATCCAGGTTGTTGAGTAACTGGGATCTTGCACAGTTTATTTAGTTGTCTTATCTAATTTTGTTCTGAAAGTTCTTGTTATCTATGCGCACTGCGCTTTGCATTAAACTTTTTCAAACTTCCAGAAATCGCACCTCGTTAAAATGATAGCCCTGGCATAATGGTTTATGACACCGGTAATGTTTATCTTCGCATTCAGTTTTGTCAGGTTCTGTGACCGAAGTATTCGCAACTTCCTGGCTTGTTTTTCAGACCGGGCCCAAAAGGTGTCAAACAGACAATGAAACTTTCATCTGTTTTAGACACCTGATTCTAGGTTTATCCCTAATTAGTTGGGGACTTGTATGAGTGCTGTGTTTTAATGTATTTTGTGGTGTACCGCGTTTCAAGCTCATAAAGTTTATGTTTTTGCATTTAACGACAGAAAAGTGGTTAGAAAAGCTAAAGTTTTTACCATGAATCATGGTTTATTTTTAACCGTTATGCTTACAATAGTTTCATTGGGCTGTTCCAAAAAATAACTGTAGAGGGGGGGTGGAAGAGGTCAAAAATCAACTTTTGTCCCTACCCTAGTTCCAATCCAGAAATTTCTCAAACCCTCCCTGGTTCCCAGTCCAAAATGCCCCAAACCCTCCCTAGTTCCAATCCAAAATTGCCCAAACCCTCCCTAGTTCCAATCCAAAATTGCCAAAACCCTCCCTAGTTCCAAGTCCAAATTGGCGCAAACCCTCCCTAGTTCCAAATCCAGAAGCTTGAACCCTACCCCCCCTCCAATCCAGCCTCCTCCACCCCCCCTCTACAGTTATTTTTTGGAACAGCCCATTTTTCTAGCCTCCTTCCTTGGCAGATCGCGTTTTCAGAAATTGGCCATGTTCACCAAAATGCCAAATTATAGTATCGTTTTCGTTCTGGGAGTGCGTAAACGACCCCCCCCCCCCTCGTCCACATGTTTCGAAACGCGGATCAGTCCATTAAGACGACTCAAACTTAGTTTAAATTTTAACAAAACGGAAAGGCGGACAAAAAATATGTTGCATTACTATTAATTCTGTTATTGTTAGACAAGCTTTCTGTCTCAACCTTCTTTAATTTTCGTTTAAAAGCAATAAGCTGCGACAAGTTGCACAAAAAATATATCGAATATTTTTATGAATCTTTCCATGTAAGATAATCTATATTTGATGCAATGTACAATCCAAGCAAAAGCGCGTATTGCTAAAAGTGAAAAAGGCCAGAAAATGGAAATTAGGAATCTGGGTATTGTTGTTACCAGTTAGACAATGCAAAGGAATTTCGAGGCAGGGTGTGTATAGCGTCTGCCAGTAGATGTCGAATTTGCTTGTAAAACTGTTTAAACACTTAATTATAATGGTCAGAAATGACTACGACGACTTTGTACGGACATACATACAGTAAATGTTCCATTTGTTTCTGATCTTGGCATTTTTTCTACAAATACTCAGGTTTAACTTTTGAACCACTGTGCTTTACTTAGGACTTTCAGTCAAACCAACTTTGCGATCGGTTAAGACCGATTCAGTCTACACTGTCTTGATTAGTCATTAAGCTTTGTTTTAACAACGATTTAAGAAACTGGAATTAGTTGTATTTGGAATTCTGTATGTTTTTCTTGGACTTGTTTTTGTTTTCGTAATGCACGGATCGCGGCGGGAGAGTTTTACGTCTGTGTTTCTTGGAATCATGACTCAGGGCACGTCATCCTCATGAGTATTTATAAGTTATTTTTGTCACTGATTACTAGTCAACTATCGGATGTACGTCACAGTCTTTTCTATAAGGATTTTGATTCCTAAATCATTTCTTAGCCCTTTCTTAGACCTAAACCTAATCGGTATGAAAAAAACACACACATTTTTTCCCTTTTGGTCTGTAGGAACAGGTACACTTCTACATTTTCAAATCAAGGACTTCTAAATTCTTCTAACTCCTTCTAACTTCACAAAACCCACACATAATAGAAGGGGTGGGATCTTTCGTCTTCCACTGTCTTCGAAAAAGGAGTCGAACCCGATAACCTAGGATCTAGAGTTAGCTTTTACTGGTTTTAGACTAGAGTAGACACCTTTGATATTTTTTTACTTTGTCTAAATCTCTCACGTTACCTGCAATTAGCCCACGGGCAAGAATTTGCAATAAACTTTATTATCATAACGTCCTTGTTCAAACTGAACATGGTCCTATTAGAAACACACTTGTATTTCTCGTAACTTTTACTACATTATTTTGGAGGGTTACTAGAGTTTACGTGATAAGGGATAATTACCGCTTATGCGAACGAACAAACAAGTCTTCATGTAAGAGTGACTTTAAGTTACAAAAAAAGGTTATCAAATTTACTTTAAATAAACGTTTTTGTACTGGACTCGATTAATTTCTTTTTACCATAAGTTACGAAGCTTGAGTGATAAATTGTATTTAAAAGTTCTTTCATACTTTTTTTTCTGTGGCTAAATAGATACATTGCATAATTATTTATCCATCACTTCTACCTATGAAAGCGATAAACGTACAATCATTTCTTTGGGTTCAAATTTTAATATACAACATCCACTTGCTTGATGAAGTTTTGCGTTCTGAAACGTCTGACCGTTTCCAAAATCAGATCCAGTTGCTTGAGTAACTACTTTTTGGCAAAAGTTTTGTAACTTTGAATTTCCGACTATTCTGTAGCCAAGTTCAGTTCTTCTAACTTCAGTTTTTAATTAACAAATGGCAGCTAAAAGTCTTTTGCCAGACCGAAGCGGTTAATTGATGGGATCGGTTCTTTGTTCCTTGCCGGCTAGCGATTGGTCGCGAACAAAGCCCTGATTTGCATATCTGTGAGCGCGCCATGGACGCATGTGAGTCATGGTCATTTGGAGACTGCTCGGTATTGTCGCACAGTGTCAACAACACAGGCGTCCTGGGGTGCACATCCTGTCGTCTGTAGTCGGGCAAATAACCTGAAATAAAAACACTACGTTTCTTTAAAAAATGCATGCACACGATAAGTCTAAGTCCAAATTTCAAGTGAGGTTAAGCCTTAAGGTGGTATATCACTGGAATACGGTACATTGGCAACGTCACTGCGTTCTAAATTCAATATTGTGTATGCCCCTGACTTTCAACTGGGAGTATCACAAAAACGTACAAGAATATTTTCTATCGGTGAATTTTTTTTCAAAGCCGCAGCTTTAGTCAGATCGTGTACTCGCTTTTGAGTTAATGGTCACATTTCTAAACAAGGGCTCGACAAAGCGTGTTTCTTGCAACCTCTTGTTAACACTTTGTTTGTTTTGTAGTATTAGATATCATATCTATCGTCCTCCGTGAACTGGCTGGCTGGGCCCAGGTTTTGGAATTTATGTGACCCTAGCATTTATCTAAGGCTTGAACAGCACTTCCGGATCCCTAACTTAAAAATGAAAAGCTTTCTTACTACTAGTAACTTGTCCAATATGATTCAGAAAATCCATATAATATAATAAGAGGATGGCCTCAAACGATTCAATTATTTTCCATCCGGTCGGTCAAAGGAGCCAATTTTTACAATGTCTTTACTATAAACTGTTAACGCCATCGGCATCACATCAGCAACTCAACTTGTTTTCTCGACCCCAGGCGGATGTTTCCGGTACTGCAGTTTGCCATATCCGGGCTGGACCCGCATGCGCAGTACAACGTGTTTGTGGACATGGTGTTGGCTGACGTCAATCACTGGAAGTTCCAGAACGGGAAGTGGGTGCCGTGTGGACGGGCTGATACTAACCCACAAGGTACGATGTTTGTTTGTTTGTTTATTTGCTTGTTTGTTTGTTGTGGTGGTAGATGGTAGAATACAACGGGCATGCGTTTTCAAATACTACTTTCAATTCTTGGCCAAAATACAGGCATTCATGGTCTCTAATCATTAAACTAAATCAGAAATATGCACAGAAGAGGGAAGAGATGGAAAATGGTATAATTTTTCTTTGATCATATCATAAATATTATATCTTGCCATATCTTAGTACGGGGGAAGAACACATCTTAGTTATTGTACTTAATGTATTAAGTCTTTGTTGAGAATGAATATAAAAAAAAGGTTTATTGTCATAAAAACCGAACACCTAAAAGCTGATAACTTTGGTATTACAATTTTGCAAATTTCATATGTTGGAAGGCCTCTATTTCAAGATACTGGTATATAATAGCATTCTGTCATTCTGAAGTGCCCCTTATCATATATACATGGTTCCTACCTGATCATATGTATATGACGTCATATTTTAGACATTCGTAATACTTTCTTTCTAAATTATTTGATTAGAATTTTCAGCTGTTGTCCGTTTCTATTACGGAAAAGCTAATTGGACCATTTCTGTATTTCAGGAAGCCGAGTGTACGTCCACCCAGAATCCCCTAACAGCGGCGCGCACTGGATGAAACAGGAAGTCGTGTTCAGCAAGCTTAAACTCACCAACAACAAAGGCGCCGACAACGGACATGTAGGTTCACTTCGGTGTTAACAAATCATAGAAATTCTTACATTTCTTAAAGTGAATTGTTGGATTCTTAGAAAGGTAAAAAATCGCATTTCGTCTTATTTCATTGGGGAAAAACATTCGAAATATATGAGATTAATCATGTTTACAGGTTTTAAAGCGATAGCAAAATTACAGGTTTGCGATAGCAAAACTTGTACTGTTTTCGTTGGCGTCTATGGGCGCAGCCATATTGCCGCAAGGGAGTCTTTGCTGACCAGCAAAAATGTATCTGATGTAATTCCGTAGTATTTCGCTAGGCGTACTCACGGTAATGTTGCAATGTTCGCTAGATATATTGTCCTAAATGTTGTTCCGTTGTATTCCGCAAGGTGGTGCTGAACTCCATGCACAAATACCAACCCCGGCTGCACATCATCGAGGTGTCTAACCGAGCCGGCGGCGGCGAGCGCGTGCTACAGTCCCACAGTTTCCCCGAGACACAGTTCATCGCAGTTACCGCCTACCAGAACACAGATGTGAGTAACTAGTACCTTATTAATCTTCGACGGAGTGAAACCTCCGACGACAGAGTATTGTTGTTGTCTGTTATGACCGTTTAAATCTGTATCTCTATGTTCCCTTTGCCGCATTCGTATGTAGTTTGTCATGTCGTCTGTATGCAGCTGCGCGATGATGCACATTGTTAGCTGGTAAGTTATCAGCAATGTTAGGGCTTCCTTATCTTTCCTTTTCGTCGTCTGGGTCTGTCCATAACATCGGCAAAATATATATTGTTGCAACTGATGTGGCAGAAACCAATACTTAATGAAACAACGGATAAAGGATAACCCACGGGTAAACGCGAACTAGCGTTAGAACTACCTACACAGTGCAATTTTTTTTCCAAACGTATAATTTTTTTTACGTTATTTCCTACCATTTGCTTCAGATCACCCAGTTGAAGATCGACTACAACCCTTTTGCCAAAGGATTCAGAGACAACTACGATGGGTAAGTAAGCTTTTATCATATTGTATCTATATATATATTCAAAAGACGCTATAAGAAGTAAATGTATATATGGGTAACTTCTTGCAACACAAGGCTCTTATATACAGTTGTACCTTTCTGTCGGCAGCTCTTAAAAGAAAATTACCTCAGGAAAAATGGAGGTATTGATTCGGTATTGAGTCTGTGTTTCTACTTTTGAGATTGTCTATGTTTCTTGATATTTGTGGTCAGCATAACTTAAGAACCTCTGTATGAATTGTGATAATATTTGGTATGTTAGAAGGTTTTGTAAATACGAGAGTCAGGATTGACTATGGGTCTCCAGGCCTTTGTCCTTGGTACTGCAGCAGAACTTTCTATTTCTGTATCGTTTGTCCTAGACATGCTATGGACCTTGCTATGGGCTATGATGTCTCAAAAGCTTAGCATTACAATGATCATTCCTTATTTATCGTGACAGCCCTACAAACATCCGACCGAACGGTTTTGACGGCAGATCTGCAGGTATGGAGCCGGGCATGCATCCATCGTTAGGCGGACCCCTCCCCCTGATGCCGCCCATCTACCCAGTGGGCCCGCCAATGCCCGCTCACAACCGCGGTATCCCTCTGCCGTACGACATGCGGTCTCACTCATCCGGAGAAAGTAGTTCCTCGCCGGGCAGCCCAGAGATGCAGCCCAAAGACTTGGAGTTGAAAGAAACCGCTTCAGACTTGCCAGGCTCCGCTCAGAACGGGCAGAGCAACGCTACACCAGAGAAGCAGGCGTCACCAACGAGGGTTAACAACTCAAACCTACTTCTGACAACAACAGCACCGTACACAGTCAACAGCAGCGGCCAGCCGCACTACAGCATGGCAATGACCATGCACAGCAGAGGAATGCCGCCGCAAAATGGCGGTCTACCGCAAAATGGGCAGGTGTCGGAAAACGGCAACATGGCACCAAACGGCCATATTTCGCAAAACGGGCAGTCGCCGGGAGAGGAGGCCAGGGCGGAATGGAGAAGCCCCAGCAAAACACGCCCATCAGGAGATGAGGACGACAATCGCGACGCTGCCGCAAAACGGCTCAGGACGGAAGAACTCCCGCCATACCACGACGCAACACCAGGGAACAACTACGACGTCTACAACGACCAATCAGGAGATGGCACGTCATCGTTTGGTCAACAACAGGATCACATGCAATACCATCGCTACAATGGGTACTACTCAGCAAATCCAGAGGACTATGGACACTACTATGACAGAAATGCGATGCAGTATGGTTACTACGGTAACCAGGGCTATCAGGCGTCCGCGCACGCGCAGTTCGTAGACAGTGAGAAGTTTGCACATGCGCATTACAACGGAGCATACCACCAGGCCCAGTATAATGGGGGGTACATGCCAACAAGCACAGCCAGCGCCGAAACAGCAACTGGACATTACTAAGACTTCGGCAAAGAACTCTAGCGAAACAACACTGAGGAATTGGTTCAGGCACATTTGTAGTGTTTGATAGTCCTAAGGCAGTGTACGTTCTCTGCAAAGTTAATTTTTTACCCTTCTTGTTGCAAGCGGATTGTAAGATATGTACGTACTTTAGTATTTATTGTTGCATCGTCCAAAAATGACGCTAAGGCCTTCTAGCGCTAGAAGTTTGAGACAGTAAGAGCCACGTCTTAAATGTTAAACATATCGTAGAGAGTAGTTTTAAGTTGTTTTTCGACGACAAGTAGGAAATAAGTAAAGATAAACATCAGACGTGCCTTGAAGGTACGTGATGTCTAAATGAACGTGTACAGCTAGTCAGGTGGTCCGTTGCATCTTGTGCAATACTCTAGCGCCACCTACCAGGATACGAACGAACTGCACGACACATTTGTTGCAATTTTTCAACTCCCTACCTCTCCGACAATGCTGCAACGACATATGATTGTAAAATGCTGCTAAAGATGGATATGTTTTTTTAAATGACAATCAACGAACTGCATCTTTTTATAGCTAATACTAGTAGGTCCCTATGCCATGTTGAAGACATTTTACGCTATATTCTAGATGTAATTCAAGCATTGTTGCGCTGGTACGACGTTTTTTTTACTCAAGAATGTTTTAAAACTTTATCATACCATGTAGTGTTGTAAAAGGAAGTAGAAAAGCATTTCCACTGCCAAATCATTTGTTTCTCTTTTTTCTGTTACTGCAACACATTGGTGTAATTTAGGTATGTGTTTGTGTGTGTGTGTTTTTTTTGGGGGGGGGGGGGGGGGGCTCACCTATTAACTGTAAGTCCTTCTTTTTGAGCCTGTTTTGCAAGAAGACTAGCACCGCCAAGGGAGGAACATATACTTTATTGAAATGTCGCGGGTTACAAAAGTCGTCGATTCTTATGCACATATTGTACACCAGTCATGATCTTTATACATTCGTCGTGTTGCTAAAAGTTTTGTACATCTATACCACAAGTTACGTCTGCACTAAGCTGCATTCACAACGGTCGATTTTATCACATGTACAATTGTTTGAAACTTTTTTAAAAACATTTTATGACCTTATGTTATGATTTACAAATCGATCTGATAAATGACATGCCTAATAAATGGTTCAGCTTACGTGGAAACGAAAAACTTCTTACAGTCTAGAATGTATCCTTTTCTGGAAACATCCTTCTGACCAATCAGAGAGCTCACAGTACTGTGACGTCATTCCCCACGAACAGTCATAGGAAGACTTGTACGTCTGATGGAACGTGATATGAGCTTTTAACGCTAAGCTTAAGAAGGTGGAAATATACTTATAAACAAAAGTCAACACCGTTGCATGGGGGGGGGGTGTTCACACTGACTACGCCTATTTATTAAAGAATATCAAATTCCTTCAAGCTCGATTGAAAAAGGAATACACGGACGTAATGCAGAAAAGTTGTCAAAACCTATAAATGTGCGCACGCACAGCGAAATACATTTTGGGTAATATGTCAATGGTGAAAATCCCCGAGACATAAACAAAACACGTCCGGATATGCATTAAGTATGGTATAGACTAGAATTTCACCTTTGACCCGTACACCACAGTGCATTTCGTTGCGCATGCGCAGTAGGTACCAAAAAGGTCCTACTCAATGACAGCCAGCGGATCAAACAGTCAGGTAATCTTTTGTGGATCGATGCAAATGTACTAAATACAAATTTGAGTTTATTTTATTTTAATGATTTAAAGTTTTTCACGATCACTGTATGTTTTCCTCTAAGAAACAATAATTTTTGTCGCTCTATGCACCTGAAAAGCCTTCTTTGTACAAAAAATAGACGACCAAGCAAATAACTATTCTGTCTAAAACTGCACACAGAGATAATACGGGCAACCGTTTTCTAACAAATCTGATAGCTATTTTTACTACATGTACCATCAACATGAAATATTTTAATTTAGCAATGCGCAGTGCACTGCTAAAACCGCCTTCTTTTCGGTCATCAATGAAACATAAAGGTGTCTGATCTGGCTTTGATTTTTGGACAGTCAAGCTAAAAAATGAAGTTGTGATTCACATTTGGTTGGTGAAGTTTTTTGTCACTGACCCACAAGATTCCATATGCATAGATATCACGTTGTCGGATGAAAGTTTGATAAATGTCATGACTGAATAACAATCTTTTTCTTCCCGGGTACAAGCTAAATCTCACACAGTGATTCTCATTGATATTCATATATACACATTGACGTAAACATATCAGTAAAAATGACTGATTAAAAAAGCAATGAAGAGTTTATCTCAAACTACGCACTCATTCAACAAATGCAAAGAGACCGAATAACGATGCTTTATAATATGTAACAATAGAGATACGTCATAAACCACACTTTCTTGATTTTCTGATTCGCCGCATAACTTCCTGAAGATGACTGTTGTAAAGACCAATTCATATCATTGGCCAACCTGCACTGTTCACTAGACAAATATCACGTTTACTATCAATTTCTGACAGAAACTACATTTTTAGACTAAGTGGGTTTTCCGGTGTTGATCAAAATATAAAAATACCACTACAGCAAAAATGGTAGAGATGGTCTGTATGCCCTTCAGTTGCGTTTACGTAAGCATTGTCCGCCATATTGGATCGTTAAACTCGGAAGGTGCCAGGTCAATTTTAAGTAGCATTTTTGGTTACCGTCACGTAGTAGTAATTGATATGGAATTTACACGTTATAGGCCTACTCTACAAGATTCAATTAACGAACAGGACAGTTGTCTTGACGTTTTGAGCAAAGATATTTCATAATATTTCCTTCTTTCGGACAGGTACTGTATCGGAAACAACATTACGTGCCGGTATTTGTTCAACAATTTATGAAATTTGCGAGGGTGTATTCCTACACGTTAAAGTTTCAGTCTGTTTTGATATTTTGGCGACGCTCTTAGGGAGCGAGCTTAATAGTACAGAATTATTTTAAAATTCCCGGATACTGTAGATAGTACGCTCATTACGTTTTGCATAACTACAAATATACACGCAGTACGTCGTGGGTAAAATTCAAAGTATACAAAGGCACGCTTTCACTTCGGTGCTCGACGAATACAGTAATAAAATCTTCAAGGAAATAAGCAATCACCAATACTGTAAATAAGTAGATTAAACCGCGGGTTAACTAAAACTACAAGGGGAATTTTTGTTACTCCAATGTTTAGTAATTTATAATATAAAAGGACATGACCAGAGTACCGTGAACTTCAGACGTCTTTTCATTGAAGATTGTATGAATAAGTAATAGCTGATATTTGAAGGACACAGCATTTTGGAATGGTAAATGTATGAATGAAAGGTATGTCATTTATTTACCTTTTTGGAGAAATTTAGAAGAAATTAAACACGACACTGAAAAAGACATTTTCAGATGATGATATCACCTATCGCTAACAATCTTTGAAATTTCCAAAGGACGGTTCTTAATGGGTATAGATTTTTTTTTTCTTTTGTTTGCTTTCAGCTGCGCAAAGTGCTTTCTCTGGGCGAGAGCAATAGAGTTTTGCAATTAAAAGTTTTTCTGATTGCAAAGCTGTCGCCCGTAGTGATGATGCACTTGGTCTCTATCAGCGAAGACCCGCCATATTGAATATGGTATCGCACCGATGTTCCCATGGTGCTTTGCGCAATGGACGACACAGAACAGTGTGTCCAGGAGTGCGCATGCGCACCACCTGTCTATCTGACAGAGGATGACGCGTGCATATTTCAAAGATATAGATATAGATATAAGGAAAAATATCCGTGTATCATACAGTCGTTTCGTGAATAGTAAAACTTTTCAAAAGTTCGGCCCATTTCGCCGTCTGATGGTTTCTGAACGCCCTCTGTATCAAAACCGCCGCCCGGAACTCTCGTTCCCTGCGTGCCGTGGTCGTCACGACGACCTCGTTCACTCTGGTGGGGAAAGACTTCTTGAAAGTGTCCTCCATCTGATCCATGATTTCCCCGAACTCATCCGTGTTCTCTACGTCTCCCCAGAGCCGCTTATACGTGAAGGTGGTCAGCTCTTTCAGGACGTCTATACAGTGGACGCGGTCCCCACTGACCAAGGGAATGTCCAGCGTCTGTAACTTGATATTGTTCGGTTTACGCAATCGTAGTGGATCGTCCAGTTCGTCCACAAGATCGGTTAAAAGAGTGTAGTCAATAAACTGCGTGGCGTCGGGATCGTACCTCTGCCACACCATGTAAAAAGACTCGAAGTCGTCTTCGGTGATTCCGACGTGTTTTTGTTCCTGTGCCTGGTTGAAGCCCTCCAGACCTACTGCTATGTACATGTTCCTTATGATCAAAGAGCTGACCATGATGTAGCTCACTAAGTACAGCGCGGGTATGGTTGTACCACTACAGAGCCCGTCGTGGTCGGGCTCACTGGTGTCGCAGTACTTCATCAACGGTTCCAAGATGTCGTTCCATCCGGCGGAAGTGGTCAACCGGAAGAGGAGCATCATGGACCGCCCGAAGGTTTCAAAATTCACGATCTCGTCCAGCATGCCCTCGTGGTGCACGTGCGTGAAGGAGACCATCCCCATGATGCTGAAGATGAACATGACGATGAGGAGGAGGATGCAGATGTTGAAGAGCGCCGGGAGGGAGATGAGCAGCGCGAACAGGAGGCGACTGATCCCCTTGGCCGCGCGGATGAGTCGCAACACTCGCCCGATACGGAAAATACGAACCACTCTCAGGAGCGTCGGCGTCAGAAATCTGCTCTTTAGGACATCCTCCAGAAGAAATCCTGTTGAAGCATAAGCACAGATACACTTTGTTATACATTTTGAACTTTCCTGTTTGTGCTTGTACCATTAAAATGCTAATTTAGAATATACGTCTATGAAAGATAGACATCCAGGTAAACAACAATTAAAGACATTTCATCTGCAGAACTGGATAAAAATGGAGATTCACTTCCGACAACGTAAAATATATGAAAATAGATTATAAACCAATATTCTAACATTTGCATCACAAAATGACCATGATGTACGTTACATATTATTTTCTACCAGAATAGATTTTCTGACCAAACGACTGCACTAACTAATTTCTATGTTCTTCTAAACGACTGATTTCAATACATATTCATGCATTTAACATATGACAGCACAGTTTTTTAGGTTCACGATTATAAGTACGAATGCGCGGTGGAATACATTGTGGGTACTATTTCAAAGGCGAAGGCTTCTAACATGTAACAGTTCTTGTCTTGTTGCCATTTGTATAACGATGTATAGATTTGTTTTGTTTATGTTTCGGGGGCATTCACCTTTGACATATTACCCACAATGCATGTCACTGTACATGCGTATTTATAACCGTTAATCTCTTCACTGCAAAGTGTATAACTTACCCAGAATAGACAGAACTACTATGCAGAAATCAAAAACGTTCCACGGTAACCGGAAGTACTGGTTGCCCATCCCGATCAGCTTGACGATGGCTTCCAGGGTGAACAACCCCGTGAAGACGAGGTTAATGACCCACAGGACATGCGTGATGACCTCTGTCTGATGGTAGTGTTCTATTGCCATGGCGACCATGTTCAGCCCGATGGCCCCCATGACCGCTATTTCCATTTCCTTGCTGAGGGCAAAATCAAAGATGGCGGCCCTCCACCTTATCTGGAATAAGAAGTAAAATTCATCGTTATTGTTAAACACGATGACTCTGTTACATCATCACTTGTGTTAGCTTATTCCTTTAATTTTGCCCTTTGAGGCGTAGCTATAACCTGTTTAGCGATGGACGTTAATAGTGGTACATTTGTAAAATGGTAAAAAGAATGGTGCCCGCTATGATACAGTTTCTACTGTCCCATGGTAAAAAAAACGGTACCCGCTATCGAATGATTTCCTACATTTATTGTTCCTTCGCCAATATGAAAGTATAAATCTTACACAAATGCAAAACATATTTTGAGAATACCATGAAGTTGTGGGTAGCGTGGCAAATATGGCAGAAAAATTTTACTTTTCATTAGAGATCGTTATTGAAAGGAGTTTATAGCGAAATAATAACCTGTTATGTAATGTTGTACATCTATCAACACTTCTCTATACAGATGCACCACAGATACAATGTATCAATGAGAACAGTAATACCTTGGGTCGACTGACGATTTTTTGCGGCTTCTTGTCGCTGAGTTTTCTCAGCGTGTTGTAGTACTTCTTCTGGTTAGACGTCAGGAATATGTCCAGGTACCCTTCGCCTTCGTACTGTAAACACAACGTTGTTGTTTTTGTTTGCTATTTTGTTTTGAATATAAACATATGAATATGTACATTATGTTATAATACACCTCGATATCAAAACGTTGTAATTGCGTATCTCAGAAAGACAACGCACTGGGATCTTCGTACATTTGCAATATTACAAATTGACCTCCGTAGAGGCGGTGCCAATCTCCGTTACTATAACCCTTGGGCCACACAGGCCGCTATATAGTATGGCGGTAAGTAATGCAGTGTAATTAACTCCTGAGTATTTAGTGCTCAATAGAGAAAACAGTTTGTACCATTTTTTTCAAGTCTTTGGTTTGACCGGTACGGGGCAGAAACTTTTGAACATTGCGAATGCAAGCCGAACACTTTAACCTATAGACAATACATGCACAAGTCCTTATGTCTGCTTTATTGCTAAAAAAAATCCCAAAGACGCCCACCTTCCTCTTGAGTGAGTTGAAGTTGTCAATGATGGCTCCGATGAAGAGGTTGAGAGTGAAGAAGGATCCGAAAATGGCGAACACGACAAAGTAGATGTACATGTACGGGTTAGCCTCTCGAGATGGCTGCATGTCAACCTGATCATAGGCACAAAATTACAAGGGTCTATCACATTTGTAGTTTCGTGAAATCAAAACAGAAACCTGCATTACATATTATAGATAGATAGATAGATAGATAGATAGATAGATAGGAAGATAGGTAGATAGAGATACATAGCAAGTGTGAGAGAATAAGAGAGAGTAAGAGAGATTTAGATCTTATAGATCGATACGTATTAGATGAATAGGATAAATAGATTCATAGATACTAGCAGATAGATTGATTGATAGATAGTTATAGATGGATGGATATATATCCATCTATCTATGTTTCGATAGATTAAAATACAGAAAGTAGGTTGATAGATACTTGCAATAGATAGACCAATAGATAGTTACAGATCGATACAGATTGGTAGTAATGGATGGATAGATTGGAATCATTGAATTTTTTTTATTTTTTGCATCACAAGTAAACAGACGAAACGATAAGAATTCAACATCTTCAGAAGAAAATATTGTCAAACTGTATCGTACATCCGACTACACCTTTACATTTATTTTGAAAAATGACTCTTTTAACTTGAAGAGGGGAGGGTTAGATGTAGAATATACTCTGCGCCATATGCTCTACCCCATAGACACTACTAGGGTAAATATCAGAGTTATGCATCTTTTGGCATGGGGCGGTGAACGAGGTTACGATCAACGAAGACATATATTTTGGTCACCTATCAGTGTGCGCAGTCATGAGTCACCGCGTTTATTTTAGGAAAAGGCAACTATCTACCCTATGATTCATAGTATGAGACACTACAATATGGGCATAATGATCAGAGATAAAGGTTTTTTTTTAAATTCTTGATGGAGTTGCCATACCCTACGTCTCATGGTAGGAGACACTACCGGTGTAATTATTAGAGATAAAGAAATGTTTTTGTATGGAGTTGTCATTCCCTAAGCATCATAGTATGAGGCACTACTAAGCGTAAAGATCAGAGGTAAAGTTTTTGTATGTTGTCATACTTCAGAAAGAGTTAAATCCACAGGCACAGGATGACTTTTGCTTTATACATTTTCATCTACTATCCGTGTGCAGAGACATGAGAAATCGCATTCCTCTTCCGGGAAAGCCTTGGGGATAACGATCGTTGACAACGACATTGGTATTGCTCGATGCAGGCGCACTGATACGGAGTAAATCACCCTATCACAGCGCCCGGGTCAGCCATTTTGACGCATTGCAGAGGACGATAACAAATCCTTCCGCAAGCATCACCACCGCGTGGCTCTATCGATTTGTGGTAAACGGGGATCAGTTCCCCTTCTGGCATTTAGCTCAACATCAATCACGATTTTCTTTATTTAGTTCAGGGGAACAGTTTATCTCCTTGTGATGTGAGGATCAGTGTCTTATCACGGAAAACATGCAAGGCGAGTTCCCCATTTTCCAGGGACGCACTTTACGGGAATTCGACATGGTTCATGAACCACGATTATTAAATCCCAGGGGAAGATTTTTGTTAATTGCATACTGATTTAAAGAAAGAGTTGGGGCACCGTGTTCACATTAACCAAGACGTTTCTATGAGATCATATCATCATTATCTTATGTATTATAGAATCAAACATGCAGGACCTGGGCCTCATTTTCTGGCAACGTACTCTAAAGGAATTCGACATGATTAATGAAGAATGGTTATTGAATCCCAAGGGAAGATTTTGCCAAGTACATACTAAGCTACATGATGTACAGAATGAGATGGCACTATTATAATTTTCACATTGACTAAGGTGTCTCTGCGCTTTGATATATGAGCATTTGCATCATATCACAGAAGACATGCAAGGCAAGTTCCCCATTTTCCAGGAACGCGCTTTATGGGAATTCTACATGATAAATGAACTGTGAAATCCAAAGGATGATTTTGTACATACTGATCTACATGATGTATAGAAAGAGTTGGGGCACCATCAATGTTCACATTGATCAAAGCGTCTCTGTGCGTTGTGATCATCAGTATCTTATCACATGTACAAGATATATGAAAGGTGACGTATCCACTTCCAGGAACGCAATCTACAGAAATTCCACATGGTAAATGAATTATGATAACTGAATTCCAAGTGAAGACTTTACAAAGTACATATACTAATATAAGCTACATTATGTACATAACTAGATGGCACAATTTATTTTCACGTTGACTAAGGTGTCTTTGTGCTATGATATGTGAGCATCAGTATCTCATGGTCTCTTATCACAGAAAACATGCAAGGTGAATTTTCCAGGAATGCGCTTTGCAGGAATTCGACATGAGTTATGAACTATGATTTATACTAAGTACCAAATGAAGATACATACAAAGCACATACTGTGCTACATGAAAGAAAGCTCAGTAACTCCATTAATTTCGACATTGGCTGAAGGTGGTGTCATAGATTCACATTTCACATTTTGTGCATCCAAACGTGCTACAGCAAATAAAACCTATAAAAAAAGGTTTAAAGATACACATACGTTATAATTGATCTTGTTATATGTTTGCCGTCTCAAACGTACATTATGGGAGATGTCTGTAGAATAGAAAATGTATATGATTATGAAAGAATCTATACGTACCCCTCTGACGTCCACCGCATCATGCATGATTTCTATCCAGCCTTGAAAAGTTGCCTAAGGGACAGATGCGGCACTCTGTTAGTAAATACTTTTCTTAACATGAAAATATGGAAAAATTGGAGGGAAATAAGTACACACACGTACACAGGCAATAGTGCTGTGTTGCATATCTCTATATTACAGTTGAGAATGAGCTGTGCATACAACCAAAGAAAAACACGAGAAATGCACAAAGACACGAAAGTAAGTTTACTAAAGCGTTACACCATTGATGTGAAATAAGTTCTTCATAGACGCCTGTCCCGCCCACACGTACATTTTCAAATTTCACATGTTATTGCAGTAACTCATCTGCATAATCAAATACAGGTATGCCAGTGTATTAATATCAAAACTCACCACTTGGAAAAGGGCCAACAGCGCCGCCCCCACGTTATCGAAGTTGACCTTGGAGTTGATCCAGGTGAAGTTGCCGGTGACGCAGGCCGTCTTGTCGTTGATGAGCGTGGCGGGGATCCTCTCCCCCTCGTGGTCCAGGCACTTGAAGAACTGCCCGGAGAACAGCTGGACGCCCATGATGCCGAAGATGAGCCAGAACACCACGCAGACCAGCAGGACGTTGAAGATGGCGGGTACTGCGTGCAGCAAGGCGCTCACCACCACCTAAGGCAAAGTTGTTGTTTTTTCTAATTTGATCTATTCGGCTGTACAATCATGAGAAATGCAGCCAGGGCTACCCAACTAGCCAAAGGCTATTATCCAAGGCTAGCCCTTGCACAATACAATATACAATAACAGTGTTACGTTCACCGGTACATGAGGGTGTTTTTCGAACTAGGTTCTACAGACAACGCAAGATACGGATAACTTTGACTACAGAGACGATCTGTGTTTACAAGCTAGACTAGCAGTCGCACTATCTGTGATACTCTATCTATGATAGTTTTTGTTACTATCTGTGATATTCAGTCTAGGATATATAAGCAACATTACGAGATTATCTTTATAGGGATAATTTGCTTGTGAACACTATAATATATACATTATTACAAAAATCATGATCATCAACATAATAAAAAAGCGGCTATTTCATTTTGTACTAGGTCGCTTGTACAACTGGGCCTAATGACCTTATGCTAAGCCTATATGATCCCGTGTTGACTCTTAAATCCTGTCAGTTTTGGCTTCTAAAGTCGACTTGACCAATGAGACCATTACTAATTTCTCTTCCTGTATAAAATTGCATTTCAAACTTCTCACCTTCATGCCTTGCCATCTAGAGATAGCCCTTAGCGGCCGCAGCGCCCGGAACACTCTCAGAGACCTCACGGCCGATAGGTTTGCCGACTTGGTGGTGGACTCCAGAGCTATGCTGAACAACGAAACCTTCAAGACAGAACCATTTTACATGTTACAGAGTGTAAAGCCAGGTCTTTCTTAGGGCTCACAGTTACATTTCTTTCAGCTTTTATAAATCATATTGAATGTTTATCGCAAAAGTCATACTACCTTCCATAACCTTGTTACCTATTGACAGTGCAGTATAACAAGCAGAAATAGTAAAGGAAAGTGAAGAATTCCAACGTTGCTGTGTAGCATAATCTCCAAGCAGATCTTGTGGTGGAATGAGATAGTATCATAAGCTAAGGAAGGGGTTTAGCCGGCGTGGTGTACTTAAACTCCTCTGCCGGCTAAACTCCTTCCCCAAGCTTATGATACTATCTTATGCGACCGCAAGATCTGCTTGGAGATTAGTGTAGCAGTATTTCCACATAGTGGCGGTGATGATGCAATGGGCTCACCATTCTGCTTATGGGGAGCGGCCACTAGCCAGCTGTCAGCCAATCACAAAATTGCCTTAAACTTGCCTTTAGGTGAAAGTGATTGGCTAATACCAAATGGGGCAAGCTTATTGATACCAACGACATATTTTTAAAAGACCAACAGCACATATTGTTTGGACAGTTCTAACGTTGTGTCTGTTGGTGCTTTGCATCGCTATCCTGAAAGTCCACAATATAGAGAATTTGTAATGTGAACACTGATTGGTTTGTGCCAAATAATGCCAGCGCATTGATATTTATAAACGAGACGTAAAAAGGCAGGTAAGTGGGCCCATTTCAGAGTATGTAGGCCGCACGGTGGCTCATAGATAGAAGGAGGATGTGTAGCACTATACAGAGTAGAAACACAAATAGCCATCCTTAGCGGTATCTCTATTTCATATAATGAAATACGACTACCACTGCTACTGTCAATTAGTAGTGTAGTGGTACCCTCCAAGCAGTGATTGGTGGGGAAAATCGTGAACCTTTCCTTATTTGTCGTCTTTTTCGAGGCTGGTGAAAAAGGCCACGATTCTCCCCACCAACCTCTGCTTCGAGAGTAGGGTAGTAGTAGTATTTCATTATATGAAACTTAACATGTAACTTGACATAGCACAGAGCAACAAGAACAGTCGGAAACAAGGCTAAAAGGGATACAGACAGCAACACACACACACAGACAGAGCAGAGGGAGTTTGCAACAGAAACAAGAGCTACAGTAATTAAGATTGGAAAGCAAGAGTCCTACCGTCTAGAAAAAGCGAGACAACTGGCGGTATACATACGGGTAGACCTACCGCAACCACGACACAGTCAAGAACACACCACCCATTGGTGAAATATTTGACAAAGCCGTAAGCTATCCATTTTAGAAGCATCTCAATGAGAAAAATAAGGGCAAAGATGATGTCCAGTATGGCCAACACCTTCTGTAGGGTTGGTCTGGTGTCCAGATAGATGTCATCAAATGCCTGTAAAAGGGAAAATGGTGAAATATATTAATACTCACATACCTCAGGATTACAATTGACTTAAGCCGTAGTATCAATCATATCTCTCTATAGTGTACCTATTTAGGCAAGAAGAGTATGTGTCCGTGTTTTTTGTTTGTGTACGTGTATGTGTGTGCGTGTGTGCGTGTGTGTGTGTGTGTGTGTGTGCGTGTGTGTGTGTGTGTGCGCGCGGTGTGTGTGCATGCATGTGTGTGTGTTTCAAGGCAGCATGACTAAAGAAGCTGTAGATTGCGGTTAACGCAAGTAAATCAAGCCATGCCAGATCTGAAAAACATTATATGAAACACTAATATAGCAGTCTAAAACCTGTGGCTAAAGTTTGACATATAACATAACCAGCAAAAAAATACGCGTCACATTATTGTTACTGAACGTTTGCAAATTAAAAACCAATCTGCATAGAAGCATGACACACTTACCAGTAATATACTGCTGGCTAAGATGATGACTAAGATAAAGCCCTCAAAGATGTTATTGTCTACGATCTTGAGGGTCTTTAACCTAAACTTGGCCCAGTATCTCCCAAACTTGCTCATACTGAACTTCTTCCAACACCGAAGTCTCATAATGACCGAAGGAAAACAGTCCTGTACGCTGTGGTCACTCTTGTCCGACACAAGGGACAACTTTGTGTGAGTTCTTTCGTGGAGGTATTTTAGAAGGTTCTTTCTGTCCACTGTTATGACGGAGTCGTCTTTCTGTTTCTTGGGGTTTCTGCAGCTGTTGAAGAGTCCGTTGAGGCCGAAGATCTCCTTGAGTCTCTTCATGCCGTCTTGGATGCTGTTGGTGTTGTTCTCAAAGCTGCTGAGTTCCTCCGAGGCAAAGGAGCTCAAGAGCATTGCGACAAACAGGTTCAGTACCTGGAAATAAGATGGAAAATTACATCAACTTTTTTATTCACATATCTACATTGACTACGCAAACAGGTCTACATACATATAAATGGAATGGAATGTACAAGATGGATAGCGGAAATGTAAACGTAGACAAGATAAATGAAGTTTTACCTGTACACAATAATAGTGTAAACAATATTGAAACTGTGACAGTTATCATTCAAATTTCAAAAGTCAAACGCTTTGTAATAATCGAGTGACACAAGAAACGACCTAATGTTACATCTACACAATGCCATTTACTAGAGCCTCCTCAAACGTTTTTTTTTTTGTGTGAGCGCTGATTCGTGACTTGCAACCAGGGATTTGTTGATGACGCCAAGCTGCAAATTTGCTACTGGTTGAAACATTTAGAATGGTTCTTAGTGAGATATGATTTGATTTAATTGGAATTGCGTATGGTTGAAAATGGTCAAACATGTAATGTTATATTTATTTCCTTCGTCGGTACATAAGTAGCTGTACTACACTTAGTATCTTCTTTGATTGGATTGCAAAGTTGCATCGTCTCTAAGATGTGCACAACATTAATGACGTCATCATATAAACTCACCACAAAATTCCCGACAGCCAGCGCGGCCACGTACATGATGACGCAGCCGTACCCTGACACCGCCATGCAGTCGTACAGCGGTTTGACCCAGTCCCCACAGAGGACCCGGAACACCATCATGAAGGAGTGGTGAAAGTCCACAAAGTTCCACCTAGGAACTTCCTTCCCAGGTAACCTACGGAAACACAAAGAGAGAAACATGGTTGGACAAGTACACTAGCCCTATTGTCCAGGGCAAGTGAATGTGTCGATCGAGCTAGCGCATGTCCTACCTTACTTGCCCGATCGGGAAAGAAAGATTTTTTCGGTGAGATTTTCACATACTTGCTGGTGATACAAGGGCAATGACCCTAATTGACGGCTGCGCAGAAGGTCCCCGGTGAGTCCCCACAGGATTGATTTTTAAAAGTATCAGAAGATGTGTTTTTCTTTGGAAATGTTGGCATCTTGGAGCTGTATTCTACAGGTAAGGGTTGTAGGTTTTTTATTATGTCGAAAAAACCAGACTTTCAAGCCTGTTTTGGGTGCCTGGACACTAGAAAGAAGTTTGTTATGTAGCTGTCATTGTAGTGCCAGATGGGGTCAAAGGTCACCGAGTTGCGTTTGGATGCAAATCACATGTGTTCCAGTGGTCAGAAAGTTCCGAAAAGTTGAGAATGGACATTTTAGAAGCCGGGCTACCCTCTCAATGTTAGTTTTTCGAGAACGAAACGTCAGGTAGGTGACTTTTGACAGCTTCTATTTGCCATTAAATGCATTATAAGGATAGGGAAGACATGATTGGTGGTCACTGCTCTAAAAGAATTCCATTGGTGGAAGTGAAAACTACATTAAAATTTCGGGCAAGTAAATTCTTTATGTAGTTGCCCGACAACACAGGTGAATTTTAGAAAACTTGTCCGACCTTGGAAAAGAAAGGCACGTAAAAGTCAGCGAATGCATACTGACAAATAGAAGATTTAGGTCTCTAAGCAGGGAATCTAACTGTGGTGATTATTACCTCTGTCAAGAAGGATGACCTCCAATGAGGGTACTGTTTCTGGTTGTGTTTGTGTTCGTACCTATTGCCATTCATAAAATATTTTAATTTTGTAGTTTTAAGATATTAGCAACTCGTGTAGTTAAACTGTCTCGTATGTACAGGTTGCCACGCATCATTTACAGTTGTCGTGCAATAAAGTTCCTTTCTTCTATAATTCCAGATCTAACTTTTGGATGGTTTTATTTTTGATGCTTTATTTATTTTCTAAGTTTTACATGTGAGTAACTATTTAGGTCTCAACAAAATAAGGCACTTTGGCGCACCTTAGCATGTGTTTTCCTCTCAGCATTTTGTCAGAAATTTGTATTGGCGGTGTTTTTTCTCTCACAAAACTGCCTTTATTTATGTTCGCAACTGTTTCAGTTAAGCATATATAGTTCCAATCGTCTTGGTGTTACAATAGTGACAACACATGCATTATTATTATACCATTTCTATACACGGAGTAATCATTACTACCTAGTTAACCTCATTGGTTTGACGCATCACGAAGGAATCTTCAACACGTTACCTTAAATAGTTGTCTTTGTAATCCTGCCCGAACATCTGCATGCCCAACACACTGAAGATGTAGATGATGACGACAAGGAGGAACGTAAGGCCCCCTACGTCCTGGATGCTGTTAGTGATGATGGTCAGGAGAAGCTGCATAGTCGGCCACGACTTAGCCAGCTTCAACACTCTCGTCACTCGTGCCTAAATACCATGGAAAGGTCAGCAATATAACAGAAGATATTGAAAACGTGTATTAGTTATGTTAACATTAATGGAAGTACTATGTTTTTGATCTGCTTCGTCCTTTTCTCCTTCAGTTTCAATTAGATAAGTCTAATGACCTGAATAAGACGGCTGTCATAATTGGTCACCATTTGGTGTTTGATTACATCATGTAGCAAGTGGCAGGACAGAGTTTGAGGGGCTGGTCACCGTATACATGAATGTGTTTGAGTAAATAGACAGCTGTATTTTGTTACGCTAAACGAAAGGCAGGTAAACACACAGTTGTGTTATATCATCAGAACATATATTCTTTGGAAAGCTGTTGTACGACATGATGACACCGAGGAAATTATGCATCGGCTGCATATAAAATAATCTGACCGTACAGAAAATTACCAATTCAATAATCACAAACAACACTACAAGTCATACCTATAACTACTAAGATGTAAGGAAAATGCTTCATTGCTTTTACTTCTTTTAAGAACATCTCTTTTTGATATTCATAGATATGTACTGACCAATCTAAAGGAGCGCAGTACAGACAGCCCTTCTACTCCTTCTAGTCCCCACTCTATCAGACTGATGAACACGATGCAACAGTCAAAAACGTTCCAGTAGTCCTGAAATACAAGCAGCTTACTTAGTCAATGTGTGCTTTTGTTCGTTGATAATACATAGTCATATGGTATTTTTGCCTTGTACTACAAAACTGTCTGTTGTTATAGCAACAGTAGCAAAGCATTGATCAATTATCAACAAAAGTTACAGAAAATTTATAAAGAAAGGCAAGTCCTTTGCATTTGGTTATTTATTGCTTGTATCAATGATATTGGCATTCTCAAAATCTAATTTTCGATGATTTACCTGGAAGTACTTCTTTGGAGTCCAGGCCATCATCTTCAACAGCACCTCCGCTGTAAAGATCGCCGTAAAAATCTGAGCAAACAAAAAATGTTAAAGGTTTCATATTGTACCCATACACAAAGACGGTGCCGTACGCACTGTACTTTTTGAATTTGCACAAGACATATAATCACATACTGTGTTGTTATAGATATAGGCTGAGAATCTTATTGATGTCATGGGACAATAATTTTATAAAAATCTGTGATATCATCTCCGGCTTGCAGATATTCAGCATGATAATATATGTATCAATAGTGACCAAAATCATGATTTTCCGTTCTAGTCAACGTTGCTAAAAATCTCACTAGAATCCCGCTTGGTGTGAAATGTTTTCGCGAGAATCTCGCATGGCACGAGATTCTCGCCAACCCTCGCGGTGTTTCCTTACCTTGTTCCCGTCGTCCAGCGTCTTTGCCAGGCTCTGACTCATCCCGTGATGGTCCACCGCGAGGAACCCCGTGTTGATGAGGATGCAGATCATGATGAGGAAGTCGAAGAGAGGGTCTGACACCACCCTGTCGACGTAGTGCTGAAACTTGCTCCAGCAGCTGGAGGTGCAGCAGACCCACTCACAGCAGTAGTCGAACAGGAACGAGACGCACTTCTCCTTCTTTATCTTTAGAGCACGGCAGCACTTTCCATCAGTGGATTCTCCTGGAATGAAAATAATAATAACATATTTTTTTCCAACAGAAAGACGCACTGCAGTTCAAAACAGACCCAAATCTACACCACGTCCTCTCTTCCGTAAGAGCCAACGCCCTCTCTTCCCCTAGAGCTCACTTAAATAAGAAGACCACCAATATTTTCGTTACCAAGCACGTTATAGACGATAATATTTTGTCTCTGCGTGTAACAGGGTGCACTTTTTGCCAGTGTTACTAGTTGGCGCGGGTGTACCAATCACTCCTTACTAAAATACTGTTACAGTATTACTTGCTGTCTATGACCAACCGTATATTCGTTTTCTTTGTACGCTCGACCACATATAAAAGGTCCATCAATTTTATCTTTATCTATATAATCTTTGGTGACATCAATCCATTCGAACAATAAAAATCAATTGAAGACATTTATTATATTCCCTTGTGTAGAATTTCGGTTGTCAGTTATTTTCTACATATTTTCATGCAGCCGCAATACGTTTATCGCTTATATATATAATCACGACTTTCCAGCAATGCTAAGCTGGTAAAATGGAGTATTGAAAGGACCATTTATTTTCCGTGCTATACTAGTCATTTCGGACAGCCACCAGGGACGTAGACAGATGCCATTAGCTAGACGTATTCACAGGAGGGCGCATTTAACGTCTTTACTCCTCAGCCCCAGACATTGATTAATCTTAAGCCCCAGTTACACATAGCCGAATTTGGCTCCCAAACACTAGCCGACCCAGGTTGGCAGTAGTTCGGGAGCAGTCTGGCCACGCCTATCTTTTAGTGACGAATATGTCCCGAACATGTCCTAACCATTTCCCGACAAGTAAAAAAAAACACTGAAAATTTCAAAATATTCGGATGGCGCAGCTGACCGAGCCGACCGCCAGCCGACTGAGCCGATTTCCAGCCGACTAGTCGACTACAGCCGACCTAGGTCCAGAATTACTCCTAACTATTGTCGGAAGAGAGTCTAGAGGCCATGTTCTTCTCTATCTGTAACCGGTGTCGGACCAACTGAGCCCTTGTGCAAACTCGTTTACTCTCCTGGAAAAACAAACTAGTATAGAATCAAACACAATCGTCCCCTGCAATTTCAAAGAAAAGCTTTAGGGGGGGCAGCTTATTCTCGGTCTCAAACGCTCTCTTCAAAATTGCGTCCAAGGTACGTCCAGAACATGAAATATCAAAACCAGAGTTTCAACAGCAGTACCTCACAAAACCGTCAACGAACTTGACCTTTGATTTCCTGATCCTTGCACTTCTAAATATCATAAAGTTCCATCCATAGTTATTTTAGTTATGCTTGAAGCGGGCAGACAGAAAAACGACAGCGAAAACTATGGCAATCCTAACAAAGGTAATAACGATGATATCACAAGGCAAAAGTTAGTTGCAGTTGCATTTTTTGTCTTTGATTTATACATACAGCTTTGATGAGTATACAGGTATCTCACTGCACTTGTGGCACCAGTGTGGCACTGCGGGGCTTGAAAGATTACTCAACGAATTTCAGAGATAAAGAACGAATTTTTCTACGTTTTGTGTATTTTGCTGTCTTCTAACTCATAATGTTACGCATTAATACGAAACATCTCAATTGTAGAAAATCGGCAAAAATATGGACGCAGTGAACGAACCTCGCAGTGCCGCACTGGTGCCCCAAGTGCAGTGATCATGAGATATACCACATTACGGGCCATGCCGCGAAAAATATTTAACGACATGAAAAGAATACTGTATTAATCTCTTAGAGACATGATTCGCGTTTCTGATTCAAAATCATCAGCAAAAATGAAGATCTCAATTCATTTCATATTCTGGTTTTGCAACATACTATGACACAAGTGACCACGGGCCAGTATGCTCTTCCCTCTATACATTAGCATCAACTCAAAGGCACCGCTGGCTCTATACTATTGTACAGCCCAGGGAATACTGACATTCACCTAATGCGAATGTTAGCCGGCTTGAGCGACCCATAGAAAGGTACCTCTTTCAAGATGTGGACTTGACGTACGACGGGTGGAGTTGGCAATCCCTT